>VZQC01003837.1:733880-885821 GCA_009823505.1 Rhizomys pruinosus
TGTTGAATCCAGGGACTCCTGCATGTAGGCGAGTGCTCTCCAACTGAGCTATGTCTCTAATTCACTGAATTCTTTTTCTTCTTCCTTTTCTTTTTCTCCCCCTCCCTCCACCCTTGATAGGATCTAATGTCCTCCAGGCTCGCATCCAACTTACTCTGTTGCCAAAGATGACCATGTAATCTTGATCCTCCCGCCTCTACCTCCCAAACTGCTGGTATTACAGGCCTGAGCCACCTCTCAGATTATGTGGTGCTGGGGATGGAGCCCAGGGCTTCTTGCATGCCAGGCAGGCACTCTACCAACTGAACCACATCATTGTCCCTGTTTTATTTTCAAAACTGCCAGTTCCCTCAGCACCGACCTTCTTCGGTCTCAATCCTGTGATTGATGCAAATAAATTACCAAAACAGAAGAGGTGAATTTAATAAATCATTGAACCACATATTCAGATAAGCATTACTACACTGGCCTGCAGGAACAGAGCCCTGAGAATGAAGAGGTGGTGCCAGTAGCCACGCAGACGGGGAAGCAGCCACAGGCCTGAGGAAGCATCTCCACTTACCCAGGATTCGTGGCAGCTCCTGCACAATGTGATGGATGAGGAGATCCAGGCACCTGGACAGGTATTCGCTCCCATTCGGCAGCTCCTTGCCTGGAGAGGTCTTTCTGCTGTCTCTCTCAATGTACATCACCAGCCTACAGAGAACACAGTGCAAATATCACTCTCGAGGTAAGCCAGCCATAGCAGGTGTCTCCAGAGACAGTCCTACTCATGTTGATGTGAGGTTCCTGGCAATCTGTCAGGTACAGTCAGCCTCTGCCTGACAAAGTTAGGAACACCATGTGGGAAGAGAGTAAAGCCACTTTCTCTCTGTCCATGTGTTACAAAGAAATGCCCTGATTTCATTTGCTTTTGACCAATGGAAAGATACATTCTCCAGATGAGAAGTGTCAGGAAAACAAAGATATCTGAGCACAAGGGGCTCAGGAGTCAAAGTAGAAACACAGGTGCTTGCCCTTTTATTTAGTACTAAACTTGCTCAAAGCCCCAGGCCATTCACTTGAACTCCAATTCTTTCAGGAAACTATGCTCAGAAATCCAAAGGTGGATGGCAGACACTATCTTTTGCATTTTTCTGTTACTTTAAGATACTTGTTGCCGGGCATGGTGGTGCATGCCTTTAATCCTAGCACTGGGAGGCAGAGGCAGGCAGATCTCTGTGAGTTCAAGGCCAGCCTGGTCTACAGAACGAGTTCCAGGACAGCTGGGCTACAGGAAGACCCTGTCTCAAAAAGACTAAATAAATAAGTAAATAAATAAATAAATAAATATTTTAAAAGATACTTGTCCCATATGTGCATGTGTACATGTATGTGTGTAAGTGCATATACGTATGTATCTGTGTGGGGTTGTGTACCTGTGTCTACATGTATATGTGTGGGTGTGGGCACCCATGCATGCCCATGTACACTTTGGAGGTCAACATCAGGTGTCTTCCTGCATCACTGCCCACCTCATTGTTTGAGGCAGGCTCTCCCACTGCACCTAGAGCTCATCAATTCAGCTAGACTGGCTCCAGAGAGCTCCTGTTTTCCCCTCGCCCCCAGCAGTGGGGTCACAGACACTCACGCCATGACTGATTTTATGTGGGCTCTCGAGATCCAATCTCAGGTTCTTGTGCTTCTGCAGCAAGCACTTAACCAATTAAGCCTTCTCTCCAGCACCGTTATAGCTGCCTTTTAACCACATCAAACCACCTCAACATGCTGGTGCTTCAAGGACAGGACTGGGGAGCACACTGGGCCATCGCCTCACATCTTAGGAAGCTGCTACAAGATCACAGGAATCCCCAGATTTGCTCCTCTATGGAAGCCACAAGACGTTCCTTAAGTTCCCGCTTGTCTCCTCTGAAGGATAGAGATGAACACAGCACCACTGTCCATCTCTCCATTCTGCAGTCCTCGGTCATCCCAGCAACGTTTGTTTGTTTTTGAGGTATTGGGGATTGAACCTAAGACCTGTTGCATGCTAGGTAAGCACTCGACCACTGAGCTGCATTCACAATCTCAAACTGTACTTCTCAGGGAATATCCACCAATTCCCTAAGGAAATTGGAAACAGGAGGCTTTGTATATCACACACACGCTACACTGAGTTCTTGATGCTTAGTGTTCTGTAGCTGGTCAGTAGCTTTATCCACAGGCACACCTTTCTGTTTTTCACTATTTGGAGTCCTGTTAAGTACACTTACATACATGCAGGCAAAACACTCACACACGTCAAGTAAAAATTAACTTAAAAAATGAGAAAACTCATGTGGGTGAATCCCCAATCAGGAAGTCAGCCTTGATTACATCAAAACCAGCACCCTCTATCCTAGCCAGTGGTCATAGCTCCAGCCACACACTAATAAAGGTCCAACACTGGCTAAAACAAAGCAAACAGTGATGAATCCATAGAAATGAATCAATAGGACTTGAAAATGACTCGGATCACACAACTTTGTGATAATGAGCAAACCACTGCAGAGTGGGCCTTCCCTCGCTCTCATAAGAGAACTCCAAAACATCAGTGAGAGACAATCCAAAATAAACTGCTGCTGACCAGGTTGCTCTTGGTTCCCAGTGGCCTTTACAGGGTGCCTTCTCCCCATGCCCCAAACTCCCGCTCCTCCTTCTGGTCCCCTCCACTGACCTGTGTGATTCACAGCAACTGTCCTGACCCCATCGCTCTCCCTCTCCTCTCACAGGAATCTTTCTGCTCACTACCCCCAAACACACCCTATTCTCATCCATCTGCCTTCTCATGTGCCCTCCTGCCACACCTCTGTGCTTCTTGGCCAAATTCACCAAGCCAAACAAACTCTCTTATTGGAAAACATTAAAAACTGCCCGGTTAAAATACAAAAAAAAAAAAAACACCACCCACATCTGCAATTAAAATAAAAATAAAGTTGAAAAAAGAAGTGGGGACGGAAATCTGAGACAGAGCATAGGACAGACTGTGGCAAGAGGAATTCACCAACAAACCAACACAGGACTTTTGGTACCTCAAGGGACCAGCTTCCAGCCGCATGGGCAGTTAGTGAGTTGCCCGACAGCTAGGCCTGTTCTGAGGAGATGGTCGGAGAAGCATGTCCCTAGAATGAACATCCCCACCCTAGTCTGAGTGTTTTGAGAGAATGAGTAGGCAGGGCTTGGTGACAAGAGTTAGTGCAGTCTCACTCTGAGAGTCAAATCACCTCAGCATATGTAATATAGACTTTAAGCAGGAAGGGCGGGGTGGGGGAGCAGACAAGCAAAATTTCTAGTTAGTGCAGAACAAAAAGAAAAATAAATCCAGCCCGGCGTGGTGCCACATGCCTTTACTCCCAGCACCCAGGAGGTAGAACAGAAGGATCAGTTAAAGGTCATCCTCAGCCACACAGCAAGTTCAAGGCCAGCCTGGGCTACATAGTGAGTTTCTAGCGACAGCTAGGCTACAGGGAGACCCTGTCTCAAAAGACCCCCCGAAAATCAATTCCAAATTAGATCAAGGACATCAACACAAACGTTATAAAAACTCTGGGGCTGGAGAGATGGCCTAGCGTCAGAGTGCTGGAATGTCTTGCAGACGACCCAGGTTCGTCCCCAGCACCCCACATGGCGGCTGGGAACCGTCTTTCACTCCGTTCAGGGAATCCGACGCCCCTTCTTCTGAACCTCTCGGCATTGCACGACACGGCGTGCACAGCCTTACATGACAGACAGTACATTCATGCCACATGTAAGAAAAAAAAAAAAAACCCTCAAAACTCTGAACAAGCTGGAAGCCCCAGGGGGGACCCTGTCTCAAAAAACAACAAACTCAAAAAACACAAAAAAACAAACAAACAAAGAAACCCTCAAACTTAACTGGCTACTTCTGACAAAATGGGCATAACAGGGAGAGGAAAAAATAACAAGCAATGAAGTCATTCAGAATATATCTAAGCCCCAGGCCTGGAATCCTAGCTTGGTCAGAGCACAGATCTGGAATTCTAGCCTGAGTGGAAGCTTGAAATGACGGCCCATGCCTGTAATCCAGCACTGACTGGAGGCTGAGGAACTAAGCCAGGTCCCACCACGAAGAACTGTCCACCCCAAATGTCTGCAGAGCCCTCTTGCAGGAACACCTGTCAGCCCAGCACATATACGCATGATTACCAAGTAAATGAAAAAGGACTTTTCTGGAAACTGACCGTAGAGCGCGGTCGTCTTTCAGCAAGACTAGATACTGTATCACTGCTTCGAAAGCAGACAGGGTGATCTTGATGAACTCCTCCGAGGCCGACAGCCCTAGGATCACAGGAGGTCATTACTCAGGAGTCCGGCTGCATCTAGAATTCCAGGCAGAGGTCCTGGCCCGCTTACTACTCACCTGTGGCTCCGTCTATGTTTGTTTCCCCTGAATCCACTGATTTAATATGACTCTGAAAAGAAAAATGGAAAGTTTTTAATAATTGGAGGTTTAGAAATGACTCTGAAATGAAACGTTAGGTAGTTAAATTTTGCCTGAAATGAAACATGATCTCCTCCCCTCCTCCTCCACTCCCTCCTCCTCTATTTTCTTTCCATTTAGACCGGGTCTCTAACATTCAGGCTCTGACTGGCCTGAACTTGCTATGTAGACCCGGAACTGCGCTTGAACTCAGTAGAGTTCCTGCCTCTGCCATTCCAAGTGCTGAGGATTAATTAAGGTATTACCGCACACACCTCTGAGTCTTAATAAAATAACTCATGGAAAAGATTAAATATACATTAGAAACCCTGCTATCATAGTTTTTAAATGTGCTTATATAAATACTATACATATCAGGTTGGGGAGATGGCTCAGTGGTTAAGAGCATATACTGCTCTTGCAGAGGACCTAAGTTTGGTTCCCAGGATCCACATCAGGCTGCTCACAACCACTTGTAACTCCAGCCCCAGGGATCTAATGCCCTCCTGACATCTAACTCCATCTGCTTCTGCTTGGGTGAGAAACAAGGAAAAATAAATGTGAAAGGTTTTTTCACTGTCATAATGAACCAAGCAAGTTGCATTCCATTCTCCAAAAATACTGTATGAAGAAGAACCTCCAGAAGCCCTGTAAAGAGCTCTCAGGCCCTGCACAGAGAAGATACCCTTCCCCAGTATGGCTGTCTTGGTGCTTCAAGGGGCACCTAAGCCCTCCCCTGAAGCAACTGCATCCTATTAACTCCAGAGGTCCAAAGAGGATACTGTGAGGGTCTATGGACATGTAAAGTTTATGCTTGCTTCCATACAGGGAAAATACTGCTGTGAAAACAGGTTAAGGAGAGGGAAGGGAGAGAACGAGAAGAGAGAGAAGAAGCGAGAGGAGAGAGAGGAGAGAGAGAGAGAGAGAGAGGGGGGGGTAGAGGGAGGGGAAAAGGATAGGGAGAAAGGAGAAATGGGGAGGAAGGGATGGAGGGAGGGAGGGAGAAAGAAAGGAGGGAGAGAGGAATGGAGGGAAGAAGATAATGAAAACAAAGAACAATTATGTCTACCCAAACACTGGGCCAAAATATTCCAAGATGGACTGCAAGGGCAAAGACTACTCCAGACACTGATGTGTAGCAGTCGTTATGGAATCACAGTCTGGCTAACATACAAAACGCTAGGCTGAAGGGGGTGGCAGATAACAAGGGTAATGGTCATAGTGCAGGAAGACGCACTGCAAAGCAGGCATTTGGTAGGGACAGGATTCAAGCACTAGACTGAAGTTGAAGCTGAGCACCAAGAATCCCTCATGTGCAGCCCACCCAAGGCCTTCCACCTCAGCCATCTCAACATGTGTTCTGAGAACAGACTTCCCCTCAAGGATGAACCTTCTAGAAAACAATATTCTCACTGTGAATGGCAGTCATTTGTTATTCAGAAATAACCACAAAATTAAAATGGCCGCTTTGTTTTAACTGTGTGCCTCTGACATCTTTTAAATCTCAAATCTCAATGTAGCCAGGGATGCTGAGGGACGCACCGAGTCTCTCCCTTATCTTTACTTCCTCGTTCTATCAACAACACAGACTACAGCATCATTCATGAGCCACAGCACGGCATAATCAGATAGATTTTGTGTGTGCACAAAACTGTAGTGAAAGATAGTCAAGTTATTTGGTATTCTGTCATCAAAATTAAAAGAAAGAAGAAACTAAACTGAGCTTAACTCAGGTAAATGCCACCATTAAGAGCCAGGTGGACAACTGGGTGCTGGGAGTCCAAGTCAATAAGAGCACGCATTCTTAGCCCACTGCTATCACCTGTGTCATTTTAAATACATTCGTGACGTTTAACACCAAACCTATCAAAGTGTTTCCATGGATTTATTTACCCTATTTGGGGCTTCCTCCAAACAAAATATATTTTCAGGAGAGACTGTATTTTCCCTAAATGTCAAATTTTATTACAATCAAAAGATAAAAACATAAAAAGGTCACTTCCCTACAGACAAATACCACTATGCATTTTTAATTCTCTCCTGCTAACATCCAGTTGTACAAATGATAGAGGTGGTACCAGTTTTAGTCAGAGCATGAAAAGTTGGCTATTACTCACAAGAATAGCTCCATAGCTGAACAGAAACTCCTCTGTCACAACTTGAGGTCGAAACACCTGTGGGCCCAGAGTTTCTAAGATTAGATGTTGAAAATCTGCAGTTTCAGTTCCAGACAAAAGAACGGGCAGAAGGAAGTGTTTCATCTCACTGAGATAACCGAGGTCCAGGAGATGCTCCTGGGGCCCAGGGGACACAAGACTGGGCCATGGGATGGATGTAGGCAACATCCATGGGAAACAAGACACGTCCCGGGGACACAGGCAGGGCTCAGGAGATACAGGCAGGGTCCAGAGGCACACGTGGGTCCAGGGGATACAGGTGGGATCCAGAGGACACAGGTGGGATCCAGGGCACACAGAGAGGGTCCAAGGGATGTAGGTGGAGCCCAGGGGATGCAGGTAGGGTCCAAGGGACACAGGTGGGGCCCAGGGGATGCATGAGGGTCCAGGAGCAGAGGGGTCCAGGGAGCAGGATGGGGTCCAGGGAATGCAGGCAGGGTCCAGGGGAAGCAGGTGGGGTCCAGGGGACACAGGAGGGATCCAGGGGGTGCGGGCAGGGTCCAGGGGGTGCAGGCAGGGTCCAGGGGATGCAGGCAGGGTCCAGGGGATGCAGGCAGGGTCTAGGGGATGCCAGCGGGGTCCAGGGGATACAAGAGGGGTCCAAGGGACATAGGTGGGGTCCAGGGGATGCAGGTGGGGTCCAAGGGACACAGGATGGGGTCCAGGGGGTGCGGGCAGGGTCCAGGGGGTGCAGGCAGGGTCCAGGGGATGCAGGCAGGGTCCAGGGGATGCAAGCAGGGTCTAGGGGATGCAGGTGGGGTCCAAGGGATGCAGGCGGGTCCAGGGGATACAGGTGGGGCCAGGGGATGCAGGCGGGGTCCAGGGGATGCAGGCGGGGTCCAGGGGATACAGGTAGGGTCCAGGGGATGAAGGTAGGGTCCAGGGGATACAGGTAGGGTCCAGGGGATGCAGGTGGGGTCCAGGGGATGCAGGTAGGGTCCAGGGGATGCAGGTGGGGTCCAGGGGATGCAGGCAGGGTTCAAGGGACACAGACTGGTTACAGGGAATATAGGCAGGGCCCAGAGGACACAGGTGGGACCCAGGGATGCATGTAGGGTCAAAAGGACACAGCAAGGGCCGGGGTGGGGGGAGGCACTGACAGGGTCCAGGGGATACAGACACGGCCCACACTTTTCTAGATTCCCCAGGTGTGAGTACCTGAGACATGACCAGGTGCAGCACCATGGGCATCATGGGCAGGCACACCTTCAGCTGCTTCCCCTGCACAGTGGATGGGTGCTTTCGACCAGATACATTGGCCAGGGCATTGAGAATATCACCTGTGAAGAACGTGTGAAGCAAGAGTGGAGGTGAGAGACCACGGTGGCATGGTGGCTGGTACATTCTATATTCTTTTTTTATTTTTTCATTTTTTGAGATAGTATTCCTGTAGCCCCAGCTGGTCTATGACTCACTATATAGATGAGGCTGGCATAGATCTCACAGAGATCATCCTGCCTCTGTCTCCTGAGTGCTGGGATTACAGATGTGCTCCACTACACCTGGCACCTGGTTCTATGCAGTGCTGGGGATTGAATCCAGGACCTTCTTTGTACTAAGCAGGTATTCTTATCACCTGAGACATATCCCCAGCCCCACCAACACTGATAATATATAACACACTAGCAGCCCCTGGAGACGGTGTGATAGTCTGCATAGACACTAAGGATTGACCTCAAATGTATAATTTATAAATGGTTAGAATACAGTGGTGGCTTTAGAAATTTTTTGTATTTCTCAAATTTTACCTTATGGTTTTAGTAGCCTGAGAAAATTAATTTAAATTTACAAGTGGATGGTTTATAGATTGCAACTTAAAAACAATAAAAGAATAGGATGGGAGGGAGATCGATTTCTAAAACTTTTAAGATTTGTTGTGTGTGTGTGGTGTGTGTATAAATTCTGTGTGTCAATCTGCGCACATGCATGCAGTGCCCATAGAGGCCAGAAAAAAGCATCAGATCCCATGGAGATAGAGTCAAAGTCAGTTATGAGCCACCCAATTTGGGTGCTGGGAATGGAACTTTGGTCTGTAAGAGTAGTATGTGCTCATAACCACTGAGCCATTTCTCCAGCCCCAATCTCCAAAACATTTTGTAATATTTTATTTATTATTTTTATGTGTATGAATGTGTTGCCTACATATATGTAAGTGTCATCCAATGCCCACAGAGGTCAGAAGAGGGTGCTGTATCCCCTGGAACTGGAGTTAAGGATGTTCCTCAGAGGCCATGTGGATGCTGGGAAACAAACCCAGGTCCTCTGCAAGAGCAGCCAATGCTCTTAATCGCTGAGGCATCTTTCCAGTCCCTCCAAAACTGAGTAAATTGTGAGGTACTCTCTTTTCAATTATCAGGCTAAAAAAAAAAGTCTCCTATCTCATTAGTAAGGAACAAATGGTTACTGCCAGGTTGTGATAAGTCTATAGCTACTAGAATATTCTGCATCTCTGCATCGTTACTATGACAGCTTAAGTCAAATTTAACATTTTCAACACTTTTGGTTTACAACTGCATTTGCTGGAAATGCAAGGTAAAGGAATTCAAACATTCCTGGGGGCCTGCTTTACATTAACTTCTTTTAAAATTATTTTATTATTTTTATTGTATGTGCATGAGTGTATTGCCTGCATGCATGTAAGTGCACCCATGTCCTGTCATACCCATAGAGGTCAGAAGAGGGCATTGGATCTCCTGGAACTGGAGTTATGAACAGTTGCTACCTGCCATGTGGATGCTGGGAATTGAACCCAGGTCCTCTACAAGAGCAGCCAGTACTCTTAACCAAGAGCCATTCTCCAGTCCCACATTGTTTTAATTTGTGAAATCAAAATCAGGGTTTAAGTGGTAATAAACAGCATTGTATTAAAGATGATTTTTCAAAACAAGTAAATTTTCAGACTTAACTCAGTACTATCAAAATTTGAGATGTGAAATCTTAGTGTTTTAACTTATAAATTAAAACCTGCATATTCTTCTGGATGTGGCACTTGTAATCTCAGCACTTGGGAGATGGGGACAGAAGGATGAGGAGTTCAAGGCCAGCCTCAGGTATGTAGCAAGGTCAAGCCCAACCTAGGCTACATAAGACCCTGTCTCAAAACAACAACAAAAAATCTGCATATTTTTAAGTTCTTTTAATAAGATATTTATGACTACAGTTTCAAGGTGAGATTACTTCTTCAGACATGGGCAGATCACTTCTCAGCTTTCTGACTGAGACCAAGGCTGATGTGGACAGAGGGAAAGCTTAAGAAGAGACACCAACCTGACCATACAAATTAAACAATTACTGTTTGGTTTGGATTCTTTTTCTTCTTTTTCTGAGACAAGGCCTCAATGCCCCAGGCTGGTCTCACCTCCACCAGGTAGCTAAGGATAACTTCAAACTACTGCTCCTCCTGCCTGTACTTCCCAAGTGCTGGGATCCTGTGCCAGGGCCACCTTGTCTGGTTTCCGGGTTCTGAATGTTGAATCCAGGGACTCCTGCATGTAGGCGAGTGCTCTCCAACTGAGCTATGTCTCTAATTCACTGAATTCTTTTTCTTCTTCCTTTTCTTTTTCTCCCCCTCCCTCCACCCTTGATAGGATCTAATGTCCTCCAGGCTCGCATCCAACTTACTCTGTTGCCAAAGATGACCACGTAATCTTGATCCTCCCGCCTCTACCTCCCAAACCGCTGGTATTACAGGCCTGAGCCACCTCTCAGATTATGTGGTGCTGGGGATGGAGCCCAGGGCTTCTTGCATGCCAGGCAGGCACTCTACCAACTGAACCACATCATTGTCCCTGTTTTATTTTCAAAACTGCCAGTTCCCTCAGCACGTATGTGTATGAATGTACTGTCTACATGCAAGTTTGTGCACCCGTGTCGTGCAATGCCGCGGAGGTCAGAAGAGGGTGTCGGATTCCCCTGGAACTGGAGTTCTCCTGGAATTGGAGTTTCAGACGGTTCTCGGCCGCCATGTGGGTGCTGGGGATCGAACCCGGGTCCTCTGTAAGAGCGGTCGGCGCTCTTAACCGCTAGGCCATCTCTCCAGTCCCGTGGCACATGCCTTTAATCCTAGCACTCAGGAGGCAGAGGCAGGCAGATCTTTGTGATTTCAAGGCCAAGCCTGGTCTACGGAGCGAGTTCCAAGACAGTTGGGGCTACAGGGAGACCCTGTCTCGAAAAGACCAAAAAAAAAAGTCATTACTGCAGATTCTGTCAATTTTATAAAAGTCATTCCTACAATTTCTATATGGCTAAGTAATATAGTTGAAAGGGAAGGGACAGAGAGGGAGGAAAGAAGTGGGAGAAGCAGAGAGAGCAGGGGTCACGTGCTGAACTTCACCCAGGCCCCGCAATGCCGCCTTGGCCCTTTCCCCCTCATTCTTCTCCCCCTGGAACAGCCGTGCTCCTTCCGAGTCCCCCCGGGCACTCCGCGCCCATCAGTGATGATCTCTACCTGCGTCCTCTGCAAACCTTCTATGGGCAGTGTGTGGCTGGAATAAAGTATCACTTGGGGACTCCTGGCCCATGTGGGACCAGAGACAGCTTCACCCGAGCTCCTTCCTGGAGCCAGACACTATTTCCAGAGAATCAGGACTCCCTGTGCTCCTCCACCTCCATTCCACTCTGAGGCCATCTTTATCTGTCTACTGCACATTCTTTAACTTGTAATTCTTGTGTTCCATTCAGGAACGATTTTCTTTAAATATGGAATGAGGTGTTTTTTTTCCTCTCTCCCATCTTCCTGTCAGAATCCTTAGCAAATTCCTCCTCTAATTCAACACTTTCTTTTGTAATTAAAGCTTTTGTCTCTTAGCTTATGGAAGCCCAGAGATAAATGGACTTGGCCCAAACTCACATTACAGTAACCTCAGCATTATCTATGGCCCAGCTCTCTGACTGGCTCTTTACTTCATAAATGCAATTGGAAGAGACATACTTAGCAACTAGCAGAATGCACATACTAGCTAACTGACCAACACAGGAAGATTAGTTATGATGAGAAAGGACAAACAAGAATTTGGAATGTTGGGGCTGGAGAGATGGCTCAGTGGTTAAGAGCACCGACTGCTCTTACAGAGGACCCGGGTTCAATTCCCAGCACCCACATGGCGGCTAAGAACCATCTTTGACTCCAGTTCCAGAGAAATCTGACAAAAAAAAAAAAAAAGAGAGAGAGAGAGAGTCAATTAAAAATAAAAAGAATTTGGAATGTTCCCTCACTACCAAAACAGTAAATCATATCAATACAAATCACAGACATTAGTGCTAATAGTGATACCTGAACAGACTCAGAAACACAAGCTCTATTTCATCTTTATTTATGCAGTCTATGAGGAATGTCCAACCCATGGCCCTGAGGCCACATGTAGCCCAGGATGATGCAAAATAAATGTACATATGCTCTCACAACCCGTGGGTCACTGGTTGGCCACCTTTGTATTTAATATGTGACACAAGATACTTCTTTTTTTCAATGTGGCCCAGGGAGGCCAAAAGGTTGGAAACTCCCAATAGACACTGACTACATTTGACCTTGAACAATGTCAGAGGATTAACTAAAATGAAGCTAAGACTTAACATGTAAAATCTCTCTGAGGAGCCAGAGAGATGGCTCAGCACGTAAGAGCACTTCCTGCTCTTGCAGAGGACACAGATTAATTTCCAAGCATGCACATGGTGGCTCACAATTGTCTGTAACTCTAGTTCCAAGAGATCTGACACCCTGTTCTGACCTCAGTGGGCACAAGACATGTATAGTGTACACGTACATGCAGGCAAAACACTCATCCATGTAAAATAAAATTAAATAAAAACTCCACTGGAGCAAATCCCCTTGGTCTTAGCACATGGCTGCTATGGACCAGGCCACAGCTTTTCCCCCTGGATCAGGAGCACATCAGCACACGGAAGGACCACCCACTCAGACCTGCTTTTTTATTCATCAGGGCAAACAGTCATGTTCACAGCCTTCCTGCAGAGCCCTGTCAGTGTCCCGGTCTTGGCAGCCAAACAAGCGTAAAGATCTATTTCTGAACATCCCACTTGTACACCACTTTGATGATCCTAATCAGCTGGACCCGAGGAAGAGTCTGCAGCAATCATTTTTGCAGGCTTAGTAGGACAGATGTGACAGAGACAAGCTACATAAAAAAACTCAGGGGCTTAAAGCCTCAGTGAAGTTTCTGGGACTTGAGTCCTAGGGCAGGGTTCATCTCTGCCTGTCAGATACGGCCCAGCCTTCTGCTGACTGCCACTGAGACCCTGGGGAGCTAGGAAGCAGTGCCCTGCTGCCTTTGTGTGTGTTCCTCCCACTTTCCAGAGGACCCTTAAAGCTGCTGGTCTTGAGAGGAGTCTGGGTGAGCGCGTGCTCGGCAATTCCGAGCTGCAGTGCAAGCTGCCCTGCCACTGGGGCCTTCCAAATGAGCATGCCGCCTGTTATTCTGAGTGTCTGCAGGAAATGGGGCCTCAGGGACATGCCAGCAGGAGTCACAATGGTCTGTGGGCTTCTACAGCAAAGCCATGTCATTGATGGGTGAGGGGTCACCACTGAGACAAACTTGAGTACTGGCACCAAGGGATCATGGGATCCCAGCCGCCTGCCATTATCCTTACCCAGCACACTAGTAAATCAGACAAACAGCAAGAACCCATCCAATGGGCCTGAGACACAGCTTGGCTAGGCCTAGAATACCCACGACATGAGGGTGAGGGTCAGATCCATCAACATACACACACTCTTGCGCTGCCAACCCTAATCCCCATCAGAAATTGTAACGGTTGACTGACAGAGGAAAGCACTCGCTGCTCAGTGAATGGGTGGCCACAACATACCACTAGCACAGAGAACTAACACATAACAGACCCAATCAGATGTGACTCCCAAAGGACACCGTCCAGTGAACAGAACTTCAAACTACCTTGCTGCACCCCGTGCTTAAACAGAGTAAGCCTTAAAGCGGAGATGCATGCTGACTGTGAGCACAAAATAGAGTTTAGTAAGGTCAGGGACCCAGATTTTAAGACTGGTTTTAAGGAGCTGAGGGAAAGTGGGCAGGAAAGATGGCTCAGTGGTTAAAGCACTCGCCATCCAAGCCAAGGAGATCAGAGTTCAGGTTTCCAGAGTCACATAATGCCAAATGAGTGAGGTGGCACACCTGTAATCCCAGCGCAGAAGGTGGAGACAGGACTCCAGAGCAAGCTGGCCAGCAGGACTAGCCACATTGGCCAGCTCTGGGCTTGACTGACACACCTTGGCTCAAAGAATGAGATGAAAGAGGAGTTAAGGAAGATTCCCAAACGACCTCAGGCCTTTACACACACCTGCACACACCGTGTGAACATACATACACACATGCACATCATACAGGAATAGAGAGGAAAAACAAAGTTCTAGAGAAGAATGAGGAGAAACATGGAAACTTTTCCATAGGGTGTGGACACTCACTGAGGGTGTCCATTCCAGATGACTCAATCAATAACCACACCGACAAAACAACACGCTCTACAGATGCCAGCAAAGGGTCCTCCTTCAGACAGCCCTGGGCTTGCACACGAGGTCTGGGTATGGAAAGGCCACGTGGCAAAGATGGAGGCTACTCAGACACTCAGCTAAAGAAATTCTCCTCACCAATGACAACACGGCTCCTGGCCCTCCAAGAAGAGGAACCAAGGCTGATCCCTGAGGCTCCCGTTTTCTGGGGAGACCAAGATCCTTCCTCTAACAGGATGGTTTGTGGGGAATATGGAGCAAACTCCTCCGCCTGGAAAACAGCTCATGTCCTGAATGCAAATAAGCTTTTCCTTGCCCAGAGCATCTGCCATCACAGGGCAGACAGACCTAAATGGCCCACGAACACCCATGTTCCTCCATCAGGGAACTGGTAGAAAAGCCATGTGTTGGTTGGCCCACAGTGCTCATGACTCTCACAGGTGTTCTACCACTCAGAAGCCCTGGCTGTAAAAGAAGAGGTACAGCTTGCTGAAAACTGAGTACAGTGCCCATGGGGGGGGTGTCACCCCAAAACTGGGCTCTATATTTCAAGATTGAGTGTGTATTTTGTTTTTGTTTCTGTTTTGTATTCTTGAGACAGGGTCTCCCCATAGCCTCATCTGGCCTGGAACTCGCTGTGTAGACTAGGTTGGCCTTGAACTCACAGAGATCCACCTGCCTCTGCCTCCCAAGTGCTGGGATTAAAGATGTACACCACCCCACCCAGATAAGTGTGTATTTTGAACCAGCAACCAAAACACAACCTTTGGTCTCTCCCATAGCCCAAGGTGGGTTAGCGGGTGCGGCAGCTCCCTCTTACTAGCACCCCTTCCTTCCCTTCCAGCAAGATGACTTTGAGCTCCCTGGACTGATTTCTACAGGGAAAGCATCCACCAAGAATACATAATGAGGATGGCGTTAAACTGGGAAGTCAGAAGGCTAATCGTGCTGACTACCATGACAGGGATTACCCAGGGACAACAGGACTCCTTCCGCACAGTGCGGCATCAACTAGAGTTCAAGGGAATCTCTGCAGAATCTCTAGGTACCACAGTGTCTGGAGCAAAAGTCAGTGAAAACTTCGGAAGGCAAGAAAAAGCCACTGGGGAACAGGAGGGTTCAGGACTTTATGTCACCTGGAAAGCACACGTGCAACCCAGCAGTATTTACAGCTGTGGGATGGGAATCACAGAGGGAACAAGAGGGTTCAGGACTTTATGTCACCTGGAAAGCACACGTGCAACCAGCAGATACACTGTGAGTGGGATCACAGAGAACGAGGGCTCAGGACTATGTCTAGCATGTACCCAGCAGTATTTACAGCTGGTCACGAAACAAGGTGGACAGTCTCGTGCAATCAGCGAACACGGTGGAACACAGAGGGACAGAGGGTTCAGGACTTTGTCACCTGGAAAGCACACGTGCAACCCAGCAGTATTTACTTGTCCAGAAAAAGCCAGACTTGCCTAAGCAAGTGCACAGCAGTATTACAGCTGTGGAATCACAGAGGGAACAAGAGGGCTCAGGACTTTATGTCACCTGGAAAGCACACGTGCAACCCAGCAGTATTTACAGCGTGAATCAGCAGACTTTATGTAGCACCGTGAGGAATAGTGAATCACAGAGGGACGAGCCAGGATTTATGTCACCTGGAAAGCACACGTGCAGCCCAGCAGTATTTACAGCTGTGGGAGATGCGGAATCACAGAGGTTCCTAAGAACATAACAAAATCCCCCACGTGTCTGCACTTCACAGGAAAGGGACAGTACTCTTATCACTTTAATAATATGATGGGTAGAAATAGTATTGGTCATTTTAATTTGTATTTGTTTAATTATTTTTCATTTTGTTTTATTATTATTATTGTGTGTATGCAAGGTATGTGTAGGCACGCATGCTATTGTGCACATGTGGAGGTCACAGGACAACTTCCTGGAATCAGTTCTGCCCACACACCTTTTGGTCAGTTCGAGGGATTGAACTCAAGTCCACGTTAGCTACTGAGCCATCTCTGGATTTTTTCAATTATTAATGAAGTTAAACAGCTATTTCTATCATTATAAATCTCTTCACAGGACAGGGTATTATATGTGATACAAAAACTTAAGAGGTTTTATGTGTATATAAGCTTTATATATGACCAGGCACAGTGGACTATGCCTTTAATCCTAGCACTCGGGAGGCAGAGGCAGGCGGGTCTATACAGTGAGTTCCAGGTCATCTGGGGCTACAGGGAGATCCTGTCTCAAAAAGATGCAAATAAAATAAAATAAAAATAAACAAGTTTTTTATGTTTTTAAAGGACTCAAGAGTTTCCAAATTATATGTAGCCAAACTATGTTTTTTTGTGTGGTGTATTTTTTTGTTCATATTTAAATGGTTTCTTGGGGGTATATAATTCTTTAATCCATCTGGAATTGACTTTCAAATAAACAGGGAAAATAAATTTTCCCACACAGTTAACCAATTATCCACAGTAAATATTTCTTTAAGGAAAAAAAACCTTTCTTTTAAGATCAAAGGAAGTACTGTATAGTTCACTGATTTCCATATTAATAGCAATGCCATGTGGGAGGAGGGCAGAGAGGCCTCAAGGAGAACCTGCCCCATGAGGAGGTGCGGCTTCCAGCGTGATGTCACCTACTGCCATGTGGGAGGAGGGCAGAGAGGCCTCAAGGAGAACCTGCCCCATGAGGAGGTGCGGCTTCCAGCTTGATCTCACCTACTGCCATGTGGGAGGAGGGCAGAGAGGCCTCAAGGAGAGCCTGCCCCATGAGGAGGTGCGGCTTCTAGTGTGATGTCACCTACAGGATGAACTTACGAGGCCAGCCATCCTCTGAAGGGGCTGTCATCTCTGGAGACACACAAGGCCCTATTTCATCACCTGTCACACTCAATCTGTGTGTAGAGCCATTTAGGGAAGAGGTGGACATTTGGGGGCTACCATGCCATTTTTTATCTAATGCTGACGGCTCAATACCACTGCCTGTCTCCTGCTAGATAGATAGGAGGGCTGACATCATAGACAATGTGCTGAATACCATGCTGACAGGAAGCAGGAGGAAATATCTGCACAATACTGCAAAGGTTATCAGAAACTGAGGATGGGCAGCTTCATTCAGCCAGCAGACAGCCAACAGGAGGATATACCCAGGACTCAACTGCCAGGGGAGTTGAAAGGGCCAGGAAATGGAGGATGCTGCCCCACAGAAACTCCTCACAGAGAACTTGAACACCTTTTCAGAGTGAAGGCTGCCTAAGTTTGCATGTTTTCCTATATATACACAGTACCTGTGCTGTCAAACAAAAAGAAACAAATAACGAGCCACTCTCCAAAGTCCATACTGTTTGTTTCTGAGGATAATTTAAATTACCAAATTAAATTCCGATGTCTGGGAAAATTCAAATTTTCACTGCCTTAAAGATCCCCCTAATTCTTAAAAAATTTTCATTGCATTTATTTATTAATGTTGTCTATGTGTATGTAGATGTGTGTGGGTGTGCAAGTGACACAGCATATTCTATACGAGGACAACTTGCAGGAGTCAGTTCTCCCCTTCTGCCATGTATGTCCCAGTGATTAAACTCAGGATGTCAGTCTTGGCGGCAAGCACCTTACCCACTGAGCCATCTTGCTGGCCCCCCTCAATGCTTTAAGACCACGTGATACCTCTTACTAACATCTTATTACCATCACTCACAGACTGCTTTTCCTTCCTTAGATTTTTTTTTAATTAAAGAGTGAAACGCACTTCCTGTATCAGCTACTTTTCTCATTGCTCTGTCAAGTACCTGACAGAAGCAGCCCAGGGGAAGAGATGTACTTGAGCTCTGGGTCTCAGGAAGGACAATCTGCCTGTCATGGCACAGAAAGGCTTGCAGAGTTCATGGTGGCAGGCAGGAACAAGTGGCCAGACTCCTCCTATCACAGGCAGACAGGAAGTGGAGAGCTAGACCAGACGCGGGGCAGGACAAGAGGGAGGACAAGACCTTCAAAGCCCACCCTACTGACCTACATCTGCCAAGTAAGTCCCACCTCTGAAAGGTTCCACAACCCTCAAAATGGCAGCACCATATGAGGACTAGGCGTTCAATCACGTGAGCCCGTGAGGGGTGATTGACACTCAAACCGCAACGCTTATTTTAACAACCTGAAAATGAGTGACAATAACTAGTCTTTCTGCCTTACCCTCCTCCAATGATCAATTTAGCATTATTCTTCTATTCCTACGTTTAATGAATTTTACAGCAGCACACGAAAATAGATGGATTTTGCCACAGTGGCTTGTTTTACCAAAGCATATTCGCAATGAATAAGGAACTTGGTCCTTTCACTCTTCACCCATCTATGGAGACCAGCATCCTCATCAGTGACACCTTCCGATATCGCCTTGACAGAAGCATTTCTCTAGCAATCGAGACCAGGAATTTCCCACTGGAAACCACACAGCACTGGATACCCTCAGGCATGGATCTTGACCATTCATATTTACAGAAGCCAAATATCAAATGCAGGACTACCAAAATCAAACCACAGCCTTCAATGACAGACGTGTCCCAATCACATTCCTGACATCTGCACTACTCACAGTCCATGAGTGGTGTTCAGAAGTGACTGGACTTACAGCTCTGTCAAGATGGAACAGCCCCATTCTTCTAGGATCTCTACTATACCTAAAGGCCCTTGGTCATAATGGTAAAATAAGCATTAAAAAAACCATAGGAAGATTCTGAGGGTGGACACAAGGCGGGCTGCCTAGAGAACGGAGGACATGAGGAATGGCATGACGAGTGATATTACCAGACTGCATCCGAGGCAGAGCTGCCCCCACAAGTCTCCAAGAAGAACCTGCTTTCCCCTAGCTGACTAAAAACACGCCTGACACCTCAAAAGAAAGCCGCACAGGGTTTGCCCTCCTCGTCCACCATTGTAGTGGCCACAGGGACTGCATCTTCCTTGGAAGCCCTCCCACCCCCCAGTTCCCCAGCTGGAAGGTGCAGGCAGTGCCTCTCACCCTAGAGAAGATAAAGCAGACAAGAGAAGCCCCGGCCCTTTGGTGGGTGGGAGCGTTCCTAAGACTCGGGGTAGCTGACTCTACTTCCTGCCCTGCAAAGGCGGGCTACTCTCCCACTATAGTGGGATTTCCAAGGGGGCAGAGATCTTCCATTCCCAATTAGACACAGAGTAGTGACCTGATTCCCCACCAGGGTAGTGTCAGACAGGTCCAGTGGCCAGCAGCAACCCCTCCCCACCCCAGACTGAATAAAACAAAGACTCAAACCTCAAAATACATCAAAGTTAAAAACTACGAAAATCTGCCGGGCGTGGTGGCACACGCCTTTAATCCTAGCACTTGGGAGGCAGAGGCAGGCGGATCTTTGTGAGTTCAAGGCCAGCCTGGTCTACAGAGTGAGTTCCAGGACAGCTGGGGCTACAGGAGACCACTTCTTGAAAAGCACAAACAAAAAAAAAAAAAAAAAAAAAAAAAACCACAACACAACAACAACAAACAAAAAAAAAGGAAATAAAAAAGTAAAAAAATGCCTAAAAAAAGAAATTCAAAAGAAACTAATGCGATGCCAATTGTGCAATGATCAATGCTGGACTCACCGGCGAATCCAAGCTGGGGTAATCCAACAACACTGCATGAATCAATGCTGGGGTAATCCAACAAGCATCTTAAAGCAGCCATCATAATAAAAAAATATTTCAAAACTAGGGCTGGCTGGCTGGCTGGTGAGATAGCTCAGCAGGTAAAGGTGCTTACCACCAAACCTGATGACCTGAGTCAGAACCCACACGGTTCCTACAAGCTGCTCTCTGCCGTACACACACAGATCCTGGCACACTCACCCACACCCCACCACACACACATACACAAATAAATTAAATGAAGTAAAAATTTTTAATTTCAGAATACTTTACAAATTCTCTTAAACGCAACATAAGAATTTAAAATCTCAAAGGGAAAAAAATTAATAAAAATGAACCAAATGTGACATACAAATGAAAAAGACAAAAAGCCTGCCTAGAAGGACTCCGCAGTGCAGAATAACAGCGTTACTCAGTTTGAGAACAGATTCGAAATTATAAAACCTAAAATTTGAGGGGAAAACATATACAACAAAAAATAAGATTCAGTAACAACAGGACAGCAACCAACACCTTACCCTTAAGTTTTTAATGTCTAAACGAGAGGGCAAAAGGGTTTGAAAAAGTATTCAAAGAATAGCTGAGAAGTACCAAATTTACTCAAAGATATAAATTCAAGAAAGGAAAAGGCAATGCCCAGAATTGTCAATGCCCAGAACAAGATGAAACTTCTAAATTTACAGAAGAGAAAAAATATATTTAAACAGCCAGAGAGAACAGACATATTGTTTAGAAATACTTATCACTCAACAACGGATTTGAAACAAGACAAGATGACAGAGGCCAGAAAATGCAGCTTGTAGAAAGAAACAACGACCACCACAACTAACAAGAGCAACAAGAACACAAGTTACAAAAACCAGGATGGGGGTTTCCCAAAGCAATAGGGACCTGTGCCTGTTCCCCCACGTGTGTGTTTGCCTGCATGTGTACATGATGTATATGTGTGTACGTGTGCATGTATATATGTGTGTGGTCTGTGAATGTGTGTGCACATGTGCATGTATGTGTGTGCATGTATATATGTGTACATGCATGCACGTGTGGGTATGCATATGTGTGTGCATGCATGTGTACAGGCATGTGTGTGCATATTTATGTGCATGTGGGCACATGTGTGTGCATGTTTGCATACATGTGTGTGTGTGTAGGTCCATGCACATGGAGATCAGAGCTCAACTCAGGGGGTGTTCCTCAGGCATGATCCACTTTTTATTTTGAGACAAGACACATCCTGGATGTTCCGTCAAAACAAAGGCTGGGTGGGATCTCCAGGACCCATTTCTCATCTCTGCATTCACACTGCCTGTTATTCCCACATCCCCAGCTTTTCTGGAATTCTATCAGACAGCAGTCCTATGTCAGGATGGCCTCTTTCCTGGTAGACAGTAAGACAGAGAGCCACCCCTTCCTGCTGAATGAGCGAGTGCATCTATCAGCTTCCCAGCATCCACAGCAGTTATGAGGCAACAGTATCCACCTGTCAGTCTATACTTCACTCTTCCTTGGTCTTCGTTAGTCCTCCTTGTCCTGCACCTTTCTAGCCTTATCTAGTTTGAAGACAGTACCTAGAGAGAATGCCTTGACCTGGAAGCAGCTCTGTCTTCCTGTATTAGAAATCAGTGGCATGGGCTCTTTAAGGACAGCAAGGTGAGGCATCTCTCATAGGCTGACAACAGCCACTTCAGTCATGCTGCAGCCCTCCTAGGTACAGGCAGCAAGCCTAACTACCACACACTAGGTGTCACAGTTTGGGCCTGCAATAGCCTCGGGGACTAGTGTTTGTCATTAGAGAAGGGTCACCTCTACTGCACACTGAGGCTCCCTGAGTTCTACTTTTACATAATCAAGCTTATTAACACTGCAAATCATATGTATCAGGTATTGGCATTGGGATTCATGAGATTACATGTAGATTACATGCAGAATAAAGGAAGGGTTGAGCTGTCTTGGCACTCCTGGAGGCTCACCCCACTCAATGCATAGTTCTAGGGAGCACACAGGGCAAAGAAAGTGTCAGGCGCTCCTTCAGGCTGCCATCTCGCCACAGGGTAGAGTGGGCAACAGGTACTCTTTCAGGCTGCCATCTATCATACACTGCTGGACAGCTTCTAAGTACTCCTGCAGGGGTTCTGCATGGACCACTCTTGCAGTGAGTCTGAAGCTGTAGCACTGCTCTGGGAGGATGCTATACAACTAAGTCCTCCCACCAAAGTTGCCGCCATCTTCATGAGATCAGCTGAGCTGATGTAAGAATCCATCATGCCTGCATTTATCGACCATGGACGCTCCATCACAGAAGGAGGGATGGACTTACCCAGGATTCCAGCCACTCTTCCCAGCTATCTGTATACAGTTCTGCTCTGACTGTACCTCAGGAGGTGCTAGGGTATACAGGCTGAGGAAGGTTGAGAGGGCTCTCCACATCTGCAGCTATGGGGAAACCACAATCCATACTGGGTACAGACCTTCCTGCTTTAGGGTCACAGGCACTCCTGCCTATAACCCCTCATCCATGCTAAGAAACTAATAAACTCACTGGCTTTCCAGGGTGAACCCTACCATAGTTTTGTCTTTGGGCTCCTAGATGGGCATAGGCATTGTTTATGTCTCCCCTGGAAGGAATTCTACAGCAGAGGGCAACTCCTGCAGGGACCACACATGCCAGGCACACTCAGGAATGGAAGGCTGAGGTGATTCCATTCCTTCATTCCTTCTGATCACAGGGTTTCAGGGTTAGGGTCTACACGGAGTATTTCAGAAAGTAATCAAGCAGCAATAGGGAGACGGAGCGACTGAGGACAGCAGGTTCAGTGTGCTCAAGAAGGGATGGAGAAAATCGCAGGTCCGGAACTGATTAAGCACAAGGAAGATTGCACGAGAGCTTTGAGGCTAACAGGAGTTAATGAAGCAGATAGCGTAGACTAGACTGCAGTGAGGACCGGGAAATACTGTGTGGGGGAGAAATAAGATGAGGCTGCAGGGGCTGGAAGGAAACAGTCTGTGAGAACACAAAATGGCGTGGGGCCACCTGCTGTGAGACTGTGGGAGCTGACCTGGGACAGAGGACGACAGACAAGGACTGATGAGAGCACCAGGACACTGATGAGGTGGCATTGGTGGCACACACCTGAAATCCTTCTTATTCAGGAGGCTGAGGCAGGAGGATCACAAGTTCAGGACCAGCCTGTATTACAGATGCAATCCTTTCTAAAAACAACAAAACAAAAAATCAGAGAGACAGACACGTAACCTAGGACTAGAGCATGAATCCTGACCCCTACACCGTTCCTGCTTCTGCCTCACCAGGCTGCTCTTGGGACCCTCAGCAACTCTAGAATCTCACAGTAACAAAAAACACAAGCTAATCACAGGTCTCCAATGTCCCTAAAGGCAAAAAGCCAAACCAGTTGGAAAGCCCAGCCTGGGAGGGAGCTCCACCCAGAACGCCAGGGACTCCCACCCTGTCTGTCCTCAGTCTTCTCCAGGTCCTCTGGGCTTCCAAGCTGAGGTCACCACAGGAATATTAAACCCTTGGTAAATTTTAGAAAATGTTTTCAACATCAGATGAATAAAGGCCAAGAAACACCTTATGAAGTGCATCTAAAATGCTAATGGTTAAGAGCTCTTGCCGCTTTTCCAGAGGACCCATGTTCAGATCCCAGCACTTGCCCCAGGCATCTCACCTGTAACTCCACATCCAGGAGAGCAGGCATCCTCTTCTGCCTCTGTAGGCACATAGGTGTATACACACACACACACACACACACACACACACACACACACACACACGACAGGCCCCAGGCGAAGCTGCAGCGAAGCTGGCATACCTGGCTTGGCAGCTGAGCAGCAGCATGTCTCGGTTATGAATCAGAACATAAAGCAGCACCAGGAAGGCCTTGGCTCTGATGGGAGTCAACGGACTGTCAAGTAGACGGATGACCGTAGACACGAAGTCCTGCAGAAGACATGTGCAAAAGGGTTCTGAAACAGCAATTAAAGGATAGAGCAGTCCCGATTCTAATAGTGCACAGACTACAGCAGTCAAACAAGGAAGGGACTGAGAAATGTGGGCTACTTTTGCATCTTTTTTTTTTTAATTTTATTTATTTCTGTATGTGTATGAATGTACTGTCTGCATGCAGGTTTGTGCACCCATGTCGTGTAGTGCCTGCAGAGGTCAGAAGGGCGTCTCGGATTCCCCTGGAACTGGAGTTCTCCTGGAATTGGAGTTTCAGACGGTTCCAGGCAACATGCGTGCTACCTCACTTAAACCTGAAATGAGCCAGTGCAAGTTGACAGTAGTGTGCCTGCTTTAAAATGAAGGCACATTTCAGAACGGTGAACGATTTGCTCCAATTCTGAGATGGGTTCAAATCTAGACCCATGGAAGAAGAAAGCCTGGCTCAACTACACAACAGAAGGGGGCAGAAGTGGGTGGGCCAGGTGGTGGCCCGGAGAGTGGAGACCTTCGTCCCTGATGAGGCTGTGGGAGTCTTTAAACATAAAGAGCCACACCCAGTATGTCACACTCAGACAAATACACACAAAACCACATTTTTTTTTTTTTTTTTACAAAACCACATTCTTAAAAACTTCTTTACATAAAGGTAAAATAAAACAGAGCACTACACATGACTATTTTATATTCATTTTCTTGACTTCATGTGTGAACACAAATGCAAGAGCCATGACATAATGTGGAGGTCAGAGGACAACTGTGGGCACTGCTTCTCTCTCCATCACGTGGGGTCTGGGGTAGAACTCAGGTCGTCAGGCCTGGTGGCGGGTACCCTCACCTGCTGAGCCATCTCACAGGCACCCCTACTTTCCTCTCAACTGGTGGAGACAGCCCAAGACCTGTGAGAACACTGAGCCCAGGTGACTCAAAGGAAGTCCCAGCATGACTGCAAAGTGCTGCCACAACCAGCCCCAGGGCCCGTGTCCACACTGGAGCAAGCAGGAGACTCCAGGACAGGTGTCTCCGAGAAGAAAGAAAAGCCTTACAGAACTGCTAAAGCATCCCAGTGAAACTTGATCCCCCAAAGTGATGGCAGGAAGGAAAAGCACACAGGAGAGTGACAGAAGCAAAGTTGCCCGACAGAGTGGCAGGGTGGCTTCCTGTCCTACTTGAAAACAAACTTCAGAGAAACACAAGATTTAAAAGTCAAAACACAAAATGAGTAAGCAGTCGAAATTCTGGGGAAAGGAAGGAGAGATGGAAGGAAGGAAGGGAGGGAGGGAGGGAGGGAGGGAGGGAGGGAGAGCTGATTTAAATCTTAAAGGGAGGAAAAAGCTCATAACAAGAGGGAAAGTGAAGCATGGGAGATGTAAATGAAATAAGTAAGTTCAATCCCATAGGAAATAAAAGAATATAAAGAAGTGAATGAATCTACAGCACATTTGATGGGTAAAGTGCTAATTTTCTTTCTTGTTTTGTTTTTTTTGAGACAGGGTCTCCCTGTAGCCCCACTGGCCCCCCCCTGCTGGAGCTCCTGCGTCCTGCCATACATGTCTTGCATCTTTTTCTCAGTCTTTTTTTTTTTTTGGTCTTTTTGAGACAGGGTCAGTCTTTTTTAAATTTTTCGATGCAGAAGTTTACTGTTTTAGGCAGAAGTTTACTAGTTTGGTTAGTTCTTTGAACAAGTCTTTTTTGTTGTCGTTCCCTTTAATTTTATACTGCTCCAAAATATGCATATATACATTCCACATACATACCAAAATTACAACCTCTGAAAATAAACTATAGGCAAATTCCAAAACATGTTTAGGGAGTCACATTTTAACAGTACAGCTGCATGCAGGTAAAAATAATACTTTACATTCCTAAAGTATATAGCAACTTGATATTTGTTTTAATGTACTTTTATAGTAGCACCAGCTGTTATATATACTAAACAAGAAAAAAAAGCACTCAGTTTGCCTTACAAATAAGGATTTGGTGGTGGATCCACAAATGAGGGACACCATACATTGTTTGCTTTTCTGGGACTGTGTTACTTCACTTAGCATTAACAGCTTCTAGTTCAGTTCATTTACCTGCAAAGTTCATAATGTTTTCTTTTTTTTTTTTTGGCTTTTTCGAGACAGGTCTCCCTGTAGCCCCAGCTGTCCTGGAACTCACACTGTAAACCAAGCTGGCCTTGAACTCACAAAGATCCACCTGCTTCTGTCTCCCGAGTGCTAGGATTAAAGGCATGCGCCACCACGCCTGGAGATATTGTCTTTCTTTACCACTGCACAGAACTCCATTGTGTAGATGTAGCACGTTTTCTTTATCCAGTTATCAGTTGTGGGACACTTGGGTTGCTTCCAGCTCTTCACTATTGTGAAGAGAGCTGCAATAAACATGGTTGTGCAGGTATCTCTGCAATAGGATGAGTCTTGTGGGTATATACCCAAGAGTGGCATGACTGGGTCAGGTGGGAGGTTCATTTTGAGTCTTCTAAGAGTTCCCCACACTGCTTTCCATAGAAGTTGCACGAGTTTGCATTCCCACCAGCAGTTAATGAGTGCTCCCCTTTCCCCACCACCTATCCAGCACTTGGTATCATTTGTTTTCTTGATCATAGCCAGTCTTATCGGAGTGAGATATTTTAAAGTGGTTTTAATTTGCATTCCTTAATTATTAATAACAATGTTGAACACTTTTTAAGATGTTTCTCAGCCATCTCTATTTCCTCACTTGTGAAGTCTCTGTTCAGCTCTTTGCTCCATCTTTTGAGTGAGTCATTTGATTTCTTAGTTCTTTGGGGTTTTTTGAGTAGTTTATATATTCTAGAAGTTAATGCTCTGTCAGATGTATCAGTGGTGAACGTTTCCTCCCACTCTGTGGGTTTTCTCTTCACTTCCCTGATTGTTTCTTTCACTATATATAAGTTTTTTAGTTTAATGAGGTCCCACTTGTCAATTATCGACCTTATTTCCTGCCCAGCTGCTGTCTGATATAGAAAGTCTTCTTCTATGCCTATGTCTTATACGTTACTGTAAACATTTTCTTCTATCACCTTCAGAGTTTCTCATTTCACATTGAGGTCTTTGATCCATTTGGAGTTGATTTTTATACAGGGCAAGAAGTAGGGGTTTAATTTTATTCTTCTACAAGTAGTGATCCAGTTTGCCAACATCATTTGCTGAAGAAGCTGTCTTTCCTCCACTGAGTCTTCTTGGCCACTTTGTAAAATATGAAGTGGTTGAAATTGCATGTGCTCAAGTTTGGACCTTCACTTTTGTTCCACTGGTCTACAGGTCTGTTTTTGTGTCAATACCAGGCTGTTTTTATGACTAAAGCCCTGTAGTATAGTTTGAAGTCTGGTATACAGATCCCCCCTGTATTGCTCTTTTTGCTCAGGGTTGCTTTGGCTTTTGCTTCAGGATCTTTTGTTTCTCCATATGAAATGGAGGATTTTTATTTCCAAATCTGTGAAGAGCCCAGCTGGCCAGTAAGCTCCAGGGATCCACCTGTCCTCAGCTTCTCAGTGCTGGGATTACCAGTGAGTGCTGCCACACCTTGCTCTTAAATTTTTTTTTAATTTATTATTTTCTTATGTGTATGAATGTACTGTCTGCATGTAGGTCTGTGCACCCGTGTCGTGCAATGCCGCGGAGGTCAGAAGAGGGCGTCGGATTCCCCTGGAACTGGAGTTCTCCTGGAATTGGAGCTTCAGACGGTTCTCAGCCGCCATGTGGGTGCTGGGGATCGAACCCGGGTCCTCTGTAAGAGCGGTCGGCGCTCTTAACCGCTAGTCCATCTCTCCAGCCCCGATGGATGATCTTTTAGATGTGGGTCTGTATGTGGTTTGTGAGTATTTTGTTGAGAATTTTTGCATCTGTGTTCATTAATGAGATGGGTCTATAGTTCTCTTTTTTGGTTGTATCTTTGCCTGGTTTTGGTATTACAGTGATGCTGGCTTCATAGAAGGAATCTGAGAGATTTCCCTCTGCTTGTATCCTTCTGAACAGTTTGAGTAATAATGGTTGTAAGTCCTCTTTAAATGTCTTATCGAATTCTGCCATGAAACCATCTGGGCCTGGGCTTTTATTAGTTGGGAGGTTTCTTAATACATTTTCCATTTCTTCATATATTATGGGTCTGTTTAAGCTGACAACCTCTTCTTCATTAAGCTTTGGTGATTCCCAGGATTTTAGATATTCATCCATTTCTCTTAGGTTTTCAAATTTAATAGAGTATAGGTTTTTGAAGTATTCCCATATGATTGTCTGGATCTTTTCATTGTCTGTTGTGATATTTCCCCATTCATCATGAATTCTATTGATTTGGAGTTGCTCTTTCTTTCTTTTGGCTCACTGGGCTAGAGGTTTGTCTATTTTGTTTATTCTTTCAAAGAACCAACTTTTGGATTCATTGATTTTTTTTTTTGTATTGTTTTCTTTGTTTCTATTTCATTGATTTCTGCTCTGATTTTCGTTATTTCTTCCTGCCTGTTGGGTTTGGGGTTCATTTGTTGTTGTCTCTCAAGTGTTTTTAGCTGCAGTATTAGATAATTTATTTCTGCTCTTTCTGGTTTTTTTTTTTTTAATGTTGGCACCCACAACTATAAATTTCCCTAGGACTGCTTTTAAATTATCCCATAGGTTTTATTGTGTTGTACTGTCATTTTTGTTTCATTTCAGGAGTACTTTTATTTCTTTCTTTATTTCTTCCCTGACCCATTCATTATTCAGGAATGTGTTGTTTAGTCTCTATGTATTCTTGTAGATAGTAGTGCTTATCCTGGTGTTGATATTGAGCTTTATTGCCCCATGGTCTGATAGAATACATGAAATTATTTCAATCTTTTTGTATTTGTTAAGATTTTTTTTTTCTGTGTCCCAGTATGTGCTTGATTTTGGAGACCGTTCCATGGGGTGGTGAGTAGAAAGTGTATTCTCTGGTGTTTGTGTGGAATATTCAGTAGATGTCTGTGAGGTCCATTTGATGTATCATATTGTTCAGTTCAAATGTCTCTCTGTTTATTCTTTGTCCAGTTGGCCTGTCCAAAGGGATCAGTCGGGTACTAAAGTCCCCTACTCTTAGTTTGCTGGGATTAATCTGTGCCTTGAGGTCCCAGCAATTGTGCTTATAAAGTTAGGTACACCAACGTTTAGTGCATATATATTCATGATTGTGAAATCTCCATGGTTAATTGTTCCTTTGATAAGCATGTAATGGCCCTCTTTGTCTCTTCTGATTACTTTTACTTTGAAGTCTATTTTGTCTGATATTAAAATAGCAACTCCTGCTTGCTCTTTGGTACCATTTGCTTGGAATATTTTTTCCATCCTTTCAACTTAAGTTGGTGCCTATCCTTGAGAGTGAGATGGGCTTCTTGTAGATAGCATATAGATGGGTTCTGTTTCCTAATCCATTCTCCCAGGCTATGTCTTCTGATGGGGGAGTTTAGTCCATTAATATTTAAGGTTATAATTGAGAGATGTGTGTTGCTTCCTTTCACCTTATTTTCCATTTGCATTTTTCATCTAGGTTACTACTTCCACAATTATGCTTTTATTAATTTCTCTTTCTAGGTGCTTGGGAATAGTTGCTTCTCTCCTCTGTCCTTTGAACTGGTTCAAGTATTCTCTGAAGGGTTGGTTTTCCGGTCATGTATTCTATCATCTTGCTTATGTCATGAAAGATTTTTATTTCTCCTTCAACTATAATTGACATTTTTGCTGGGTATAGTAACCTGGGTTGGCATCTATAGTCGTTTATTACTGGGAATACTTTGGTCCATGTTCTTCTTGCTTTCATAGTTTGCAATGAAAAGTCAGCTGTAATTCTGATGGGTTTCCCCTTATATGCAATTTGTTGTTTTTCTCTTGTTGCTTTCAGTATTTTGTTTTTATTTTGGACATCTAGCAGGGTTTTTTGTTTTTGTTTTTTAATATAGTGGGACTGCTTCTTTTTTTAACATTTTTTCTTTATTTTTATTTCATGTGTATGAGTGTTATATCTGCCTGTGTTTAAGTGCACCCATGTTGTACAATTCTTGAGAAGGACAGAAGAGTTACAGACAGTTGTTAACTGCCATGTGGGTGCTGGGATTTGACCCCAGTCTTCTGTAAGAACAACCAGTGCTCTTAACCACTGAGCCTTCTCTCTAGCACTGCATCTAGCATTTTAACTATGACATGGCATAGGGAGTCTCTTTTTCTGATCTTGTCTATTTGGTGTCCTATGTGCTTCTTGTGTTTGTATGGGTTAGTGTTTTTTTAGTTTGGGGAGTTTTCATCTATTATTCTGTTGAACATCTGATCAATACCATTCTCTTGGGATTCTTCTCCTTCCTCTATCCCTATGACGTGGAGGTTTGGTCTTTACATAGTGTCTCACATTTCCTGGTTATTCTGCTCCTGTGTTGTTTTAAGTTTTCATAATTGTTACTTGAGCATTTTAGTTTATCTGTGTTATCTTCCAGGTCTGATATTCTTTTTTATGCTTCCTCCATTCTGCTTCTGAGGCTTTTTCCCATCCTTTCCTGTTGATGAATGTTCGATTTCATTTTATATTTCATCCTGAGATTTCTTTAGTATTTCCACTTCCGTTTGGAGCTTCTCAATCTCTTCTTGTAGCTCCTTGCTTTGCTGGTTGTTTTCCTTTTTCATTTAATCTTGGGATCTTCACAGTGTTTCCACTTCCTTCTGGAGTTTGTCATTCTCTCCTTCTTGGTCCTTCCTGAGTTTTTCATTCTCTCCCCTTAGCTCTCTGATTTGTTCTTCATATTCTTTGATTTCTTTGAATATGTCTATGATTGTTCTTCTAAGATCTGTTTCCTGGGTTACCTCCAGGAAGATGTCATTGTAGGAATCTTCTATAGGATTGGTAGAGTTTGGTGTGGAATTATTCTGTACTTTTCCCATGTTGTTCCTTCATTGTGTTTTTGGCATGTGGGTTTTTTGTTTGTATTTTGATGATAATCTCAAATGTTTCTTCACTGTGTTGAAGACTTGCTTTGCTTGCTTCCTTCAGATGCCTTCACTGTTTTCTCCTTGTTAATGGAAGGTTGACTTGTCTAGGTTTCAGGCTTTCACTTTTGGTTATATATTGGAAGGTCTAGCTCACTCTTCCCTTTCTGTTCTGAAGGTTCTCAAAAAACTGGGTAATAACCAGGTCAGTACCCTGATGAACACTGTGCTCACTCTGCTTCCTGCCAGCCAGTTCCTCTAGGCTATTTGTGGGGCTTAGTGTTGCAGGACTGGAGTTGTGTCAGGTTTGCTGTTTCTTTTCTTTTTTAGCCTTTAGCTCTGGAATCACTACTGTAGTCCCACTTGGGACACTCGCTTTCAATTCCAGTTGGGGGGGGGGCTGTATCCCTGACCTAGTTCTATGCGCCTGAGTCCCTGTGCAGCTACAGGCCCACCTGTGTTCCAACTGGCTGGGTAATTCTAGTTTTATTCTTCTACAAGTGGTGATCCAGTTTTGCCAGCACCATTTGCTGAAGATGCTGTCTTTGCTCACCTGAGTCTTCCTGGCCCCTTTGTCAAATATGAAGTGGCTAATGTGCTTAAGTTTGGATCTTCAATTTTGTTCCATTGATCTACGGGTCTATTTTTGTGCCAATCCAGGCTGTTTCTATGACTATAGCCCTGTAATACAGTTTGAGGTCTGGTATGGTAATCCCCCCTATATTGCTCTTTTTCCTCACAGTTGCTTTGGCTATCCAGGGTCTTTTCTAAGTGAATTTTAGGATATTTTTTTCTAAGTCTGCAAAGAAACTCATGGGGATTTTAATTGGGATTGCATTAAATCTGTATATTACTTTGGATAGGATGGTCATTTTTACTATATTAATTCTTCCAACCCATGAACATGGAAGGTCTTTCCGTCTTCTGGTGTCTTCTTCAATCTCCTTTTTCAAGGATTTAAAATTTTCATTGTAGAGATCTTTAGTATCTTTGGTCAGGTTTGTTTCAAGGTGGGTTTTTTTGAGGCTATTGTGAGTGGGAAGGTCTCCTTGTATTCCTTCTCCAATTGCTTGTTGTTGGTATAAAGAAAGGCTACTTATTTTTCTAGGTTAATTTTGTAGCCTGCCACTTTATTGAAACTGTTAATCATTTCTAGTTTTCTGGTGGAGTTTTTGGTGACCCTTAGGTAAACTATCATGTCATCTGCAAAAAGGGATGGTTTGACCTCCTCTTTTCCAATTAGTGCCCCTTTAATTTCCTTTTCTTGTCTTACTGCTCTAGCGAGCCTTTCAAGCACTATATTGAAAAGGAATGGAGATGGGAGCAACCTTGCCAGGTTTCTGACTTTAAGGGGAATGCTTCTAATTTTCCCCCATTTAGAATGATGTTGGCTGTGGGTTTGTTGTATGTGGCTTTAATTATGTTGAAGAATGTTCCCTCCAGTCTAATTCCCTCTAGGACTTTAAACATGAAGGCATGTTGAATTTTATGGAAGGCCTTTTCTGCATCAATTGAGATGATCATGTGCTTTTTATCTTTCAGTCCATTTATATGCTTTATGACATTTATTGATTTACATGTGTATAAATCCAACTTGGTCATGATGGACGACCTTTTTGGTGTATGCCTGTATGCAGTTTTCAAGTATTTTGTTGAGAATTTTTGCACCTATGTTCATTAATGAAATGGGTCTATAGTTTTCTTTTTTTAGCTGTACCTTTGCCTGGTTTTGGTATTAGAGTGATGCTGGCTTCACAGAACGAATTTGGGAGATTTCCCTGTTTCTATCCTTTTGAATAATTTGAATTATAATAGTTTCAGGTCCTCTTTAAATGTCTTACAGAATTCTGCTGTAAATCCATCTGGGCCTGGTCTTTTTTTAGTTGGGAGGTTTACATTTAAAAAATATATATTTTGTATGCATAGGAGTTTGGGGGGAGTGCTTGCCACAGAGTGGGGAGGGGGGCAAGTCACCTTTCCTATGTAGAATCCCATCAGCATAAGGTAACTTCAGACAGTTTCAAAAGGACAGAAGCTAGGGTGTCATCACTGACAGTCAAAGAAAAGCAGACCAGCAAAGGTGAATATGCCCCCTCTGGACATGGTCACTTATGTGTGTGCTTGGCACCCTATCTGGGGTCAATAGATTTTGGTCACCTCTCCCAGCAACAGCCAGCTTTGACATTTTCTGGGGCAAAGTGACCCAGATAGGGCACCAACAACACACCAACATGAGAACTCTACTCAGTTCCAACCTGGTTAACCAGCAATTTTACTGGGCTCATTTATAGAAGCATGAGTAGCCTCAATAGATGCATCCCCCAAAAGACGCACTCCATTGTGGATGACCCCATAAAAATTGCAACACAGACTCCTCTTTTAGTTAATCTACTTCCTCTATGCTCCAGCATCTCCCAAGAGCACTTACAGCTGGGGGGAGGGGCAGGAAAGAGTAACAAAGGTTGAAATCTCAGGTGGAGTCCTATAGCAATCCTCCCATCTGGGAGTGTCATAGCTCACAGCTCTGTCACCATTCCCGTAGACCCAGCTATGGCTGAATTAATTTGCCAACATTACTTCTATTCCAAGATAACCATGAGATGATTGTGGTAGCCAGGAGAAATCCTCAAACAGCTTGAGAAGGCTGTGCAGCATCCACTCCATCATCTGGGGATACTGGCTCTTCCAAGCCAGCCACCATGTTGTAAGGAAGCCCAAGTAGCCTGCAGAGGCCCCCACAGAATAGATCCTAAGGGAGCCATCATGCCATGAGAAGCCCAAGCAGCCTGCAGAGGGTCCATAGAATGTGTGCACCTCCCAGGCCCCAGAGTTCCAGATGAGCCCTAGTGGGCACCAGCTTCTACTCATATGAATGAGATACCTAGAAAGTTTATTCTCCAGCATCAGCTCAGCTAACAGCTTAGTGAGACTTAAGATTTATGAGCAAAAAACTTATTGTGCTTTTCTGAGCCACTACATTTTGGGGTGATATATAGCACTAGAAAAATGAAATATAATTTAAGTACATAAAAGAAAAGGTTAAAATTGCTAAGCAAAGAAAATTTCATATAACAGGGAACAGTGGTACACACTTGTAATCCCCATAATCCTAGCAATTGAGAGAAGCTGGAGAATCACTGTAATTTTGAGGCTGGTGTGCTCTACACAGCAAATTCCAGAACAGCCAGGGCTATATAGGAAGATCCTAGCTAAAAAAAAAAAACAAAAAAAAACAAAAACAAAAACAAAAAAATACCTTTCACACAGCAACAGACATGGTATTAAAACACGGAAATGGGGGCTGGAGAGATGGCTCAGTGGTTAAAAGAACTGACTGCTCTTTCAGAGAACCTGGGTTGGATTCCCAGCATCAACATGGTAGCTAACAATCATCTTTAACTCCAGTTCTAGGGATCTAACACTTTCTTCTGACCTCTATAGGCACTGCATGGTTGCTCTTACATGCATGCTTGCAGGCAATGCACTCATATACATAAAAATAATAAATAAAATATTTAAAGAACTGACTAAAATGGTGAACTTCTGGTTAAAACATTAAACTTCTGCATCAAAAATTTTTAAAGAGACTGAGAAAAAGATGAAAAATATGTTTGGCAGAATGCATGTGCTCTGGTGGGGTGGGGGGGGCAGGAAGGGGTAATGAGTCTAGACTTGATTGGAAATTTTGTATGAAATACACAAAGCTTCAATAAAAATTGGGTTTAAAAAAATTAAGGAAAAAATAAAAATAAATTTAAAAAATAATAAAATATTAAAAATGAAATACAGAAATGTCCAATATCCAGTGAGAATGAGTCTATTGCTATGTCTTTTCTTCATGTGGAATTATGCAGCTGCTGCAAAATTAAAATAGTATGTTCATAATTTTGAGTATGTGTATAACACATACAAGAACAAAAGAAATAACAGACAATCAGATTTGTGACAGAACTTGAAGTCTCTTAAGATGCTGTACAATTTTGGATACAAGCAAAAAAAATTGTTACTAAATTCTCATTTAGTCATTTCAAGAAAACTGAATGAAGAGTAATAACTTTCACTCCATACAACTAATCACCCAGGGCTCCTCATTTAATCTTATGCATCAGGCACCAGAGCTCAGGAACTACATTAATCCACAGACCCAAGAAAGGACGATTTACAGGCTGCAGCACAGACTTGGCGCCAAGGATGAATAATCAAAACTACCTTTACAGAGCCAAACATGTCCTGGGGTCTCTATGGCCTGCAAGCCACTACGCATTCAGCTTTTATTTAAATTCATCTTGTCAGGCAAGGCACATACCTACATTTTATAAGTGGAGAAAGGAGCTAGCATCTTTGAATCCTGTATGGAAGAGCCCAGCGCATTTGTATCTGACATCTACCACCAGCACCCAGTGGTCCTTTGCAGTGACTGTACCATGCTCATTCTTGTATGCTAGCTTTAAAGTTCAATTTTTAAAATTAAAATAGGCACTTCTAGCCTAAAGATGATGGGATGGAATATTCAAAGCATTAGGAATTTGACCAAAATATATGAAACTGCCATTATAAAAACGAATCTTGGGCAGGAGAGATGGGTTAGTCAGCTTTCCAAGCACGAGGACCTGAGTTTGATGCCCAGAACCCACATAAATGAGCAAAGTGTGGCAGTACTCACTGGTAATCCCAGCACTGAGAAGCTGAGGACAGGTGGATCCCTGGGGCTTGCTGGCTTGCTGGGCTCCTCAGAGAGTTCCAGGCCAGTAAGAGACCTTGTCTCAAAAAAAAAAAAAATTTAAAAAGCAAGATAGACAACATCCGAGGCATGAGTCAAAAGTGGCCTCCAGCCTCTCACATATGTGTACATATACCTCTACCAGCACACATGTAGACACACAAAACATCTTTATCAATATTAAGTGAAACAGTAAAATTCCTCTAATATACATCATTAACATAAAATTACTAGATGGATGAAAAATAACGATGCATAGAACTTCAAAATTATCTCTCACAAATCTCAAGAGGCAAAACTGATCTGCCTGAAATCCACTGTCAGAGCTGAAAATCAATGACTACGGCCTGGTCATCAAAGGCAACCGCCTCAAGAAGACTGGCGAGGAAATGGGGTAACAGTGCTCATACTAGGCTGCTGCTTCATGTGGATAGAAATGAAGGAATGTACTGCAATCAACCATCTGGGAATTGCTCTTTCCTTAAAGAAGTTTAGTCAAGTAGTTCTTTGAAAAGAGGCACACTCATTAATGCAGACTAAATATAATACCAAGACAGAAGCTCACCATCTGATCAGCACATGAGACTTTCCTATGTTAATGGAGTTCTTGGAACTGGGATGATGGTTGGTAAAGCACACGCATTGGGACCTGAGTTTCATTCCCAGAACCCACATGAAAAGTTGGCATGGTGCTGGGCAGGCAGACAGGTCAATTCCTGGAGCTCTCCAGCCAGCCAGCTTACCTGGTTCAGCCACTATAGGTCCCAGAGAGAGATCCTGTCTTAAAAACCATGTATGTGCTTTTTCTGCCTCAGTCTCCTAACTGCTCCACCATACCGGGCTTCACTCCAAGTTTCCTTTATGACATCTGTCCATGTTGCTCCTTTTTAATCTAATTCATCATGGACTGCTTCACTGCATTCTGCCACGTAGACACGTAACAGAGCCTACTCACCCACCTCCTGCTGACTAACTTGGCATCATTTGCCATGTTCTGTCATGATTAGTACTGTGGCAAACAATTCTTACACCTTTCCATGTACAAGTGTCTAAATACATGTATGTATACATACCTTCCTAATGGAAATGCTGTGATATGTGTACCTCCAGCTGCCCTGGAGACCATGAAATAGCTCTGAAGTGACAGTCCACGTCACTTGAATGTGCTCCTGCTGATCTGTATCTTGACCAGCCATTCTTATGGTCAGATTTATATTTCTGCCAAAGCCAGGAGTCTGTAACGGTCACTCAGCTTACTTTACATTCAATTCTCCACATTGAGGCATGTTTTCTTACATTTATGAATCACCCCAGCTTTTTCCATGAAATAATTCTTCATATCCTAAAGATACTGCCCCATTGTTTCATTTTCATTAGTAGGCAATATTTTTCTTTTTAAAAACTTTTTAATTTTTATTTTTATTTTACGTGTATGAGTATTTGCATGTAAACTGCACCTATATGTGTAATGCCTACAGAGGTCAGAAAAGTGCATCAGATCCCCTGGAACTGAAGTTATGGAGGGTTGTTGGCCATTATGTGGGTGCTGGGAATTAAACCCAGGTCCTCTGCAAGAGCAGCCATGCTCTTAATCACTGAGCCATCTCTCCAACCCTCTACTTTAAAAAAAAAATTGAATGTTGATCCTTAAGAAAGCTCTCCCTTTTGAGTCAAGTGTGGTAGTACACGCTTTAATCCCAATACTTGGGAGGCAGAGGCAGGTGGATCTCTGTGAGTTTAAAGCCAGTCTGGTCTACATAGTGAGACCCTGTCTTAATCAATCAATTCAATAACTAATAAAAAAGAAATATTTCAGGGCTAGAGAGATGGTTCAGTGGGTAAGAGCACATGCTGCTCTTCCAAAAGATCTGAGTTCTAGTCCTACACACCCATTGGGCTGCTCTTAGCAGCCTATCACTCCAGCACTCCCGTTCACAAACACATTGAGTCATATACATATGCACAGTAATGAAAATAATAATAAGATAAAAATATAAAAACAGGAGGCCCAGGTTGGGAGCACTGGCTGCTCTTGCAGAGGACCCAGGTTCAAATCATAGCACCTACATGGCTACTAACAACTGTCCATAACTCTAGTTCTAGGAAATGTGATGCCCTTTTCTGACCTCCATGGGCATTGCACAACATAGGTCTACTTACATACATGGAGGCAATATACTTATCCACATAAAATAAAAGTAATTGAATATATATGTATGTATATATATATATATATATATTCAAGTTTTCCTTATAATGTCACAAAGAGTGATTTAATGTTTTTCATCTTTTTCATATTTAATCTTCTAACATAAGTATGGAGACAGAACTCAAATATCTGTCAACAGGACAATGAGTAAAACTGGCAGATCCACCCTGTAAAGCTCTACCAATTTTCTGAAAAGAACATTCATACCAGCAACTCAGGGGTGACTCATGAGACACTGGACACAATGCAACAAGCACTGAGGTACAAAAGGTCAGAGCTGCCTTATCTCGGAAAGGGAAAATGTCACAGCCCCCCAGAGTCACAGTCCTCCAGATCACGGCCCCCCAGAGTCACAGCCCCCTAGAGGTCTCAGATTCAACAACTCACACATTCCCAAGGCAAGCCCAGCTAGCTGCCTGCCTTTTCTACCCATTTGTTCTGGATCCAGGGCTGGCTGACAGACAGCTCAGGAGACAGGCAGAGAGACAGGCAGGAAGACAGACAGAGACAGCACAGGAGACAGGCCAGCAAAACAGAAGGACACATCTGTGTGTGTCTTTAAAGGGGAAAAAAAAAAACCCAAAACAAACAAGTGCTCTGAAGGAAAAGTTCACACTAAGAAAAATAGGGACAGAACTAGAAGCCCGACTTCTCTGATTGCATCTCTCTCTCTCTCTCTCTCTCTCTCTCTCTCTCTCTCTCTCTCTCTGTTTTGAGACATGTAGTCTTGGCCTGGATTTCTCTATATAGACCAGGCAGGCCTTCAACTCAAAGAGATCTGCATGTCTCTGCCTCTTGAGTGCTGGGATTAAAGGTGTGCAACACCACATTAATTAACTAATCTGCACACACATGTACGTATTGCCACAGTTCATGTGTGCACATCGTAGCAAAGCTTTCAGGAGTCAGTTCCCAGTTTTCCCCTTCCACATGTGGAATCTGGGGACTGAACTCAGGTCGCCAGCCTTGGTGACAAGCAGCTGTCCCCATAGAGCCAACACATGGCCCTCAAGTGGCTCTTTTCTTAAACATGACAACCAAGTTGAGTGTGTGTTTGTGTGTGTTGTGGTGTATGTGCACACATATCTGCAGCTGCACATGCCCATGTGTACATGTGGAAGACATCAGGTGTCCTGCTCTGTCACTTTCTACCCCTACTCCTTCGAGGCACAGTCTCTCAGCTGAGGAGGCTGCAGAAGTCCTGTCTTGTCCTCCCAGCACTAGGATGACAGGCCTGTATGGCCACGCTGAGCTTTTACATGGGCGCTGGGCACCCAAACTCAGGTTCTCAAACTTGTGTAGTAAGTGCTCTCACTCCCTGAGCCATCTTCCCAGCCCCAAGGTAATACTTCAGTGAGCGTAAGATGCACTGAGGGCAGGCTGTAGCTCAGTGAGTAGAGTGCTTGCCTACTACGTACAAAGCCCGGGTTCCGTCCCAGCACCACATAAAGCTGGTGTGATGGCTGCTCCTGTACCCCAGCACCCGGGAGGTGGAAGCAGGAGGATCAGAAGTTCAAGGTCATCTTCAAGTGCGCTAGGAGTTCAAAGTCATCTTCAAGTACACTGGGAGTTCAAGGCTAGCCTGGAATATCATTAAACCTGATCTCAAAACTTTTTTTGTCTTTTCGAGACAGGGTCTCCCTGTACCCCAGCTGGCCTGGAACTCACTTTGTAGACCAGGCTGGCCTTGAATTCACAAAGATCCGCCTGCCTCTGCCTACCGAATGCTAGGACTAAAGGCGTGCACCACCACGCCTGACTTCAAGTTTAGAAAGACACAACACAAATTGAAGCATCTTTCTCAAAGTCTATTCCCCCAAGTAAAAAATCATGGGATACCTAAGTACATACCAAATCAATGGCTTCAGAAGACAAAGAGCATAACAGAATTTTAAGCCCACTAATTAGACTACACATCTTTACATTAAAATGACTCAAGTACAAAAAGAATTGAAAAAAAACTAAAAGTTGTGTTTGGAAATTTTCATGTTCAGAATACTTAGTTTTACTATTCTATATTAATACAAATTCTAAAATAAGTAAAATTATATTAATGTCATTGGGAAACAAGATTTTCAGCTTAAATGAAACATGTTGATACAAAACTGTGGGGTTAGAAATACTGTCATGAGCAGATGGTGTATTTCAAATAGCTATTCCCTGCTCTGTCTATCAAAAAGACACACAGAGGGGCTGGAGAGGCAGCTCATCAGTTAACAGCACTTGCAAAGGACCCAGGTTCAGTTCCTAGCATCCTCATGTCAGCTACCAACCATCCCTAACTCCAGTTCAGGGTACCTGATGCCATCTTCTGGCCTCTGCAGCCACTGCACGACTTGGCTGCACTTACATACATGCAGGCTATACATTTACATACATGCAGGCTATACACTTACATACATGCAGGCTATACACTTACATGCATGCAGGCTATACACTTACATACATGCAGGCTATACACTTACATACATGCAGGCTATACACTTACATATATGCAGGCTATACACTTACATACATGCAGGCTATATACTTATACACATAAAAGCTTGTTTAAAAAAAGACATCCAGGGGCTGGAGAGTTAGCCTAGAGGTTAAGAGCGCCGACTGCTCTTGCAGAGGACCCGGGTTCAATCCCCAGCACCCACATGGTGGCTGAGAACCATCTAACTCCAATTCCAGGAGAACTCCAGTTCTGGGGGAATCCGACACCCTCTTCTGACCTCCGCGGCATTGTATGATACGGGTGTACAGACCTGCATGCAGATAGTACATTCATACACATAGAAAATAGATAAATAAATTTAAAAAAAAAGACATGCAGACACTAACCATGCCAAGCACAATGTGGGCTCCCACCAGGCGGCTTAGAGAGATGTAGGATTCTAGATCCAGAGAAGAAAACACTCAACTCTGAAAGTACTGCCATATCACACAGCAAAAAACAAAGACCACAGAAGTTAAAGCAAGAAGACCCAGGAAGCAACTGTACAGCCTTCCAAAAAAATAAATAAATAAATAAATAAATAACATTCTACTGTGCATGCTCACATCAAATCAGGAAGTCAGTGAGTTCATAGCAACACTCCCAGAAACAAGCTAGAGGATGCTAAGAAAACAACTCATTATTCTACAAACCAGTAAATAAATGAATAAAGCATGTTCCCTGCCTTTGCTCCTGTAAAATGCACCCTAGTATAACCAGATAGCTCCTAAGACTTCCTTTCAATAGAGGAATCCACATAAGAAAGATAAAATGATAGAATAAACTAACCACACCGAAACACCTAGACAAACAAACATCACTGGTGGCTGCTAAAGACACTGAATGAAAAGCCAGTGCAGAAATTCACATTCTACAGATTGTACGGAAGCTGCCAGAAGCCACTATGACTCTACCCATCAGAAAGGGGGGTTCAGACACGCCCCTGGGAGTTTGTTCTCCCCAAAGAATACAAACTGGGATCTCCTGTAATGACAAGAAATACAGAGTGAGGTTAAAGGACTTTGTTTTTCTGTTTGCTAGATTCAATCAGCCAAAGCTAGATGGGAGAAAGTCTACAGAACTCAATCAATTCCCCCAAACTCCATTCTGAAGAGGCGAAGATGTAAGGGAAGCTGTATGCTGACAAGGGCTAAAGAGACCAGAGCCTGGACAGACTTGGTTAGCTCCCAATTCAGACAATCTCGGAAAGACTTCGTATGAGACAGTGCAGAGACCAGAGCCTGGACAGACTTGGTTAGCTCCCAATTCAGACAATCTTGGAAAGACTTCGTATGAGACAGCGCAGAGACCAGAGCCTGGACAGACTTGGTTAGCTCCCAATTCAGACAATCTCCGAAAGACTTCGTATGAGACAGCGCAGAGACCAGAGCCTGGACAGACTTGGTTAGCTCCCAATTCAGACAATCTCCGAAAGACTTTGTATGAGACAGCACAGAGACCAGAGCCTGGACAGACTTGGTTAGCTCCCAATTCAGACAATCTCTGAAAGGCTTCATATGAGACAGCGCAGAGACCAGAGCTTAGACAGACTTGGTTAGCTCCCAATTCAGACAGTCTCCGAAAGACTTCGTATGAGACAGCATAGAGACCAGAGCCTGGAAAGACTTGCTTAGCTCCCAATTCAGACAATCTCTGAAAGACTTCGTATGAGACAGTAAAGAGACTTGAGCTTTGGCAGGATATTACAAATTTACTGGGCCAGGAAGATGGCTCAGTGAGTCAAGACCCTTGCCATCAAACCTGATGTCATGAGTTTGATCCCCAGGACCCACACAAAGGAAAGAGAGAACTGACTCTCAAAAGCTGCCTCTTACCTCTACACACAGGTCTCGATATATACACAAAGAAATATAAATAAAAACTAAATTCCTACTGCTTAATGACATGGTGAATACTTACTTTCAAAGAGACATAGGAAGAAATTAAACAATGCCATGGTGTCAGAGATCTGGGGTAATTGGAACTTTGTGGGGTTAGAGAGCAGAGGGTGGCTTTGGCAGACATGGTGTGCCTCTGTAAGAACTCTATAAGAGTCTGCTCTGCAAGCTACCTCCCTACCTCCTCAGGGGTACAGTCACCAACAGACACCTTTTAGATTCTGCTCTAGCTTCTCAAATGTCTAAGTTCTGAGAACAGTCACCTTTGGATGGTATCTTCCTGTCACAGGATGAAATGGAGTTTGAAACCAACGTGATTTCTGGGCAAAATTTTAGAACAGAACCACAATTTTCAACAACTCAAAAGTAACTTCCAGGGTGTGCTGAATTTAAAAAGATAGTGATTAAGAAAGAAGAAAACCTAATTTACCACAGGACTTCTAAGAGCCTTGGCTGAGAATTTTAAAGACAGAAAAGTGAATTAAAGGAGAGAAAGGGACTTTAACCATAGGCTTAATAAAGTTTTAAGAGGGGGCTGGAGAGATAACTAAGCAGTTAAGAGCACTGGCTACTCTTGTAGAAGACCCAGGTTCAACTCCCAGGACCTACATGGCAGCTAACAAGCATCTGTAACTCCAGGTCCGGAGATCCGACGCCCTCCTCTGACCTTCTCTGACACTCACACACACAAAATAAAAATAAAATTTAAAAAATATAAATAGATAAGTGTATCAAAATTATTAACATTTTAAGTCAAAATCCTCTCCCATATGCGGTACAGGTGTCAGGTGTGAGATGTTGCTGTGGCTTTCACTGGCCTTGTAGCTGTTTCAACATATATAAACAGCACATGTTAGACATAAACTACACAGGGAGATTGAAAAATGAGAGTAACCTAGCAAGTCTACTTAAAAATTTATCCTTATAATATGCCAGGTGTGGTGGTACACGCCTTTAATCCTAGCACTTGGGAGGCAGAGGCTGGCGGACCTTTGTGAGTTCAAGGCCAGCCTGGTCTACAGAGTGAGTTCCAGGACAGCTGGGGCTACAGGAAGACTCAGCTTTGAAAAGACAAAGAAAGAAAGAAAGAAAGAAAGAAAGAAAGAAAGAAAGAAAGAAAGAGAGAGAGAGAGAGAGAGAGAGAGAGAGAGAAAGAAAGAAAGAAAGAAAGAGAAAGAAAGAAAGAAAGAAAGGAAAGAAAGAAATGGCTCACTGGGTAGAGTGTCAAGCCTAGGGACTCACATTTGGATCCTCAAGACACACATAAAAGCCAAGCTGCTTGTAGGGTGAGGGAGGCCAGTCGGGTGCTGGGCACTCCTACCCAGCTAGCTGGCCTGGCCAAAACTGTGAAGTCTGGGTTACAAGGCACTGTCTCAAAACTAAATAAACTGGGCCAGGTATGGTGGCAATGCCTTTAATTTTAACACCTGGGAGGCAGAAGCAGGCAGATCTCCGAGTTCAAGGCCAACTTGCTCTATATATTGAATTCCAGGCAAGCCAGAGCTACCTACATAGTGAGACTGTTTCAAAAAATATAAAGTTATGGGGCTGGAGAGATGGCTTAGTGGTTAAGAGCACCATGTAGAGGTTAAGAGCACCGACTGCTCTTGCAGAGGACCCGGGTTCGATCCCCAGCACCCACATGGCAGCTGAGAACTGTCTTTTATTTTTTTTTATTTTATTTATTTCTTTGTATGTGTATGAATGTACTGTCTGCATGTAGGTCTGTGCACCCGTGTCACGCAATGCTGCAGAGGTCAGAAGAGGGTCTCGGATTCCCCTGGAACTGGAGTTCTCTTGGAATTGGAGTTACAGATGGTTCTTACCTGCCATGTGGGTGCTGGGGATCAAACTTGGGTCCTCTGCAAGAGGAGTCGGTGCTCTTAACCACTAGGCTATCTCTCCTGCCCGAGAACCGTCTTTAACTCCAGTTCCAGGGGAATCCAACACCCTCTTCTGACCCCTGTGGCATTGCACGACACGGGTGCACAAACCTACATACAAAAGTACATTCATACACATACAAAAATAAATAAAATTTAAAAAAAGAAAAAATATTCTAATCTATTCTCAAAAAAACAAAACAAACAAACAAAACAAACAAACAAACAAACAAAATATATATATATAAAGTTATTTAAGGTGGAGAGCAACAGAGGTTAACCAAAATTTATCTGTGATCTCCTGTCATTCAACTTTTCCTGGGGAGATGCCAACAATTTTCTCCACTCATCCCAGATAGCACACTTACAACAAAACAAAGAAACAAGTCTATGAAAGTCCAACTTAGCTAAGCAGTAAGTTTACTGGGGTTACTTACAGGGGCATGTGTGAGGGGTACTCACAGGGGCAGGTGTGAGGGGTACTCACAGGGGCAGGTGTGAGGGGTACTCACAGGGGCAGGTGTGAGGGGTACTCACAGGGGCAGGTGTGAGGGGTACTCACAGGGGCAGGTGTGAGGGGTACTCACAGGGGCAGGTGTGAGGGGTACTCACAGGGGCAGGTGTGAGGGGTACTCACAGAGGCATGTACAACTCAAAGGCCACTGCAGCAAAAAGCCCACGCAGCCTGGGGAGGACACAGGAAAATTCAGTCTTTAAACTCTCTGCATATTGTCCAGGCAGCTCAACAGGGCAGAGAGTCTCCTCTCCTCCACAGTCCTTTCTGCTTCTATTAACCTTGGGGAAGGCAGGACTATGCACAGCTAAGTTTCAAGGACTCTGTAAAATGTTTTATTTGAAGTTTAATCAATGTGCGACTGTGTAGACAATGAAGTATAAAATTCTACTCTCAGACTTAGCCTCTCTTCCCACAACTGACACGGTAAAACTACTCAAGGATTACTTTTTCTATACAGTGACAATAAAATTTAATAACTCAGAAAATTGAATAGCGAATCAAGACATGTAGATCATTGAAAATGCTTTCTCTGTGCCACCAACATCTGAGCAGCATCAAAGCTGGCATGAAGGTGAGGTACGGTTGGGACATCCACACATCCAGCCAGAGGAGCGATAGTTGGTAGTCACGATCACCATGACAGAATGTAGACTCACCTGGGGACATGCCTTCAGGAACCCAGCACTACGGGCAGCACCATTCCCTGGATGGATTCTGGCCTGGACAGAAAAAGCCGGGAGCTGAGCAGCAGCCTGCATTCGTGGTGCTGTTTGTGAACTATGGGTGCAACATGATCAGCTGCTTCAAACGGCTGCTGCCTGGACCTCCCACCATGATGGACTGTGCTGCCTGGACCTCCCACCATGATGGACTGTGCCCTTGAACTGTGAGCCAAAGCAAACCCTCCCCTCAAACTGAAGAGTATTTTATTTATTTATTTATTCATTTATTTATTCATTCATTCATTCATTCATTCATTTTATGTGCACAAGTATCTTTCCTGTATGTATATAAGTGCATCCATGTCATGCAAAGCCCACAGAGACCAGAAGAGGGTGCCAGATCCCCTGGAACTAACAGTTGTTAGCCACCTTGTGAGTGCTGGGAATCAAACCTGGGTCCTCTGGAAGAGCGGCCAGTGTTCTTAACCACTGAGCCATCTCTCCAGCCCCCTGTCAAGAATACTTTATTACAGAAAAGAAACTAAGACACTGTAAATCTGAGTTATTGCTATGAAATTCTAATTTTAAATATAAAAAACTTAACATACTGCATTTAATATAGACCCATAATATTTAACATGTATTTAATTGTCTTATTCTAATCTCCTAAACAGAGTCACCTCCACCGAGTTTTATAAAATTCTGATTTGAGGACTGGGGGTGTTGCTCAGTGGCAGAGGGCTTGTCTAGTACGTGCGAGGACTTGATTCCATGTCCAGCAGAGAATAAGTGAGCGAGTGAAGGAATGGATCAGGTGACTTTTTGTGAATATGCCTCCTGTGCCCCCGGCTGGGGGTAAGGTGGTAAGAACACTATATGGTATGGTCTCTTAGAGATGAGTTCCAGCAGCATAGTAAAGCTGGGGAACGCTACACAACTAGGAATGTCTTTTACAACCTCTGGTACATCCATGGTCTTCTTTTACAACTATCAGCACTTTGCAGAACATGGGTATTTCTGCCAGGCTTCTGAAACCACTGGTTTCAAATCATTCCCAGACAAAGCATTCAACCATGGGCTCTGAAGCAGCAGGACTGTGGTGGTCTGCATTCCCAACACACCCCTCAGCAATGGGGACAGATGGCCCATCGCTCTCTAGCTGGAATCAGGAGGTGACACTTGGAGAAAGACTAGCACAGAGACTCATTTACAGTCAGGGCATGCTGGGTAAGAATGCAAAACCTAGAAACCACTAAGATAAAAAACTGCCACAGACTAAGTTGAAACCAGAGAAGAACACTCTAGAGGTGGCATGATTTGGGGAGCATTAGACATGGAAATGAAAGAAAGTGGGTCAAAGGGAAAGAGAAAGCAGAGGGGCCCCACCCTGTGGAAAGTAATGTGTTGAAAAAGAGATGGAAGAGCACAGGAAAAGCGTGGAGAGGCCTCGCAAACTTTCTCATTTTCCTCACTGAAAGGGGAGGCTTGCCAGATGTCTATTTTAATCAATGACTCTTCTAACATCCCAGGGTGAATGCTCTGTGGTATATACAGACGTTTGACAAAGTCCAAAAAAGGCTCCTAGGAATGAAAAATAAGTCTCACACAGAAGACAATTCATGTCACTGAAACTACATGAGGAACACAGGTCATAAAGCAAAATCCAGGGTGAATGCAGACGCAAACCTTTTCTTGGATCAGCCGCTGCAGATGAATCCCTCAGGACAGCATGGCGGCAAACAGAGTGAGCATGCAGTACTGCACTTTGCAGGTGGCCGAGGCCAGGGCGCCAATGACCACGTCCAACCCTACCATCTCCATGACGGTCTGGAAGGCTGCAGGAGACTGGCGAGTGATTCTGCACAAAGCCTGCGGGGACGGAAGCACAGATCTGTCACAGAACCCCCCGAGGGCACTGGCCACCTCCTGCCCCTAATGTTCAAAGGACAGGAGAGAATTCCGCTTCCCTGCCACTTATTTTGGAACAAGAAAGTTAGGCATTTTTAACAAACTTATGGCAAGAATCCAGTTTCTGATAAGAATGAAAGTTTTCTCACACACTGAAAAGTTTAGTCATTAAATTGATAGGCTAACAACTCAACTGTCTAGAGCGACCTCCCTTTAAATAATTATCAAGTCCCTCCTTTGTATGCACAGACACTAAATACTAAAAAAGATTCATAAAATACACTATTCCACTGAGAATTCCTCTACCCATGACTCACTGCTTTAAAAACATGGTCTTCTGTTTTCAACTATCAGCACCTTACTGAATGAATGTATTTTGACCATACACGGAACACTATTGCAGAATATCTGAAAATTGTTTAATTCTTCTGACAATATATGAGGTAGTTATTACCTCTATTTTATAAATGGCAGGACTAATGTTTAGAATATTTAGAAAGCTCAAACATAGCTGGGCATGGTGGTGTACACCTTTAATCCTAGCACTTGGGAGGCAGAGGCAGGCAGATCTTTGTGAGTTCAAGGCCAGCCTGGTCTACATAGTGAGTTCCAGGACAGCTGGGGCTACAGGGAGACCTTGTCTCAGAAAGACCAGAAAAAAAAAAAAAAAGAAAGCTCAAACATGAGCTTGAGAGATGGTTCAGTGACTAACGAGCTGGCCGCTCTTGCAGGGGACCTGACTTTGGTTGCCAGCACCCGTGTTGGTGGCTCACAATAGTCTGTAACTCCACTCCAGGAGATCTGATGCTGTCTTCTGGTATCTACAGGCACTGCATATGCAGATACATACACACACACACACACACACACACCCACACACACACACACATCCTAAGATATATCAGAACAGAGGCAGAATAGGGGTGGATAAAGAGTACTTAACATTGATCAAAAAGCAAAAAAGCACCCCTCCTTGGGAGAACCACTACAATACATATGTGGTCTATTGACATCTCTCATCTCAGGATTTTAGTAATCAGAATTGTCAGTTACAAATAGAATCATCCTGTTTCAGGAACTTTTCCTAGGGAGACACCAGCAAGAGCCTATTTACTCCAGACAGAGCACCAATGACAAACTGAAGTGTAACTCCACTGAAGTCTCACCTGGGGGACCAAGGAGTTTACCAGGCTTACTTACAGAGCATGGCTAGGGAGTTCCTTACAAGAGTCCAAAGAGACCAAAAAGTCTCATTGCAGCATGGCCGCAGCTGCACAGTCTCCCCTTCAGCGAACCTTTCACTCTCCATATACTCTATCACTTCCTGAGACCATGAGACCAAGTACCATTAGAGCAGAAGCACATACGGCTAGCTGAGATATCAGGTGAGGGCCTCACGGCCCTCCCCGCTCTGAGGGAGGCTCACAGGCCCATCTCTGAGGGTCTCTCATGGGGGTCGCAGTTGCTTCTGATGACAGTGGTGATGATGGGTGTTATGCTCAGTCAAACCCTAGGGGCTTCCCAAGTTCCCCCTGATTCCTACAGAAAGGCCCCCTATAATCCTATCCACCCTAAGATCCTTTTTATGTCTTTTCCACATTCCCCAACTCAGGTCCTCATCCTCCAATAGTAAGAGATGAGGAGATGCCTAAGCAGGAAGATAAACTGTTCAACCCTACTCCAAGCCCCACTTTCAATTTCTAAGAATCGAAGGTCTAATGTAAGAGGGTAAATCCCTGATAAGCAAACGATCATTAATGAATAATACATATCACACACTTCCTGCTTCGTCCTGGTGTGAGACAAAGACCTGGCCAGCTTTTTCCAGCTAACTGGTCCAGACCAGTTTAGATAAGACCAAAACCAGACATGGCAGCTTAGAGCTGTGGGCCCTCTCTTCTTGGTTTAAGTTGACCAGTCTGAAATTAGGGGAGGTGGACATGCTCCATAGCAACAAAAGCACTTAGAAGGCCCAAGCCCTCCTGGAGACCCCTCTCCACTCACTGAGAGCTTTTCTCTTTGTATGACCATGTCTGTGTCTGTGATTCGTCATCTTTCGATAATGTCTGCTTGCCTGTTACTCTCTGCTGTGAGAGTTTACCTGACCTTTAATTCTTTTTCAAAAACTTATTTTTATTTCATGTGTTTCAGTGTTTTGCCTGCATGTAAGGAGGTCAGAGGAAGGTGTCAGATGCCCTGGAATTGAAGTTTATAGACGGTTGTTAGTTTCTATGTGAGTGCTGGGAACCAAACCCAGGTCCTCTACAAGAGTAGCCAGGGCTCTATACTGCTGAACCATCTATCTAGCCACTCTTTTAATTAGTGGAGAAAATGAAGCAACCAAGATTCCTATCGGAGGACATTAGGATACCTGTTCTAAGTTTTGGCAGGCAAAGGTGCCTGAGGCTTGAAGTGCAGCTCACAGGGCAAGCTGGGGATGAAGACCAGCCAGAACTAGGTTTGTGAAGAGGGGACACAGAGATGAGGGTCATCTGAATGTGTTGGCATTTACTTCAGGACAAATGGGGCAGATTAAAGAATCCTTAAATCCCGACTAGAAGGGGAAACGCAACATTTAGGAAAGGGCAAAACCAAACATTTGAGTGAGGTGCCCAAGAGGAAGCCAGAGGAAGATTTGGAGAGACAGAAAAAGCTGGTCTTTGTCAGAAGAGCCAGCTCAGTGGCTGACTAGAGAAATACAGTGAAGGTGTCACAGGATAGGATTCCAGAGGAGACATGTAAGTCACAGGAGAAAACCACGTACTGGTTCAATAGGCTGTTAGACTGACAGAACCATGTTAACACATCTTCATTCATAATTATCCTTTGCACCAAGTCATTACAACCATGTGCGGAAACAACAGGAAACCACTGAAAACAAAGCTGCAGAACCATAGGTACCTGGACACTGAAATGACGTATCCGAACTGCACAGGACGAACCGGGCCTAGAGGTCCAGGCCCAGGAGCTCAGCAACCTGGAAGACTGAGGCAGGGCGTTCAGAACCTCAAGGTCTGCCTGGGCTACAGAGTGATTTCAAGGCCAGCCCAGGCAACTTACTAAAAACCTTTTCAAAAAGAAAGCAATAGAAGCGAAAAGAGGATAAGTAACTGCTCAGTGGCCGAACACTTGCCTGGAATGTATGCGGCCCTAGGTTCGATCCCCTGTGGCAGACAGAAAAAGAAAAGAGGAGGAGGCCCAGAAAGTTGGTTCTAGGGGTTCCTCAACATCAAGCCTGAAGACCGAAATTTAATCAATCTCTTGGAGCCACATGTGTGTCGTGGTTGTGTGCACTTGCCCACACGTGCACACACACGAGCCAAAAAAATGTAATAAAAATATTACAGAAAAAAGAATATGCAGGAAACACTAAAAATATGACAACCAACATCCTGCGCCCACCTGCTGCCATGGATTCAGTGGACACTGAGTCATACGCCTGCAAACTCTCAATTTAAAACCCCCATTTTAAAAATTCTGCTGTTCCCCCACTGGAGAAATGGCTTTTACAGTATGGACAAATCTGAACTAATGACTCACCTTGCAGCCATAAAGGTTACTGTTTGTAATGTAAACAAGCTTAGTGAGCCCTGTGGTCCTCCAGTGACCTGGGAACTTGACCTTAAATCCCTCAGGACCCAGCCTTGCCCTCTACCCAAGGTGAAGGTAGCTGTGCCGAATCAACATATCAAAGCGCTGAAAGAAGCATAGCTTTTTCATTGCAAACAGGGAGAAGAATTGAGAAGTCTGTCTGATTTCATGTATGTGATGTTTAGGTGAAGGGATCAAAGGGCAAGGTTCTCCATCAGATGGGGTGGATCCTGGCTTTGACTTCCCAATTTATGCTGAAGATATTATTTAGACAAAAATAGAAGTGAAGCCTAGCTCAGGAGCACAGTTCTGTGAGACGTGTGAAGGACGAGCTGGCTCCCAGGGTCCAGATCCACTCTTGGCCTTAAAACTAATGTCTTTTCTGGGGCTGGAGACATGGCCTAGCAGTTAAGAGCACCGACCGCTCTTACAGAGGACCCAGGTTTGATCCCCAGCACCCACATGGTGGCTGAGAACCGCCTGAAACTCCAGTTCCAGGAGAACTCCAGTTCCAGGGGAATCTGACACCCTCTTCTGACCTCCGCGGCATTGCACGACATGGGTGCACAAACTTGCATGCAGACAGTACATTCATACACATACAGAAATAAATAAAATAAAAAAAAAACTAATGTCTTTTCTTTATCTGGGCAGAACCTTACAGTGGCTTAGAAACGCCACAGCTCTCACCAACCATAATGCTGACATTTTACATTCTTACTTACTCAATTACAATTTTTTTAAATATTCTATTTTTACTTAAAATCCTGTGTATATATATGTGCTCCTGTGTAGATATGTGCAGGTGCTCACAGAGGCCAGAAGAGGGTATGGGATCCTCTGGAGCTGGAGTTACAGGTGGTTGTGAACAGCCTGACATGGGTGCTAGGAATTGACTTCTGGCCCCTACAGAAGCAGCAAGCCTTCTTAACCCCCAAGTATCTCTCCTGTCCCTATTTTTTTTTCATTTTTATTTTTTATGTATGCGTGTTTTGTGTGCATGTAGGTAGGTGCACCACATGCATGCAATGCCCATGGAGGCCAGAAGAGGGCCTGGAACTGGAGTCACAGATGGTTGTTAGTTGCCATGTGGGTGCTGGGAATTGAATCTGGATACTCTGCAAGAGCAACCAGTGCTCTTATCACTGAGCCATCTCTCCAGCCCAATTTTTTATATTTATTTATTTTTTTATTTTTATTTTATGTTTTGCCTCCATGTGCTTAAGTACACATGTGCATGCAATGCCTACAAGGCCAGGAGAGGGTGTCAGAGCCCCTGGAACTAGAGTTAGGGGCAGTTGTTGGCTGCAGATGGGTGCTGTGAATCAAATCTGCATCTCCTGCAGGAGCAGCCACTGCTCTCGACACTGAGCCATCTCTCTAGCCTTCAGTTGCTAAGTTTGTTTTTAAGAAAAAAATTTTTTGAGAATTTCATACATGAATACTGTACTTACATTATTTCTACCCTTCTCTCTCCCCCTCCAACTCATCCCTCTCAATATCCTGACCTCTTTAATTACTGTTATTACTGTTATACATATGTATAAATATAGAAACAACCTACTGAGTCCCTTTAGTGGTGCTCATGGGAACCTGTGTTTAGGGCTGGCCACTTGGACTTGAACGACCTCTCAGGGAACTGTCCCTGGAATAGGCTGCTTCTCCCTCCCTCGGCATCCATTGTTTGCCTGGAGTTCTTCATCCCCAGATGGAACCTTGTGAAATTTCCCCCATTCACACTGGCACATCAGCTGGTGTTATCATTATGCAGGTTTGGTTTAGGCTACCATAATGTGGAGATTTCATGGCTGCAGCTCCCTGTCACACCAGGCAGCCTGGTCCTCTGACTCTTAGAACCTTTCTACCCCTCTCTTCTGCAATGTTCCCTGAGCCTCAGATGTAGGGACTGTGTTATAGATGTGTCAATCAGGGCTGGGCACTCCACAGTCACTTATTCTCTGCACTGTGGCTCACTAATTGTTTCCATATGTTGCAAAAAGAAGCTCCTTTGATGAGGGGTGAGAGCTACACCTATCTACAGGTTTAAGCGTACGTTTTTAGAATACAATTAGGGATTATACTGACTTAGGAAAATGGCAGTAGTAGGCTTTCCTCTAGGGTCTATGGGCAGATTTCTTCAAGCACAATGCTTGAATACCAGGTATATCCCCCAAAGGATGCTCCAGCTTACCGATATTGCCGTTATCCTCAGAGAATCAACAGTGGAATGTCTGAACAGGTACCATAAAACAGGCCCAATTTCTCCAGTAATGAAGCCCTGCGCCTGAGCAGAAAACGTAGTGCAGACATTCTCAATGATCTTTGCCGCCATGTGATTCACAACACGTTCTTCCTGGAGAGAGAACAAAAACCAGGATGCTTGAAAGAGCACCACTTCCCAAAATAAAGAGTGTCATTTAGTATTGAAACATATGCATGCCATTTGCTCATGACCACTGGGAATAGTGTTCTGATTGTGAAAACCTCTTACAAATCACTGGCAAGCTGGCAGGACACAATTCTCCATATTATAAATAGAAGGTACAACACAACTCCTCACCTGCTTTGAATAAAGTCAAAATGATCTTCAAAAAAAGGAACATCTGTACAACGCAAAACTTTTAAATTATAAAGTTGTAAGGAAAATGCTCTGAAAGCAGCCCTGGCTAGAAGTGATCTGGGTGTCAATCAGCCAGTAGGCAAAGTCACTCAGACAGGAGTAGGGAGAGTTTTAAGAAAGATACTGCCTAAAAGGGTGACCTAATTACCCATAGAGTAAAATGAGCATCATTTAAACTGTTCTCAGGTAGCACAAAAGATGGCTCAGTGAGGAAAAGCACTTGCCACCAAGCCTGACAACCTGAGTGCAATCCCAGAGCCCACAGGGTGGAAAGAGAGAACTGATTCCAACAAGCTGCACTCTGACCTCCACACATGGTAGCAGGAGAGAGCTGATCCCCACAAGCTGTGCTCTGACCTCCACACATGGTAGCAGGAGAGAGCTGATCCCCACAAGCTGTGCTCTGACCTCCACACATACGTCTTGGCACATACATGCCAACACAAACATATTAATTAAATGTTAAAAGGATTTTTTAATGTCTGAAAGAATTAAACTTCAGCACCCAGTGAGATAAAATTTATAGGATCTAGCATCTTATCAGTATTACCAAGCAGACAGGAAAATGTGACTGTTAATGAGAAAATTCAAGCCTGGGAAGATGGATCAATTTTGGTTAAGTGTTTGTCTAGCAATCAAGGGAATCTGAATTTAATCCCTAGAAGCCATTTTTTAAAGGCTGGTGTGGTGGTGTTCATAATCCTGGTGCTGAGAAGGGGGAGGCAGGAGGATCCCTGGGACAAGTGAGTTGGCAAGTTTTAATCCAAAAAAGGTGGATAATACCTGAATAGCTACGGCTGTCCTCTACCTCCAAGCACACAATGATTCAGGAAAATAATGGATTTGGTGAAAAGATATTAAAATGATTATTATAAATACAGTCTATATTCAAGATGGAAAAGGAAAGAATAAAAACGACTTCAATCAGACCTCTAACAATAATGCCTTATATAAAAAATGCACTGGAATGGATTAGATTACTTAGACACTATAGAATAAACAATTATGGGACTTGAGAATAAAGCAACTACCAACAAAATACTATTCAAAATAATGTCAGGCATGGTGGTGCATGCCTTTAATCCCAGCACTTATTTAGAAGTAAGTCTGGTCTACACAGAAGGTTCCAGGCCAGCAAGGGCTACATAATGAGTCTCTATCTCAAATGTATGTATGTATGTGTATGTGTATAATATATATGTATAGCCGGGCATGGTGGCACTACGCCTTTAATCCTAGCACTTGGGAGGCAGAGGCAGGTGGATCTTTGTGAGTTCAAGGCCAGCCTGGTCTACAGAGTGAGTTCCAGGACAGCTGGGGCTACAGGGAGACCCTGTCTTGAAAAGACCAAAAAAAAGGGGTTGGAGAGATGGCCTAGCGGTTAAGAGCACTGACCGTTCTTACAGAGGACCTGGGTTCGATCGTCAGGACCCACATGGCGGCTGAGAACCGTCTGAAACTCCAGTTCCAGGAGAACTCCAGTTCCAGAGGAATCCGACACCCTCTTCTGACCACGGCATTGCACGACACGGGTGCACAAATCTACATACAGACAGTACATTCATACACATACAGAAATAAATAAAATTAATAAAAAAAATTAAAAAAAAAGAAAAGACCAAAAAAAATAATATATATGTATATACATGTCGGTGTTATATATACATTTGTGTTATATATATGTGTGTGTGTGATAACATATGTGTGATATATATGTGTGTGTATAAACAGAAAGAAATAATTAAAAAAAAAAAAGAACAGAACTCTGGCGAACTGTAAAACAACTACAAGCCACTCAGCAAAAGTACGGGTAGAATATGAGGAAGGAAGGAAGCAGAGAAAGAATGAAATAATGGGTAAAACGCGTAAATCTATGAAAACTAGACCGCTGTTCCTTTCAATCGCTGTGACAAAACACTCTGACCGAAAACGACTTGGGGAGGAAGGGGTTTATTTGGCTCACATCTCCCAGGTCACAACTCATCACTGAGGAAGCCCAATATAGGAACTGAGAGCAGGAACCTGGAAGCAGGAGCTGAAGCACAGGCCATGGAGGAACGCCGCTCACTGGCTTGCTGCCCTGGCCCATGCCCAGCCTGCTTTCTTATACTGTACACACAACCTGCCCAGGGTGGCACCACCAGCAGTGGGCTGGGCCCCCCCACATCACTCACCAATCAAGAAAATGCCCCACAGACATGGCCACAGGCCAGTCCAATGGAGGAAACTCCCCAACTGAGGCTCCCTCAACCCAGGTGTGTCAAGTTGTCAACGAGAGCTATCCAGCACAACCTCCAAGTCCAAGAAGCCCAGTGGACCCCAAGCCAAAGGAAGGAACATCGTGCCAAGACACACTGTCCTCTGACTGCTACCAAGGACAGCAGGGGTGGGGTAAGCAATGGAGTGAAACAGAGACTGGAAAGACAGGAGAACTGTAACCAGGAAACAAAGACAGACAGAAGAGTGCACAACACTAGGAGCAGCATCTCCAGAGTACTCCAAAACAAAAACAAAAATGGTATCAACCTTCGAAACTACACTCAACAGTACCCCTCAAAAAACAAAACTAGGCTGAAGTGTGGCTCAGTCAGTGGCACTTTCCAACCAACTGCAAAGCCTGGTCCCAACCTCAGCTACTTAAAACAGTAACAAAGCAAAGCTAAAACAAAAAAAACTGTTAAAACTGATCAACAAATTCAGAAAGATGCAAGGCAGAAAATCAACCAACAAAACACTCAGCCCCTGGCCTCCCACCTAAGGTGAATGGCAAGCCCGTGTTGCCAAGTGAGCACCCTGTTATTAAGCTACATGCTCAACTGCAGCCGGTGGCATTTTCAGACACTTAGAGTAAAAAACAACTTAATCCCATTTATGATAGCATAAAACTCCCAATTGTCTAGCTGAGGTGAGGCCTTGGCATGGGAGGGCACTTAGTGGCAAGGAGATGACCACTCAGGGTAAGATCTGGCAGGATGGCAGAACAGGTCCCGCTCCCACCAGCTCTGGGTGGCATTCACAGCCCCTGCTGTCCTGCACTCTAGACCCTCCACTCACAGCCTCACTGTTCTGGGTCAGTGTGGGACCGGCTAGATGCCAAGTGTAAAAGCCTAGATGACAGTGGTAACCGCAGTACTACAGGGCAAGTGCCTGGCTGATCAGTCCTCAGTGACGGTGGTCATTAACATGCGGTATTTGAAGTGCCTTTATGGACCAGTCCTAGGAAGTAGCGGCTGTTCAGTCAAGGGGCTTCCTGGGCTCTATGTCCTCAGCATCTTAAACTCAGTATTCCCTAACAGGGGAACATGATGGCTAGACTCGGCCCCATTCAAGAAGCAACAATCATTAAGGACATAGCCCTGACCCTCGTCCAGGAAGGGTAAAGGCAGCAGGATCTTGTTCAGAAGACAGGATGTGGGGCTGGAGACCTGTGGGAGTCTACTCTCTGTGAAGAACCAGATGGCTAGGCCAGAAGTCATCTCCCTCTTGAAGAAGAAGAGTGGTGGTTTGTGGACAACACATCCTCAAAGTAACTGTTCAGGGTCAATGAGAAATCTTGAAAGCAAAGCACTGATTCCAACACAGAGTTTTCAGAACATTTCCATAAGCCAGGTACACAGACTGAAAGTTGGAAATGTAACTCAGCCATAATGTAGGCTGACAGACACCCATGTACATAACGGCTGACACGGTCTCCTTCCAGGCCATTTCCCTGTAACAATGCAAACTGGAGACGATCTTTCAAACAGACTTAGGCTGTGAAGTCTTTTAATTATTTACTACTTTGCAGCAATTGCAAAGGAAAACACATAGGATAAAAACAATGAACATAAGGAATTCCATCAAATCTTTATCTAGGACCCATCAGTAATGAACAACCAAGACTTCATATTGGTGAAGGAAAATAAAAGTATGACTACAAAGAGTACAGTAATAATTTCTACCAATCATCTTTAATGGAACATCAAAAATTGGTTCAGCAGTTAAGAGCACTGGCTGTTCTTCCGGAGGACCTGGCTTCAGTTCCCAGCACCCACATGGCAGCTAACAACCACCCATAACTCAGGTTCCAGAGGATCCGATGTCCTTTTCTGGTCTCTGTCCACATTACATAAGTTGGGTGACTTACATACATGCAAACAAAACACTCACACATAAATAAAAATGACTCATTGCTTAGTCAACAGGCAAGCAGAAAAACTCCAGAAGTACAATGGATATGGAACATCTTTCTTTTAGAGCTCTTACCTCATTCAACATGAGAAATCTCATTCAGCAGAGAAGTGTGTACATGTCATGAAAGTGGAGATAACTGTAGGGATGATTTGGCCCTTACTAAACATGAAGATGCGCCCTGGAATAAAGCCGACAGGTGGAAAAAATGCAGGGAGGTCTCCAGCTGGAGTTCCCATCATACACAAGAAAATTCATAGACGAGAAAAACTCTAGGCAGGTAGCAAATGAGAATTGTCTCAACCGGAGCTCTCATCCCATTGGCCTTGAGAACTCACACTAGACATAAATGTTTAAATGAAGTGAGTGTGGGAAATCTTTCGGTAGGAACTCCCAAGTTATAGCCTACACGAGAATCCATACTGAAGAAAAAGGCCTTTAAAGATGATGGGTGGAAAAAGGGTCTTTTTTTCCTTCTTTACTTAAGGTAAATCAAACTTAAGTAAATGTGATTATTCATCTTCACTGCCAATTTGACAGGGTTTATAATCACCTTGGAGATACCCCTTCCATCAAGTCTATGAGGACATTTTCACAGAGGATTAACTAAAGAGGGGTGGCCCACCCTAAAGGTTGGTGACACCATTCCATAGGCTGGGATCCCAAGCTGAAGAGAAAGGTTGAAAAATAGGAAGTCAGCTAAGCATCAGCATTTCCTTTTCTCTGCTTCCTGGTCCAGTGCTAAGTGAGACATGTCAGCTTCAAGCTTGTACCACCACAGAGCTGCCAGCCAGCATGCCTCTCCTGTGCCTTGATGAACTGTGTACTACCCTCAAACCACTGCCAAAATAAATCTTTTCTCCATTAAGATGCTTGATTCGGGCATTTCTGTCACAGAAACGCAAAATGTAAAACACAGTAAAAACACAAAAGAACTTAGTTTGGAGCAAACCCATACTGATGTGAATGTGGGAAATCCTTCCACAGGTGCCCCCCACATCACACTACATCTGAGAATTCACACAGGACAGAAACCCCTTAAAAGCAGGATTATGACAAAAATACTCAGAGAATGCCAACCCCTCAGTAAATATCAAATAATTCATTCTGAAATTAATGTCTACTAATGTACTAAATGTGAAAAAAAAACCATATCCCAGTGGCTTAGCTTGTTTGACAGCAAAGAATTTTTTAACTAGGAATGCAACATTTGTGGGAAGTCCTCCAGATGGAGCTGTCACCTTGTCCCTTGGCAGAGGACTGACAGTGGTGCGACCCTTTATAAATGTAATCCTTTATAGCTCTCACCTTATAACATACCAGAGAACTCATACTGGAGAGAAAGACCATACAGGTATAGTGAATATGGGGAAGCCCTGCTGAGAGTTCCTCCCTATTTCACACCAAGAAACCATCTAAGGGGAACCCATAGCTGTGATGACCTGTCCAGTGGAGTAATGCTCATGCAGCAGTGTGGGAGAGCCTGTGGGCACGTGACCCCATCTCAGCTCCAGAGAAGTCATAGCAAAGGAAACTACGGCTGAATTGTTCACATTTTTTCCCTTTATTGTACATTTTCCAATACACAAAACTATAAAGAGGTCAGTACAACTTCTCCTTTTTGCTTAAAAGAGAATCTTGGGCTGGGAAATAGCACAGTGACTGAGTGCTTGCCTAGCACACCTGAAGCCCTGGGTTCAAATAAATAAAATCAATGTCTTTTCATCATTAACATGCGGTATTTGAAGTGCCTTTATGGACCAGTCCTAGGAGAGTAGCGGCTGTTCAGTCAAGGGGCTTCCTGGGCTCTATGTCCTCAGCATCTTAAACTCAGTATTCCCTAACAGGGGAACATGATGGCTAGACTCGGCCCCATTCAAGAAGCAACAATCATTAAGGACATAGCCCTGACCCTCTCCAGGAAGGGTAAAGGCAGCAGGATCTTGTTCAGAAGACAGGATGTGGGGCTGGAGACCTGTGGGAGTCTACTCTCTGTGAAGAACCAGATGGCTAGGACAGAAGTCATCTCCCTCTTGAAGAAGAAGAGTGGTGGTTTGTGGACCACACATCCTCAAAGTAANCTGTTCAGGGTCAATGAGAAATCTTGAAAGCAAAGCACTGACTCCAACACAGAGTTCTCAGAACATTTCCATAAGCCAGGTACACAGACTGAAAGTTGGAAATGTAACTCAGCCATAATGTAGGCTGACAGACACCCATGTACACAACGGCTGACATGGTCTCCTTTCAGGCCATTTCCCTGTAAGAATTCAAACTGGAAATGATCTTTCAAACAGACTTATGCTGTGAAGTCTTTTAATTATTTACCACTTTGCAGCAATTGCAAAGGAGAACACATAGGATAAAAACAATGAACATAAGAAATTCCATCAAATCTTTATCTAGGACCCATCAGTAATGAACAACCAAGACTTCATTTTGGTGAAGGAAAAGAAAAGTATGACTACAAAGGGTACAGTAATAATTTCTACCAATCATCTTTAATGGAACATCAAAAATTGGTTCAGCAGTTAAGAGCACTGGCTGTTCTTCCGGAGGACCTGGCTTCAGTTCCCAGCACCCACATGGCAGCTAACAACCACCCATAACTCAGGTTCCAGAGGATCCAATGTCCTTTTCTGGTCTCTGTTGGCATTACATAAGTTGGGTGACTTACATACATGCAAACAAAACACTCAAACACATAAATAAAAATGACTCATTGCTTAGTCAACAGGCAAGCAGAAAAACTCCAGAAGTACAATGGATATGGAACATCTTTCTTTTGGAGCTCTTACCTCATTCAACATGAGAAATCTCATTCAGCAGAGAAGTGTGTACATGTCATGAAAGTGGAGATAACTGTAGGGATGATTTGGCCCTTACTAAACATGAAGATGCCCCCTGGAATAAAGCCGACAGGTGGAACAAATGCAGGAGGTCTCCAGCTGGAGTTCCCATCATGCACAAGAAACATGAAGATGCCCCCTGGAATAAAGCCGACAGGTGCAATAAATGCAGGGAGGTCTCCAGCCGGAGTTCCCATCATACACAAGAAACATGAAGATGCCCCCTGGAATAAAGCTGACAGGTGGAACAAATGCAGGGAGGTCTCTAGCTGGAGTTCCCATCATACACAAGAAAATTCATAGATGAGAAAAACTCTAGGCAGGTAGCAAATGAGAATTGTCTCAACCGGAGCTCTCATCCCATTGGACTTGAGAACTCATACTAGACATAAATTTTTAAATGAACTGAGTGTGGGAAATCTTTCAGTAGGAACTCCCAAGTTATAGCCTATATGAGAATCCATTGAAGAAAAGGGCCTTTAAAGATGATGGGTGGAAAAAGGCTCTTTTTTTCCTTCTTTACTTAAGGTAATTCAAACTTAAGTAAATGTGATTATTCATCTTCACTGCCAATTTGACAGGGTTTATAATCACCTTGGAGATACCCCTTCCATCAAGTCTATGAGGACATTTTCACAGAGGATTAACTGAAGAGGGGTGGCCCACCCTAAAGGTTGGTGACACCATTCCATAGGCTGGGATCCCAAGCTGAAGAGAAAGGTTGAAAAATAGGAAGTCAGCTAAGCATCAGCATTTCCTTTTCTCTGCTTCCTGGTCCACTGCTAAGTGAGACATGTCAGCTTCAAGCTTGCACCACCACAGAGCTGCCAGCCAACAGGCCTCTCCTGTGCCTTGATGAACTGTGTACTACCCTCAAACCACTGGCCAAAATAAATCTTTTCTCCATTAAGATGCTTGATTCAGGCATTTCTGTCACAGAAACGCAAAACGTAAAACACAGTAAAAACACAAAAGAACTTAGTTTGGAGCAAACCCATACTGATGTGAATGTGGGAAATCCTTCCACAGGTGCCCCCCACATCACACTACATCTGAGAATTCACACAGGACAGAAACCCCTTAAAAGCAGGATTATGACAAAAATACTCAGAGAATGCCAACCCCTCAGTAAATATCAAATAATTCATTCTGAAATTAATGTCTACTAATGTAATAAATGTGAAAAAAAACCATATCCCAGTGGCTGAGCTTGTTTGACAGCAAAGAATTTTTTACTAGGAATGCAATATTTGTGGGAAGTCCTCCAGTTGGAGCTGTCACCTTGTCCCTTGTCAGAGAACTGACAGTGGTGCAACACTTTATAAATGTAATCCTTTATAGCTCTCACCTTATAACATACTAGAGACCTCACACTGGAGAGAAAGACCATACAGGTATAGTGAATATAGGAAAGCACTGATGAGAGTTCCTCCCTTATTTCACACCCAAGAAACCATCTAAGAGGGAAAAAACCGTAACTGTAATTACTTGTCCAGTGGAATAAGGCTCATGCAGTAATGTGGGAAAGCCATGTGGGCACGTGACCCCATTTCAACACCAGAGAAATCATAACAAAGGAAACTATGCCTGAATTGTTCAGATTTTTTTCCTTTATTGTACATTTTCCAATACACAAAACTATAAAGAGGTCAGTACAACTTCTCCTTTTTGCTTAAAAGAGAATCTTGGGCTGGGAAATAGCACAGTGACTGAGTGCTTGCCTAGCACACCTGAAGCCCTGGGTTCAAATAAATAAAATCAATGTCTTTTCAGAAGAAATTATGGATGAAGAATAAGGAAATTTTCAAAAGTTAAGTACCTTGCCGGGAGTGGTGGCACATGCCTTTAATCCTAGCACTCGGGAGGCAGAGGCAGGTGGATCTTTGTGAGTTCAAGGCCAGCCTGGTCTACAGAGTGAGTTCCAGGACAGCTGGGGCTACGGGGAGACCCTGTCTCAAAAAGACCAAAAAAAAAAAAAAAAAGTTAAATACCTTAGTCAATATGAAGTAATTACAGAGAACAAAGCTTTAAATTCCCCCTCACAACTCCAATCTGGGGAACATGACTGTGGGGAGTGGGGTATTTTCTTCACTTATTTGTTGATCAATCTGTTTTCTTTTTTTTAAATAAATAACTTTTTTTAAAAATATATTTTTTAAAGCTGGGTGTGGTGGCGCACGCCTTTAATCCTAGCACTTGGGAGGCAGAGGCAGGTGGATCTTTGTGAGTTCAAAGCCAGCCTGGTCTACAGAGTGAGTTCCAGGACAGCTGGGGCTACAGGGAAACCCTGTCTCAAAAAGATCAAAAAAAATTTTTTTAATTTATTTATTTTTATGTGTATGAATGTACTGTCTGCATGTAGGTTTGTGCACCCGTGTTGTGCAATGCCTCGGAGGTCAGAAGAGGATGTCAGATTCCCCTGGAACTGGAGTTAAAGACAGTTCTCAGCCACCATGTGGGTGCTGGGGATCGAACCCAGGTCCTCTGCAAGAACAGTTGGCTCTCTTAACCACTAGGCCATCTCTCCAGCCCCCAATCTGTTTTCTTAAGATGTAAGCCTTATGCCAAAAATACCATTTTGACCAGAAAGATGGTGGGCTTTTCTTTTAATCTAGCTGGAGTATTTGTTAGAAAGTATTGCAATAATATCTTCTGCATAATTATACAAAGCCAGATCAATTTTACAAGTGTAAGGGAAAAATCTAGGTGCTCTTAAGGGATAGAATCTGGAACCCTAAATCTGAATTGAAGAATGAAAATACTACAGTATTAAATGGAATGAATACTGCTAATCAAGATTAACCTTCTTGGAAAAAAACTAGAAAATGATAGAGTGGAAGAAATTTAGTGATAATTCTGCCTTTGAAAAGCCATGATCCTGTAAGTTAATCAATAAATTCATAGGTTCACCAAACTAGATTTGATCTAGAGTGATGGATTTCTATGAGTTTAAGGCCAGCCAGGGATACATGAGACCCTCTTCTAAAAAACCAAAACAACTGGGGATGGAGATGGGGGAAGGGTCCATATTTGATCAAAATACATTGTACGGCCAGACACAGTAGCACACACCTTTAATCCAACACTCAAAAGGCAGAGGCAGACAAATTTCTGTGAGTTCAAGGCTAGCCTGCTATACACAGCAAGTTCCAGGCCAGCTGGGGCTACAGGAAAACCCTGTCTTGAAAAGACTAAAAAAAAAAAATTGTATGAAATTCTCAAAGAAACAAAAATATTTTTAAAAACAGAAACTATTGAAAAATACATTAATGATATGCACACTGTAATTCCACCTTTGTTTATCAAGAAAATGCACATATATAAATATATAAACACATATGTAAAAGGACATAAAAAAACTAGACAGTGCTCTACTAATTGAGATTAACTGTTGTAGACTGTGGAAATGGGATTGGTACACCACATGTGTATTACTTTAAAAAATACATATTTTATTATTTTTATTTTATTAGTGTATTGCCTGCATGTGCGTAAGTGCACTCGTTTGTGCAATGTCCACAGAGTCAAAAGAAGACATCAGATTCCCTTGGAACTGGAGTTACAGGTGGTTGTTATTTGTCATGTGAGTGCTGAGAATCAAACCTGGGTCCTCTGTAAAAGCAGACAGTGCTCTTAATCGCTGCACCAACTCTCCAGCCCCTACTTCTTTTAAACACAATGTGTTTCATGTAAAAACATAAAAAACAGAAAATATTCACTGTCTCTAAGCTCCAGCCACATTTCACATTTTAGCAACTAGATGACTATGGACACACTCCTCTGTGCCTCCAGCTTTGTCATCTATAAAACGGAGATAATGAAAACACATGCAGATGCCAAAGAAATGAGACTGTGTATAAACACACTCCCAAGTCCAGATCCTAGCTTCTCACATGGTGGCTAGGGTCCCATATGGGGTCATGTAACTGACTATGGGGACAGGAAATGTTGGCCAAGCGTTTCTGAATGACCAGCATTTAGATCAGAACCCAAGCCTCGTGAATCCAGGGTGTTTCTGGCAGCACTGACACCTGTGAACTACAGCCTTGGTTCTGAATACATAGTATGCCCACTCTGAACTGCGCATGTCACATCACACAGCACCAATGACTACTATCTGAAACACTGTGCTCAGTTTGCAGATTATTCTGTCTTATAAACTATACTGATTTTGCCTTCAATAAAAAGTTTTATAGTAAAATGTTTAAAATTTTTACATTTTATTTTTTATTTTGTATGTGTATACATGGACACATCCCTGTGGTATAGCAAACATGTGGAGGTCAGAGGATAACTTGTATAATGAGTTGGTTTTCTTTTTCCATCCACCATGTAGAGTCTGGGGATCAAACTTGGATCTTCAGACTTAAGAAGCAAGTACCCTTACTCACTGAGTCATCCCATCAGCCCTAACTTATGGTTTTAATTAAGGAAAACAAAGACCTAATATTTTCATGCTGTCACTCATCATATAGGTCTATGCAGTGAAATTTCATTCAGCCATGAATAACTAAATTGTGTTGATTGCAGGAAAATAAATACCTCACGTTTCTGAAGCCACGCCTTCCCGCCATGATGAACTCGACCCTGAGATTGTGAGCCAAATTAAACCCTTCTTTCTTTAAGTTGCTTTTGTCAGGTGTTTTGTCACAACGACAGGAAAAGTAACTTATATAAATGTCGTAAACATATATGGGAAAAAAGACAAGACTCTTCAAAAGGTTCTGGGAAAAGTAGATGTTGAAGGAAGAAGAATGAAGCTCACTGCCTCGTGAAAAAAAAAAACTACTTAAAATGCATTAAAGACCTTAGATTACAACTTGAAACTCCATGGGTAAACTCTTCAGGATATAGGCATAAACAAGTACTTTGTGGAAAGAACTCAAACAGCTCACAACATAATAGCAAGAACTGACAAGTGAGACTGCAGGAAATGTAAAAGCTCCTGCACAACAATGGAACAATCAGGAGAGAGTGGAGAAGGCCCTCAGAGGAAAGGGAGCTTTGCTATTCATCTGAGGAACGGGGTTAATAGCCAGAAAAATGTAGGAAAAAAATACTCAAAAAACCAAATACCAATTTAATAATTCAACTACTAAATAGGTAAATGAACAGATGATTCCTAAAAAGATGAACTACAGGGGCTGGAGAGATGGCCTACCGGTTAAGAGCGCTGACTGTTCTTGCAGAGGACCTGGGTTCGATTCCCAGCACCCACATGGCGGCTGAGAACCCTCTTTAACTCCTGTTCCAGGGGAATCCGACGCCCTCTTCTGACCTCCGCAGCATTGCACGACATGGTTGCACAAACCTACATGCAGACAGTACATTCATACACATAAAAATACATAAATAACATTTTCAAAAAAGCACCAACTGCTCTTACAGAGGACCTGGGTTTGATCCCCAGCACCCACATGGCGGCTGAGAACCCGTCTGTAACTCCAATTCAGTGTATTCGTACACATAAAAAATAAATTAAATTAAAAAAAAAAAAAACCTGTTTGAGCCAGGTGTGGTGGCGCATGCCTTTAATCCTAGCACTTGGGAGGCAGAGGCAGGCGGATCTTTGTGAGTTCAAGGCCAGCCTGGTCTACAGAGTGAGTTCCAGGACAGCTGAGGCTACAGGGAGACCCTGTTTTGAAAAGACAACAAAAAAAGGTGAACTACAAGTGATCAATAAATATTGGAAAAAAAGTTTCCAAAATATTAAGCCATGGGGAAAGGCAAATCAAAATTACATTGAGATTCCATCTGATCCCAATAAAAGTGATTAACATTAAGAAAACAAATAATAAACAACACTTGTGAGGTCCAGGAGAGAGCCTAGCACACTGCTGGTGGGAACATCCATGAGCCCGGCCACTGCTGACATCCTCATGAAAGCTCCTCAGATGGCAGGACGCATGTGTCACATATACAAGGGACTGGGCTTAATCCCTGTACCAGAAAAGTCTCAGAAGACATGGTACCACCCCATTAATATATATATACACATATGCACAAATATATATACACACGCATACAATACACACATGATGTATATATGTATACATATTAATATATGCATACATACACATATATGCACACATGCATATGTACAGAATATGTGCAGAATCCTGTTTGAACATATATATGCATTCATGTATATGTATGACATGAAAGTACAAGGGAGACTACTTGGGTAAATGAACAGACCTAAAAAAGGGAGGAGATAAACAAGGGCTGGGGGTTGAATATGGTCAAAGTATATGATACACTTGAAAATGTCTTTAATGAAATTCTTTACCATATACAATGAATATATGCTAATTTTTTTTTTTTTTTGGTCTTTTTGAGACAAGGTCTCCCTGTAGCCCCAGCTGTCCTGGAACTCACTCTGTAGGCCAGGCTAGCCTTGAACTCACAAAGATCCGCCTGCCTCTGCCTCCCAAGTGCTAGGATTAAAGGCGTGCACCACCACACCAGGCCAATTTTTTAAACATTTCAAAGGAAAAAATGTCAAAAATCAAATGGGAAGAAAACAAATCATAAAACTTTTCATTTAAAAAATTAAAGAGGAGCTGGAGAGATGGCTCAGTGATTAAGGGCACTGACTGGTTTTCCAGAGGACCTGGATTCATTCCCAGCACCCATATGGCAGCTGAAAGTCTTTAACTCCAGTTCCAGGGGATCTGACACCCTCTTCTGACCTCCACAGCCATTGCACAACACTGTGCACTTACAATACATGTAAGCAATACACTCATACACATAAAATTAAAATACTTTAAAAAAAATGAAACTATTTTTAATAAAGAATTTTTATGTGTGAGGGGTGTGCTTGTGCATGCAGGTGCATGTATGTTTGCATGAATGTGTGTGGGTGTGCATATACACATGTGTTGAGTCCACAGGTCCACAAGTTGTCATGTTATCAGATGTCTTGCTCAATCATTTTCCACCTTATTTTCTAAGATAGAGTTTCGCTGAACTTGGAGCTCACAGGTTTGTCTAGACTGGCCAGCCTTGGGTCCCCCATCTAACTCAGGTCATGGGCTTGTGGCAAGTGCCTTTACCTGCTAAGTCATCTCACTGGCCTTTAAGAACTTGTACAAATCTCCAGATACTATTAAAAAAGCTGACCACAGCCAGGCGTGGTGGCACATGCCTTTAATCCTAGCACTCAGGAGGGAGAGGCAGGCGGATCTTTGTGAGTTCAAGGTCAGCCTGGTCTACAGAGTGAGTTCCAGGACAGCTGGGGCTACAGGGAGACCCTGTCTCGAAAAGACCAAAAAAAAAAAGCTGACCACAAATTAAAGTTACCTATAACATGGAACTAGAGAGATGGCTCAGTGCCTAAGAGCATTTGCTGTTCTTCCAAAGGAATGAGTTCAGTTCCCAGCACTCATGTTGTAAGGTTGACAACTACCTAAATCTCCAGCTCTAGGGCTTCTCGCAACCTCATCTGGCCACCTCAGGCACCCAGCACTCATGCGTACACAACCCTACACAGCACACACTCGTAGACATAAAAGCAGATAATTTCTTTTTAAGATGTACTTACAACATATAACCACAGAAGATTAACATGCAGAATACACCAGCATAGGACCACAGTGAACAACAACTTTCAACAGCTCAGAAAATAAAGGCCTGAATAAATAAAAATGGCATATAATGTACAGATGTCCACACACAATTAAGACTGAAGCAGGTGGACAAAGTGTTAACTGTTGAATGAAGGTGAGGAAAACAGACTTAATCACTACCATCTTTCATTTTCTAGTGTTTGAAACATTATATGATACTAGGTTACAAAGGTACAATTTCCACAAGCAACAAATAAATCAGATTCAAGACAAACATTTTTGAAAGAAGAAACCAAAATAACCAGATACATAGGAAAAGCTGGTCATCTTCATTAATAATCAGGTTGATTCCCATTAAAACTACTCCAGGAACCCACTCAGCCCCTACCAGATTCACAGTATCAGTCTAAGGATATCAAGTGTTTGATGGGATGTGAGTCCAGGGTCCTCCACACTACTAGGGGAAGGACACACTCCAAGGACAACATACCATGTAGTGGCAGGGACAAGTGACAGTTTATACAAGCAGCATTTGCAAACCTCAGCCTAGCTGTAAGCAAAAAGCAGGTGTGCTGCTCAAAGGCAGAAGGTATGCTTAGCTTGTATGACTTGATGTGTTCAACCATGTACCAGAAAGAGACTTCAGAAGAATATAGTGCCACTCCACTGAAAGAGTTCAGCCCTGATATACATACACATAACACACACACCACACATGCACACACACACATGCACGAATAAATGAATAATAGACAAATAAATGAAAGTTCAAAAGAAAGGATAAGATATAGTCCAAGAGGTGAGAGAATTTCCAAACCAGTAGCCCCACCCCTTTTTCAGGAGAGTGTGTGTGTTTTTTTTTGTTGTTTGTTTTTGTTTTGTGTGTGTGTGTGTGTGTGTGTGTGTGTGTGTTTTCAACACCACACATTTCACAGACTTCTGTCTGTGAGGCATATTTCATGAGAAAATAAGCTACATTCAGAAATATCAGCCATGCTGGAAACTGTTGAAGATAAAAGGTTTTAAAAATTATTTTACCTTTATGTTTAGGTTTTGAGCCTGAGCTTTTAATGACTTGAGCCATCCCAAAATCCTACTGAAAAGTACACATACAATAAATACATGTGTGTATGTGCGTAGCTGAAGGCTATCTAACAAAAAACAGAGTGCCAGGCAGGAGAAACCTCCCTTCAAGTTGTCGGTCAGGGTGATCCAAGGGGCTCCCAAAATCATGCAGACAACTGCCACAGCCCTTGATTGCAAAACTTGAAGGCAAGACTCTATCGCTGAAGACCAGACAGCACTTCAGACATCGGATTTGGAGCAATGGAGCTGAAACTGACCTGAAGCTTCCTCTCTGGTCACTAGCTCTCAGGGTATCAGAATATACTGAGCGAGCAGAAAGGGGGGGACCCAATCAGTGGTTCTACCCCGCTGTAAAGCCTAAAAAACAATGACTGGCCCAGGATACTATCTCTATTAGTGCAGGAGTGGCACTTTTACCTTGGTGGTAACCAACAGCTGTCTAATTGTAATTAGGGCCCACTCAATAGAGGGGAACTCATATGTTACTGTAAATATAGCCAAATACACATGGCTGCAGAAGTCATAGATCCTAGAAAAAAAAAAAACCTACTTTGCCATATCCCTAGGCCAATGTAAATTCTTACTGTATTGTGAATATGCATCTTCATATTTACAGATAAGTGTACTTTTCACCTCTCATCAAAAAAGCTTCTTTTTGCAATGGATGACAACTACTACATGGTTTCAGAACTCATCAAACACAGAGAATGAGTGTGTGTGAAATGTTTAACCCTAAGGGGCACATCTTCAGTGAAACCTCTGCACACAGGATGAACGCATCTCGCAATTCTCACCAGAGAAGCTTCCTCATGCACCAGATGGTGATCAACACAGAAATCTACAATTGGACAATGTGCAGAGAACAAGAGGCGACAGAGTGCTTATCCCTGGATAGGACAGCTATTTCAAACCTCTGCCTCCCAAGGCTCAGGGATCACTGCAGAAGAGGAGGTAGAAGGATTGTAAAAGCCAGAGGGGGAAGAGGAGCACAAGAAACGTCATCCAGACGGCGGTCAGCTACTCGTATGAACCCACAGCCATGGTGACAGCATGCACAGGTCCTATGCAAACCCAAACCAGACAAAATCCCAGCATAGACATGGGGAGTGGTAAGAATTCCCAACCCAACCTAAGGCACGGGGGAAGACAGTCTTACAGGGATAGGATTCGCAGAGCACCCAGTGGATGGCCCCGCACTGAAGGACATTTGGGGACATGAATCAGACTCTATAGGCTTTATTTTATATATATATTTGTGTGAGTACTTTAAATTGGGTGTGGGCAGTGGGAGGAGGCACAGATAGCAGAGGGCTCTAAATACCATCAAACTATAGTGTATGAAAATCACAAGAATTCAAGCAAATTAAAATAAATAAAAAAAGAAAAATCATTTTACCTTGAACTAGAGTCCTGAATATATTAGGCAATTTTATTCCAAGAACTGCTATAACTGAGTTATTTTTATAAGGATAGAAATTCTTTGTTAGGGAAAATAACCACCCTTACTTACCCATTTAGTAAAGATGATATTGCTACATGTTTGTTCTGACAAAGCATGTGTGCTTAATTGCATTTCAAATATATAATACAATTTTTCATAAATTATAATAGAACTTACACTTTCCCTCCTTTATGAAAAATATATGACTTGCCATACATAACTAACATAATAAAAAGCATGTAACTAAAATATAAAACTGCTCTGTGGTTAAAAGCACTTGCTGGTCTTGAAGAGGACTGGAGTTCAGGTCCCAGCACACACATGGCAGCTCAAAACCACCAAGAACTCCAGTTCCAGGAGATCTGATGCTCTCTTCTGGTCTCCATATGCACCTGCATTTATACACACATACCTCTACAAAGATATGCACACAGACACATAATTAAAATAAAACTGTCTTAGGCTGCAGAGATGGCTCAGCAGTTAAGAGCACTGGCTGCTCTTGCAGAAGACTGGGGTCCAAATGCCAGCACCTACATGGCAACTAACAACCATCCATAATTCCAGTTCCAGAGGATACAACACCCTCTTCTGTCATTTGAGGGTACTGCACAACAGGGGTACATTTACATACATGCAGGCATAACACTCAATCACATAAAAAAATAAAAATAAATTTAAAAGAAAAGTTTTAAAATTATTTCTTGTTATTTTTTAAATTATTTCTCTTTATTTTAAAGTTATTAGTGATTATTTAACAATACACATGGATATCAAATACTATTCTGGGGCTGGAGAGATGGCCTAGCGGTTAAGAGCGCCGACCGCTCTTACAGAGGACCCGGGTTCGATCCCCAGCACCCACATGGCGGCTGAGAGCCGTCTGAAGCTCCAATTCCAGGAGAACTCCAGCTCCAGGGGAATCCGAGACCCTCTTCTGACCTCCGCGGCATTGCACGACACGGGTGCACAGACCTGCATGCAGACAGTACATTCATACACATACAGAAATAAAAAAAAAATACTATTCTTCATATCATCTTATGTTCAACGAAAAACTTGCATGTAGGGACAGAAAATCAAAGACAAAAGCAATATCCCCTACTCTCCAGCAGACAAGACCCTCAGTGCTTACATCCTGACCCGGGGACATGTGATGCCCTACACAAACAAAGCCGGAATCCTAATGACTCCTGGTGTCTAACCCCAAATGCCCAGTCTCACAGAGAACAAGCAGAGTTAGATTTCCTATCTCAAGATAATGAGAAGCCTACCTCTCATCTGTTCAGAGCTGATGCCATAAAAATGACAGGAAATGGGGCCAGGTAACTTGGCTTAACTGTTATGAAAGAACCCTGTTGTTTGTTTGTTTGTTTGTTTTGGTCTTTTTTGAGACAGGTTCTCCCTGTAGCCCCAGCTGTCCTGGAACTCACTATGTAGACCAGGCTGGCCTTGAACTCACAGAGATCTGCCTGCCTCTGCCTCCCAAGTGCCAGGATCAAAGGTGTGCGCCACCACGCCTGGCCTTTATTATCCATTCTGGTCTGATAAATATTTCAACCCCTGTGTCTTGGGCTCATCACTTCTACCATGACCATGAGATGAAAAAACACTGGAGAAAAGACTCCATCCCAGGGCTCCTCATTCATCTTTTAGTGGGCAATAATCTCAACTTTAAAAGAGACAGGAGCTGGAGAGATGGCTTAGTGGTTAAGAGCACTGCACCCACGTGGCAGCTAATAACTGTCCATAACTCCAGTTCCAGGGGATCTGATGCCGTCTTCTGACTTCCACAGGCATTACACAACAGTGGTACACTTGTATACATGTAGGCAATATACTCATACACATGAAATAAAAACAATAAATAAAATACTGTTTGAAATAGAAATAAAAATTACAGACAGCAAGTTCTAAGCCTTTCCTGCACACTGATAAAGTGTCCTTGGAAGGCTTTTTGGTCCTGAGTTTCTAAACTTGCTTCTGTGGCCTATGGTCCTTGACTTTCCCCTCTAAGAATCCAGGCTCTCTTTCTGTCAACAGAAACTTCACCGTCACCTGTGTTTCACAGGTGTCCCAGCCTGAGACTTTAAACAGTGAGTCACACATGGGCTTCTGACGGAAGCTGTGACATCATCGCACCCATCCTGACAGAGGACCTTCAGGCTAGGAAGTGCTCAGACTTCTGCACCACTAGGGAGCACCTCAGTGGCCTTCTCCACTGCTAGACCTTTCTTCCATCACATGTGACAGGGGAAGGAAGACTTGTATTCTGACATAGCTTTATCATTCCTTCAGGATCATTTGTAGCCCATGGCTTTGCCTTGGGTGAAACTATGTCAAACAGCATCAGGCAAACAGAGAACGCCAACCTCTCAGGCTGGGAGCTGCTCGGTGGAGTGAAGCTGCGTGGATTTGAGGTAGTGAAGTGACCAGCTGGCTGCTTCCCCATCAACCATGACATAAAAAGGGACATGAAAACTCAATCACAGAGCAGACACGACTTAACACTGAGTCAGCAGGAGGGAGGGCAGTGCTGTGTTGGCTCAGGATCTAGGGATGTCAGGCTGAAAGCCCATCCAGGAGCACCTGCGTCCGATTCCCCTGCACACACGCTGATCGCTCACCTTTAGTAACCTGTGGGGGCGGGCGGGGGGATGCACAGGAAGGAGTTACAGGGAGGGGGGCTATAGCATGCTCTTAAACCTCGGCCAAGCCACACTGCACACACTTGCTACCATCTTTGGGACAGGTCACTTGGCTGAGGACCCAGCTCATTTCCACTCTCCTCCCTGTAGGTCACTTTGCTCCATGGCTTGTTGGGATTATTTAAATTCAGGAGCAATGCTCAGCTGACAGGCGCTTACACTGCTGCAGGCTACGCTGCTTCACAGTGCCCGAGGGTGATTGCAATTGCAGGGTCTACAGAGGACAACAAAGATGCCTTACCCCTTCCCGAAGGCACCTCATTAGCACGGTGTATGCAGCCAAGGGAATGGCCCAGCATTCTCTGGGGTGCTGGTTTTTTTCTTCCTAAAATGAAGAGGAAGGGAGACAGTGAAGCTGGAGGCACAAAAGCTATTCGCCTGTTTGAGAAAAAGACAAGATTCCAAACAGACGATTCTGAAACTTCATGTTCTATTTAATTTGCCACTTGCTACTGACTGGCAGGACCGGAGCAGACCAGTCCAGTCCAGTCCACGGTCTTTCTTTGCCACTACACACAAGGAATTTCTACCTCTTGTCTTATATTCGGAGCTGCGGAGACCTCCACACAGCCCATAGATTCTAGTTTGTCTTCATTGCTGTGACAAAACACTCTGACCGACACCAACTTGGGGAGGAAAGGGTTTATTCACTCACATCTCCTGGGTCACAGTTCATCACTTAGGAGGCCCAAGGCAGGAACTCAGGGCAGGAACCTGGAGGCAGGAGCTGAAGCACAGGCCATGGAGGAATACTGTTCACTGGCTTGGTCCCCTGGCTCATGCCCAGCCCGCCTTCTTATATGGTACACAACAACTGCCCAGGGTGGCACTACTCATTGTGGGCTGGGCCCTCCCACACTGCTCAACCATAAAGACAATACTCCACAGATGTGGCCACAGGCCAATCCAATTGGGAGCCAATTCCCCACTTGAGGCTCCCTCAACCCAGGTGTGTCAAGTTGACACTAAAGCTATCCAGCACACAGAGTATGAGACTATACTGAGCAAGCAGAAAGGGGGAACCCAATCAGTGGTTCAACCCCGCTGTAAAGCCTAAAAAACAATGACTGGCCCAGGATACTATAACTATTAGTGCAGGAGTGGCACTTTTATCTTGGTGGTAACCAACAGCTGTCAATTGTAATTAGGGCCCACTCAATAGAGGGGAACTCATGTGTTACTGTATATATAGCCAAATACACATGGCTGCAGAAGTCATAGATCCTAGAAAAAAAAAAACCTACTTTGCCATATTCCTAGGCCAATGTAAATTCTTACTGTATTGTGAATATGCATCTTCATATTTACAGATAAGTGTATTTTTCCCCTCTCATCAAAAAAGCTTCTTTTTGCAATGGATGACAACTACTACATGGTTTCAGAACTCATCAAACACAGAGAATGAGTGTGCGAGATGTTTAACCCTAAGGGGCACATCTTCAGTGAAACCTCTGCACACAGGATGAACGCATCTCACAATTCTCACCAGAGAAGCTTCCTCATGCACCAGATGGTGATCAACACAGAAATCTACAATTGGACAATGTGCAGAGAACAAGAGGCGACAGAGTGCTTATCCCTGGATAGGACAGCTATTTCAAACCTCTGCCTCCCAAGGCTCAGGGATCACTGCAGAAGAGGAGGTAGAAGGATTGTAAAAGCCAGAGGGGGAAGAGGAGCACAAGAAACGTCATCCAGATGGCGGTCAGCTACTCGTATGAACCCACAGCCATGGTGACAGCATGCACAGGTCCTATGCAAACCCAAACCAGACAAAATCCCAGCAAAGACATGGGGAGTGGTAAGAATTCCCAACCCGGGGCTGGAGAGATGGCCTAGTGGTTAAGAGCACCAACTGCTCTTGCAGAGGACCCGGGTTCGATCCCCAGCACTCACATGGCGGCTGAGAGCCGTCTGAAACTCCAATTCCAGGAGAACTCCAGTTCCAGGGGAATCCGACACCCTCTTCTGACCTCCGCGGCATTGCACGACACGGGTGCACAAACTTGCATGCAGACAGTACATTCATACACATACGTAAATAAATGAAAAAAAAATTAAAAAAAAAAAAAAAAAGAATTCCCAACCCAACCTAAGGCACGGGGGCAGACAGTCTTACAGGGATAGGATTCGCAGAGCGCCCTGTGGTTGGCCCCACACTGAAGGACATTTGGAGACATGAATCAGACTCTATAGGCTTTATTTTATATATATTTATGAAAGTACTTTAAATTGGGTGTGGGCAGTGGGAGGAGGCACAGATAGCAGAGGGTTCTAAATACCATCACATTATAGTGTATGAAAATCACAAGAATTCAAGAAAATTAAAATAAATAAATAAAGAAAAATTATTTTACCTTGAACTAGAGTCCTGAATGTATTAGGCAATTTTATTCCAAGAACTGCTATAACTGAATTATTTTTATAAGGATAGAAATTCTTTGTTAGGGAAGATAACCACCCTTACTTACCCATTCAGTAAAGATGATATTGCTACATGTTTGTTCTGACAAAGCATGTGTGCTTAATTGCATTTCAAATATATAATAAAATTTTTCATAAATTATAATAGGACTTAGACTTTCCCTCCTTTATGAAAAATATATGACTTGCCATACATAACTAACATAATAAAAAGCATGTAACTAAAATATAAAACTGCTCTGTGGTTAAAAGCACTTGCTGGTCTTGAAGAGGACTGGAGTTCAGGTCCCAGCACACACATGCAGCCAAAAAAAAAAAAACTCCAGTTCCAGGAGATCTGATGCTCTCTCTGGTCTCCATAGGCACCTGCATTTAACACACATACCTCTACAAAGATATGCACACAGACACATAATTAAAATAAAACTGTCTTAGGCTGCAGAGAGATGGCTCAGCAGTTAAGAGCACTGGCTGCTCTTGCAGAAGACTGGGGTCCAAATCCAGCACCTACATGGCAACTAACAAACCATCCATAATTCCAGTTCCAGGGATCACAACACCCTCTTCTGTCATTTAGGGTACTGCACAACAGGGGTACATTTACATACATGCAGGCATAACACCAATCACAATAAAAAAAATAAATAAATTAAAAAGAAAAGTTTTTAAAATTATTTTTTCTTGTTATTTTTTAAATTATTTCTCTTTATTTTAAAGTTATTAGTGATTATTTAACAATACACATGGATATCAAATACTATTCTGGGGCTGGAGAGAAATACATGTAAGCAATACACTCATACACATAAAATTAAAATACTTTTAAAAAAATGAAACTATTTTTAATAAAGAATTTTTATGTGTGAGGGGTGTGCTTGTGCATGCAGGTGCATGTATGTTTGCATGAATGTGTGTGGGTGTGCATATACACATGTATTGAGTCCACAGGTCCACAAGTTGTCATGTTATCAGATGTCTTGCTCAATCATTTTCCACCTTATTTTCTAAGATAGAGTTTCGCTGAACTTGGAGCTCACAGGTTTGTCTAGACTGGCCAGCCTTGGGTCCCCCATCTAGCTCAGGTCATGGGCTTGTGGTAAGTGCCTTTACCTGCTAAGTCATCTCACTGGCCTTTAAGAAATTGTACAAATCTCCAGATACTATTAAAAAAGCTGACCACAGCCAGGCGTGGTGGCACATGCCTTTAATCCTAGCACTCAGGAGGCAGAGGCAGGAGGATCTTTGTGAGTTCAAGTCCAGCCTGGTCTTCAGAGTGAGTTCCAGGACAGCTGGGTCTACAGGGAGACCCTGTCTCGAAAAGACAAAAAAAAAAAAAAGCTGACCACAAATTAAAGTTACCTACAACATGGAACTAGAGAGATGGCTCAGTGCCTAAGAGCATTTGCTGTTCTTCCAAAGGAATGAGTTCAGTTCCCAGCACTCGTGTTGTAAGGTTGACAACTACCTAAATCTCCAGCTCTAGGGCTTCTCGCAACCTCATCTGGCCACCTCAGGCACCCAGCACTCATGCGTACACAACCCTACACAGCACACACTCGTAGACATAAAAGCAGATAATTTCTTTTTAAGATGTACTTACAACATATAACCACAGAAGATTAACATGCAGAATACACCAGCATAGGACCAATGAACAACTTTCAACAGCTCAGAAAATAAAGGCCTGAATAAATAAAAATGGCATATAATGTACAGATGTCCACACACAATTAAGACTGAAGCAGGTGGACAAAGTGTTAACTGTTGAATGAAGGTGAGGAAAACACACTTAATCACTACAATCTTTCCTTGTCTAGTGTTTGAAACATTATATGATACTAGGTTACAAAGGTACAGTTCCCACAAGCAACAAATAAATCAGATTCAAGACAAACATTTTTGAAAGAAGAAACCAAAATAACCAGATACATAGGAAAAGCTGGTCATCTTCATTAATAATCAGGGTGATTCCCATTAAAACTACTCCAGGAACCCACTCAGCATCTACCAGATTCACAGTATCACTCTGAGGATATCAAGTGTTTGATGGGATGTGAGTCCAGGGTCCTCCACACTACTAGGGGAAGGACACATTCCAAGGACAACATACCGTGTAGTGGCAGGGACAAGTGACAGTTTATACAAGCAGCATTTGCAAACCTCAGCCTAGCTGTAAGCAAAAAGCAAGTGTGCTGCTCAAAGGCAGAAGGTACTCTTAGCTTGTATGACTTGATGTGTTTAACCATGTACCAGAAAGAGACTTCAGAACAAGATAGTGCCACTCCACTGAAAGAGTTCAGCCCTGATACACATACACACACCACACATGCACACACACACATGCACGAATAAATGAATAACAGACAAATAAATGAAAGTTCAAAAGAAAGGATAAGTTATAGTCCAAGAGGTGAGAGAATTTCCAAGCCAGTAGCCCCACCCCTTTTTTTTCTTTTTTTTTCTTTTTGGTCTTTTCGAGACAGGGTCTCCCTGTAGCCCCAGCTGTCCTGGAACTCACTCTGTAAACCAGGCTGGCCTTGAACTCACAAAGATCCACCTGCCCCTGCCTCCCAAGCGCCAACACGCCTGGCCAGCCCCACCCCTTTTTCAGGAGTGTGTGTGTTTTTTTTGTTGTTTTTGTTTGTGTGTGTGTGTGTGTGTGTGTGTGTGTGTGTTTTCAACACCACACATTTCACAGACCTTTGTCTGTGAGGCATATTTCATGAGAAAATAAGTCACATTCAGAAATACCAGCCATGCTGGAAACTGTTGAAGATAAAAGGTTTTAAAAATTATTTTACCTTTATGTTTAGGTTTTGAGCCTGAGCTTTTAATGACTGAGCCATCCCAAAATCCTACTGAAAAGTACACATACGATAAATACATGCATGTATGTGTGTAGCTGAAGGCTATCTAACAAAAAACAGAGTGCCAGGCAGGAGAAACCTCCCTTCAAGTTGTTGGTCAGGGTGATCCAAGGGGCTCTCAAAATCATGCAGACAACTGCCACAGCCCTTGATTACAAAACTTGAAGGCAAGACTCTATCGCTGAAGACCAGACAGCACTTCAGACATAGGATTTGGAGCAATGGAGCTGAAACTGACCTGAAGCGTCCTCTCTGATGACTAGCTCTCAGGGTATCAGAATATACTGAGCAAGCAGAAAGGGGGAACCCAATCAGTGGTTCTACCCCGCTGTAAAGCCTAAAAGAGAATGACTGGCCCAGGATACTATCTCTATTAGTGCAGGAGTGGCACTTTATCTTGGTGGTAACCAACAGCTGTCTAATTGTAATTAGGGCCCACTCAATATAGGGGAACTCATGTGTTACTGTAAATATAGCCAAATACACATGGATGCAGAAGTCATAGATCCTAGAAAAAAAAAACCTACTTTGCCATATTCCTAGGCCAATGTAAATTCTTACTGTATTGTGAATATGCATCTTCATATTTACAGATAAGTGTACTTTTCACCTCTCATCAAAAAAGCTTCTTTCTGCAATGGATGACAACTACTACATGGTTTCAGAACTCATCAAACACAGAGAATGAGTGTGTGCGAGATGTTTAACCCTAAGGGGCACAACTTCAGTGCAACCTCTGCACACAGGATGAACGCATCTCGCAATTCTCACCAGAGAAGCTTCCTCATGAGCCAGATGGTGATCAACACAGAAATCTACAATTGGACAATGTGCAGAGAACAAGAGGCGACAGAGTGCTTATCCCTGGATAGGACAGCTATCTCAAACCTCCGCCTCCCAAGGCTCGGGGATCACTGCAGAAGAGGAGGTGGAAGGATGGTAAAAGCCAGAGGGGGAGGAGGAGCACAAGAAACAGTCATCTAGCCGGGCGTGGTGGCGCATGCCTTTAATCCTAGCACTTGGGAGGTAGAGACAGGCAGATCTTTGTGCGTTCAAGGCCAGCCTGGTCTACAGAGTGAGTTCCAGGACAGCTGGGGCTACAGGGAGACCCTGTCTCGAAAAGACCAAAAAAAAAGAAACAGTCATCCAGACAGCGGTCAGCTACTCGTATGAACCCACAGCCATGGCGACAGCATGCACAAGTCCTATGCAAACCCAAACCAGACAAACTCCCAGCATAGACATGGGGAGTGGTAAGAATTCCCAACCAAACCTAAGGCACGGGGGGAGACGGTCTTACAGGGATAGGATTCGCAGAGCGCCCAGTGGATGGCCCCACACTGAAGGACATTTGAGGACATGAATCAGACTCTATAGGCTTTATTTTATATATATTTATGTGAGTACTTTAAATTGGGTGTGGGCAGTGGGAGGAGGCACAGATAGCAGAGGGTTCTAAATACCATCACATTATAGTGTATGAAAATCACAAGAATTCAAGCAAATTGAAATAAATAAAATAAGAAAAATTATTTTACTTTGAACTAGAGTCCTGAATGTATTAGGCAATTTTATTCCAAGAACTGCTATAACTGAGTTATTTTTATAAGGATAGAAATTCTTTGTTAGGGAAAATAACCACCCTTACTTACCCATTCGGTAAAGATGATATTGCTACATGTTTGTTCTGACAAAGCATGTGTGCTTAATTGCATTTCAAATATATAATAAAATCTTTCATAAATTATAATAGAACTTACACTTTCCCTCCTTTATGAAAAATATATGACTTGCCATACATAACTAACATAATAAAAAGCATGTAACTAAAATATAAAACTGCTCTGTGGTTAAAAGCACTTGCTGGTCTTGAAGAGGACTGGAGTTCAGGTCTCAGCACATACATGGCAGCTCAAAACCACCAAGAACTCCAGTTCCAGGAGATCTGATGCTCTCTTCTGGTCTCCATATGCACCTGCATTTATATTCACATACCTCTACAAAGATATGCACAGACACATAATTAAAATAAAACTGTCTTAGGCTGCAGAGATGGCTCAGCAGTTAAGAGCACTGGCTGCTCTTGCAGAAGACTGGGGTCCAAATGCCAGCACCTACAAGGCAACTAACAACCATCCATAATTCCAGTTCCAGGGGATACAACACCCTCTTCTGTCCTTTGAGGGTACTGCACAACAGGGGTGCATTTACATACATGCAGGCATAACACTCAATCACATAAAAAAATAAAAATAAATTTAAAACAAGTTTTAAAATTATTTCTTGTTATTATTTTTTTAATTATTTCTCTTTATTTTAAAGTTATTAGTGATTATTTAACAATACACATGGATATCAAATACTATTCTTCATATCTTCTTATGTTCAACAAAAAACTTGCATGTAGGGACAGAAAATCAAAGACAAAAGTAATATCCCCTACTCTCCAGCAGACAAGACCCTCAGTGCTTACAGCCTGACCTGGGGACATGTGATGCCCTACACAAACAAAGCCCGAATCCTAATGACTCCTGGTGTCTAACCCCAAATGCCCAGTCTCACAGAGAACAAGCGGAGTTAGATTTCCTATCTCAAGATAATGAGAGGCCTACCTCTCATCTGTTCAGAGCTGATGCCATAAAAACGACAGGAAATGGGGCCAGGTAACTTGGCTTAACTGTTATGAAAGAACCCTGTTGTTTGTTTGTTTGTTTTGGTCTTTTTTGAGACAGGGTCTCCCTGTAGCCCCAGCTGTCCTGGAACTCACTATGTAGACCAGGCTGGCCTTGAATTCACAGAGATCTGCCTGCCTCTGCCTCCCAAGTGCCGGGATCAAAGGTGTGCGCCACCTCGCCTGGCCTTTATTATCCATTCTGGCCTTTATCAGACCAGAATGGATAATAAAGAGAACCCTATAAAAATAGGGTTCTCTTTATTATCCATTCTGGTCTGATAAATATTTCAACCCCTGTGCCTTGGGCTCATCACTTCTACCATGACCATGAGATGAAAAAACACTGGAGAAAAGACTCCATCCCAGGGCTCCTCATTCATCTTTTAGTGGGCAATAATCTCAACTTTAAAAGAGACAGGAGCTGGAGAGATGGCTTAGTGGTTAAGAGCACTGCACCCACGTGGCAGCTAATAACTGTCCATAACTCCAGTTCCAGGGGATCTGATGCCGTCTTCTGACTTCCACAGGCATTACACAACAGTGGTACACTTGTATACATGTAGGCAATATACTCATACACATGAAATAAAAACAATAAATAAAATACTGTTTGAAATAGAAATAAAAATAAAAATTACAGTCAGCAAGTTCTAAGCCTTTCCTGCACACTGATAAAGTGTCCTTGGAAGGCTTCTTGGTCCTGAGTTTCTAAACTTGCTTCTTTGGCCTATGGTCCTTGACTTTCCCCTCTGAGAATCCAGGCTCTCTTTCTGTCAACAGAAACTTCACCTTCACCTGTGTTTCACAGGTGTCCCAGCCTGAGACTTTAAACAGTGAGTCACACATGGGCTTCTGACGGAAGCTGTGACATCATCGCACCCATCCTGACAGAGGACCTTCAGGCTAGGAAGTGCTCAGACTTCTGCACCACTAGGGAGCACCTCAGTGGCCTTCTCCACTGCTAGACCTTTCTTCCATCACATGTGACAGGGGAAGGAAGACTTTTATTCTGACATAGCTTTATCATTCCTTCAGGAACATTTGTAGCCCATGGCTTTGCCTTGGGTGAAACTATGTCAAACAGCATCAGGCAAACAGAGAACGCCAACCTCTCAGGCTGGGAGCTGCTCGGTGGAGTGAAGCTGCGTGGATTTGAGGTAGTGAAGTGACCAGCTGGCTGCTTCCCCATCAACCATGACATAAAAAGGGACATGAAAACTCAATCACAGAGCAGACACGACTTAACACTGAGTCAGCAGGAGGGAGGGCAGTGCTGTGTCGGCTCGGGATCTAGGGATGTCAGGCTGAAAGCCCATCCAGGAGCACCTGCGTCCGATTCCCCTGCACACATGCTGATCGCTCCCCTGCAGTAACCTGCAGGGGCAGGCAGGGGGGTGCACGGGAAGGAGTTACAGGGAGGGGGGTACAGCATGCTCTTAAACCTCAGCCAAGCCACACTGCACACACTTGCTACCATCTTTGGGACAGGACACTTGGATGAGGACCCAGCTCATTTCCACTCTCCTCCCTGTAGGTCACTTTGCTCCATGGCTTGTTGGGATTATTTAAATTCAGGAGCAATGTTCAGCTGACAGGCACTTACACAGCTGCAGGCTACGCTGCTTCACAGTGCCCGAGGGTGATTGCAATTGCAGGGTCTACAGAGGACAACAAAGATGCCTTACCCCTTCCCGAAGGCACCTCATTAGCACGGTGTATGCAGCCAAGGGAATGGCCCAGCATTCTCTGGGGTGCTGGTTTTTTTCTTCCTAAAATGAAGAGGAAGGGAGACAGTGAAGCTGGAGGCACAAAAGCTATTCGCCTGTTTGAGAAAAAGACAAGATTCCAAACAGACGATTCTGAAACTTCATGTTCTATTTAATTTGCCACTTGCTACTGACTGGCAGGACCGGAGCAGACCAGTCCAGTCCAGTCCACGGTCTTTCTTTGCCACTACACACAAGGAATTTCTACCTCTTGTCTTATATTCGGAGCTGCGGAGACCTCCACACAGCCCATTCCTAATGGACCTGAGAGTTAACGGCATGCTCTGACTGATGGAGAAGCCATTCTATGGGTAACTGTGGGTGACAACACTGACGTCCCACCTGACCAGCCCTGCGCTACCTGGAGGGCCTGACAACACAGAACACTCAACTGTTACTGGAGTTCCCAGCCACATCTCAGCCTGCCACTCACCCACCTCTCCTGCCAAAACCCTGAAATGCTCCTAAGGAAGGTGACACCACAGAGCACAGAGTCCACCAATGACACTTGAGCAACACCCTTGGGGACCTTCCACACCAGTCCAAGCTTCTCTGAGCAACTGTGTCTAAGATGACCATGTCTACTCTGTGAAGCCTCCTGCCACTTGGTGCACTTTCCTCTCAGAAGCCGCAAGGCAGGAACGGCCAAGGTGCGCTTCCACACCTGCCGCACACGCTGACTACCCAATGCCTGGGGTCCTCACAGGACAGCCTTCCCAACTCCTCCGGCTTGGGTTCAGGATCCCAGTCCCTGCCTGCCTTCTACACTCTGGCCTGCCTTTTATCTATCTGAGGTATGCAGGGTCTTCTGCTTCCACATTAGTAGGCTCACTGACTCCCACTTAGAAAGCATGTCCTCCCTGGAGGATCAGAAGGTTGAGGACACGCTCAACTACACAGTAAGCTCCAGGTAAGCCTGGGCTGCATGAGACCCTGCCGAAAGGTAGAAAGCAGGCCCTGTTCCCCATGTCCCCTGCCACAGCCTTCTTCCCCACTGATTTCCTCGGTCTCCTCACCTCCCATTCAATCCTCAGCCCATTCCTACCTGACTTCTGCCTCCACACTCCAAGGAAAATACATAAAATGACCACTGTGGATTTACCAGTTATATTTTGTTTGTGTGTGGAGGGCTGTATGTGTGGGGTGTGTAAATGTGTGTATGTTCACATGAGTATATGTGTACTCTTTGTGTACATGTTTGCACATGCACATGTGTATACTCATATGTGCTTGTGTGGTGTGTCCATGTGTGTGTGGTATATGCTCACGTGTGTTCACATATGTGTATAGGTGATGTATTTACATGTGTGTATGCTCACATAGGTGTAGATGTGTGTGTTTGTGAGTGGAGGCCAGAGGTTGCCCTTGGCTGTCTACCTTGATGGCACTCCACCTAGTGTAGTGCAGTGGAGTCTCCCACCTGCCAATCTGGAGAGTCTAGCTAAGCTGGCCCCGGGGATCCTGTGTCTGCCCACCCTGCTGGGATTCCAATGGCTGCCACACCCACCTGGCATCTCTATGGATTCTGAGCTACAGCACACACTGTCTCCAGTGTGAAAAGTCTTATGCCACTGGCTCCTGGTAACATTGCAGGGTTAGGAGCCAGGAACAGAAGACCAGACTGTGACCTGCGGAGAACCTTTTTCCTCTCTTTCATTTTTATTATAAGTTTCAATTTATTTCAACTGACAAATCATATAAAATGTATACATTTATGAGGGCACCATCCACAGAGCTCAATGATTTCAAAAGCCGATATGTTTTATAACAACTGTGGTAACAGTCTTAAAGTGTGGGCTATCCAGAAAGTTGTTTTAATTTAAAAAAAATCAGGCTTTACATTGGAACAAGTTTAAGAAACAAAATTTTTAAAATACAGCAAGAAAATGTCCTTTTTAATTTGAAAACTATCAGTATCTATTTAAAGCTCTCAAGAGACTATAACCACTCACTATCTATCAATATTCATTCAGTAATATTCCTAAAAAAATAAGTGAAATATGAAGTGTTCCCTTTCAGAATTCAATAGCACACCCGCATCCCTACTTCAGAAATGAGAAGTCAAATCCTGTCATCAATAGNGTTTCTTATGTCTATTAGTCAATTAAAGAAGAGCATTGTTTAAACGCGGTTTTTATAAGAGATTTACCTCTATAAAATAGTTGTCTTCAATTAACAGTTGGAAAGGAGCGACTCATACATCGTCATATTTCTCCTTATTCTATGGGTGGGAAGGAAGAAAGTCTACTTAAGAACCTTGTTGCACCTAGAAGGTAATTTTCATTAGGACTCATTATAATAGTTGTGTCAATGTAGGATCCACAGAAGGGTTCGATCGATTTGATGGCAATCCTGAGGCTTTCTTCCTTTGTGTTCAGACAGGTCAACCTTCAGTTGTCATCTTTTTAGTACATCCTACTCAATGCAAACCTGTATCTTTTCTTTCTCAGCGTTAAGTTGGTGCATTTTGTCCTGTGTGGAACAAACAAATCTTTCTCATAGTTAGTTTTAAGATTTGAATTGCAAGGGTTTGACTAGAAAGGTTTCATGTCTGTCTAGTACCCCTTTGCCCCCCCCTTTTTTTAAACTTATGAGTCTCCCAGAAGACAATGTGTATTATACATGACTATGAGGGTGGAAGTCAAGGCACAGATTTCATCAAATTACCCATGTTGTTTTGGCGTGACATATATGATTAATTGGGAAGCAAACTTAATTTTTGTTTAAATCATCTTAAAGAGAATGCTACAAGGTGTATACTGTACAACAGAGAAATATAGAGAGAACATTTGTATGTGCAATCCCAAAGTATTACTTGCTCTTGACAGATTTTGTGTAAAAGCAAATGTGGAGCAACAGCGAAGTATATCTACCATTGTAACTCAGATGCATACCTTTTTTTTAGTCTTTTTTCTGTAAACCAATGTTGTAAATACACATTTTTTTATTATTTTTTTTTGTTTGTATTTATCAGACGTATGCATAAGTTTGCACTGGTGTTGAACGGAAATGTTGAACTGAGTTATCCTGGAGTTTACACTGCCCATAGTGGGATCAACCGGGTACTTGTAGAGCGCCTAACCCTAGAGTTGCACCTAGACTTGTTGTCCTAGCATGTCTGAGACAGTGTTAGGAAACGGTACTTGCTGAAGCTGCACATGTCAATTAAATTGCCTTGATGAATATACATCCCGTGTCCCTCTCCACCCATCCCCCCTTTCCAAATCACCAATTTCAGTCCATTTTTTCTGATGTAGCTTTCTGTCTGTTGTTCTTTACTATGCATCCCTCTGCCATGAGAAAATTTTATATCTGGGTTGTTGGTACTACATATCCACCATATGAGGGACACCATTTGTCGTTTGTTTTCTGGGACTGTGTTGACTTCACTTAACAATAATGCTTTCCAGCTCCGCCATTACCTGCAAAGTTTCATGATGTTGTCCCTCTTTTACTGCTGCATAGAAACTCCATTGTATACACGGTACCACATCTTTCTCTATCCAACTCGTCAGTTGAGGGGCACCTGGCTGTCCAGCTGTTTTTTGCTATTGTGAACAGAGCTGCAATAAACATAGCTGTGCACATGTAATCTTTGCGAGTAAGTGTGTGTCTTGGGGTATATACCCAGGAGTGGTATGACGGGTCAAATGGAAAGGCTCATTTTGAGTCTTTTAAGGGTCGTCGCCACACTGCTGTTCCATAGTTGGCGTGTACTATTTACATCTCCCACCAGCAATGGAATGAGTGTCCCCCCTTTCCCCCAAACCTCTCCAGCATTTGGTACATCGTGTTCCTGATCCTACGCCAGTCTTATTGGAGTAAGTGATATCTCAGAGTGGTTTTAATTTGCATTTTCCTTAATTACTCAGAGATGTTGAACATTCTTAGATGTTTCTCGGCCATCTCTAATTCTCGCCTCTGTTAAGTCTCTATTCAGATCTTTGCTCCATCTGTTTGAGATGATTCATTTGTTTTTCTTTCTTCTTTGTTTTTTGAGTAGCTTGTATACTCTGGAAAATTAATGCTTTGTCAGAATGTATCTGCTGTGAAGGTTTCCTTTACCACTCTGTGGTTTCTCTCACTTCCTTGATTGCTGTCCTTTTGATGTTACATAAGCTTTTGAGTTTAATGAGGTCCCATTTGTCAATTGTCGATCTTATTTCTTGTGCAGCTGCTGTCTGATGTAGGAAGATTTTTTCTACCACCTATGTCTTGTAGTCTGTTGCAACTTCTCTTCTATCACCTCCAAAGTTTTGGGGTTTCACTTGAGGTCTTTGGTGCCATCTGGAGTTGACCTTTGTACAAGGTGAGGAGGTAGGGTTTAATTTCATTCCTTTACGTGTGATCCTTTTTTTTTTTTTTATTTTGCTAACCACTTTGCTTTGAAGATTCTGTCTTTCTCTCTATTGGGTTTCTTGGCCCCCTTGTCAAATATGAGGTGGCTGAAAATTGTAATGAGCTTCAGGTTTTGGATCTTCAGTTTTATTCCATTTGTCGTCACTTGGTCTGTGTTTTGTGCCATGTACCAGCTGTTTTTATGACTATAGCCGCTGTAGATAGTTTGATGTCTGGGTAATATTAGCGATCCCCCTGATTTGCTCTTTTCACTCCAGGGTTGCTTTGGCTATTCTGGGTCTTTTGTTTTTCCAAATGAAATTGAGGATTTTTTTTTTCCAAGGCCTGTGAAGAAACTCTTGGGGATTTGATTGGGATGCATTAAATCTGTACACCTAGTTTGGTAGGATGGACATTTACTATATTTATTTTCCCAATCCATGAGCATGGGAGGTTTGTCCATCTTCTGATGTCTTTCCTCAATTTCCTTTTTCAGGGGTTTAAAATTTTTGTTGTAGAGATCCTTGGTGTCTTTGGTTAGGTTTGTTCCTAGGTATTTTATTGTTTTTGAGGCTATTGTAGTTGTGGAAGGTCTCCTTGTAGTCCTTCTTCATTGCTTGTTGTTGGTGTAAAGAAAGGCTTACTGATTTTTCTTAGAGTTTATTTTGTATCCTGCCACTTTACCAAAAGCTCTTAATCATTTTCTAGGAGTTTTCTGGTGGAATTCTTAGCATCCCTTAGGTAGACAATCATATCATCAGCAAAAAAGGGATAGCTTGATTCCTCTTTTCCAATTAGAACTCCTTTAATTTCCTTTTCTTGCCTTATTGCCTTGCAAGGGTTTCTAGAACTATATTGAAGAGGAGTGGTGACAGGGGGCAGCCTTGCCGATTCCTACCTTAAGGGGAATGCTTCTGTCATTTCCCCATTTAGGATGATATTGGCTGTGGGTTTTCCTGTATATGGCTTGATTACATTGAGGAATGATCCCTCTCAGACCAATTCCCTCCAGGACTTTAAAACATGAAAGGGTGCTGGATTTTGTCAAAGGCTTTCTCCGCATCAATTAAATGATGGTTGTGGTTTTTTGTCCTTCGTCCATTTGAGTTTTTGATGATGTTTATTGATTTTCGTATGTTGAACCATCCCTGCATCTCTGGTATGAATCCAATCTTGGTCATGGTGGATGATTTTCTTGATGGGAGTCTGTATGCGATTTGCCAGAATCTGTTTAGGATTTGGCATCATCTGTTTCATTAGGGAGATGTGGTCTATAGTTCTCCTTTTTGGTTGTATCTTTCCCTGGTTTTGGTAGTAGCGTAATGCTGGCCTCATAGAAGGATATTTGGGAGAAGTCCCTCCGTTTGTATCCTTCTAAACAATTTAAAGTAGTAATGGTTGTATGTCTTTACGAAATATTTTATAAGAATTCTGCCGGTGAAATCCATCCGGGCCTGGGGCATTTTTTGTTGGGAGGCACTTAATTACATCTTCCGATTTCTTCCTGTACTATTGGTCTGTTTAGGCTGTCAATCTCTTCTTGGTTGAGCTTTTGGTGATTCCCAGGATTTCAGATATTCATCCATTTTTCTAGGTTTTCAAACTTAGTAGAGATAGTTTTTGAAGTTAGTCCCGTATGATGATTGTCTGGATTTCCTTTCATTGTCTGTTGTGATATTTCCCCTTCATCACTAGATTCTGATTGATTGGAGTTGTTCCCTCTTTCTTTTGGTTAACTGGGCTAGAGGTCTGTCTATTCTTGTATTCTCTCAAAGAACCAACTTTTGGTCATTCATTATTTTTGTATGGTTTTTCTTTGTTTCTATTTCATTGATCTCTGCTCTATTTTGTTATTTCTTCTTGTCTGCTCCGTTTAGGTTCATTTGTTGTTGTTTCTCTCAAGGTATTTTTAGCTGCAGTGTTAGGATCTTCACTTGTGTTCCTTTTTCTGTTTTTTAATGTAGGGCACTTAGAGATATTAAAACTTTCCCTCTTAGGACTGCTTTTAAGAGTGTCCCATTAGATTTTGCTGTGTTTGTTTTATCATTGTCATTCAGTTCCAGGAATGTTTTTATTTCTTTTTTTATTTCTTCTTGACCCACTCATTATTTCAGGGATTGTGTTGTTTTGTCTCCATGGGTGTTCCTGTAGGTTGTAGGGTTATTCTGGTGTTGATATGAGGTTTTATTTGCACTGTGGTCTGATAGAATGCAGTGAATTATTCAATCTTTTTTATATTTGTGGAGTTTTTCCTTGTCCCAGTATTGGTCTATATTTGGAGAATGTTCCATGAGGTGCTGAGTAGAAAGTGTATTCTCTGGTGTTTGGGTGTGAATATCGGATAGATGTCTGTGAGGTCCATTTGGTGTATTGTGTCATTTAGTTCGGATGTCTCTCTGTTTATCCTTTGTCCTGTTGATTGTCTAGGGACTTAATGGGGTATTGGAATCCCCTAGTATTAGTGTTGCTGGGGTTAATCTGTGCCTTGAGATCCTGAAGAATTGTCCTTTATAAAGTTTGGTGAGCAGAACTGATGTTTGGTGCATATATATTTATGATTTGTGAAATCTTCATCTGTCAATTGTTCCTTTAATAAAGATGTAGGGCCCTTCTTTGTCTCTTTTGATTTCTTTTGCTTTGAAGTCTATTTTGTCTGATATTAGAAAGCCACCCCGCTTTGCTTTTTGGTACCATTTGCTTGGAATACTTTCTTCCACCCTTCACCTTAAGTTGGTGCCTATCCTTGAAATTGAGATGGTTTCTTGTAGACAGCATATAGATGGTTTTGTTTCCTAATCCATTCTCCCAGTCTATGCCTTTTGATTGGGGAGTTTTAGCCCATTAATTATTAAGGTTATAATTGAAAGATGGATGTTTGTTCCTTTCATTTTTATTATCCATTTGGCTTCTAGCCTCTGATTTTGTTATGGTTTATGTTTTATTAGGTTTCTTTTCCTAGGTGTTTGAGGATTGTTGCTCCTCTCTTCTCCCTTTGAATTGCTTCAAGTATTTTTATGAAGAGTTGGTTTTCCAGACATGTTATTCCATCATCTTGTTTATGTCATGGAAGATTTTTCTCTCTCCTTCAAGTATAATCACATTTTTGCTGGGTAAAGTATTCTGGGTTGGCATCCGTAGTCCCTTAACACAGGGAATGCTTTGCTCCATGTTCTTCTTGCTTTCATGGTTTGAGGCGAGAAGTCAGTTTGTAATTCTGATGGGTTTCCCTTTGTATGTGACTTGTTTTTTCTTTGTAGCCCTCAGAATTTTGTCTTTTTTTGGGGCATCTAGCATTTTAACTATAATATGGCGTGGGGTGTTTCTTTTCTGATCTTGTCTGTTTTGGGGTCCTATGTGCTTCTTGTATTTGAATGGGTTTGTCTATTTTTAGTTTGGGGAAGTTTTCATCTATTATTCTGTTGAAGATCTGATCAATACTATCTCTTGAGATTCTTCTCCTTCCTCTATTCCTATGATACGGAGGTTTGATCCTTTTCATAGTGTCCCATATTTCCTGGTTGTTCCACTTTGTGTATTTTTAAATTTTTCATGTCTTTATTTTGAGCTTTTTAATTGCTCTGTGTTATCTTCCAGGATCTGATATTCTTTGTTCTGCTTCCTCCATTCTACTTCTGAGGCTTTTTCCTTTTCCTTTCTTCTTGATTGAACTGTGTGTTCTAATACCTTTTTCATTTCATCCTGTGTTTTTTTTAGTACTTCCATTTCCCTTTTGAGCTCCTCAATCTCTTCTTTGTGCTCTCAATCTCTTCTCGTTGTTGCTCCTTACTTCGTTGGTTGCTCCTTTTTCAGTTTTCTACTTCCTTCGGAGTTTGTTTTTTCTCCCTCTAGTTCTTTCTGGAGTTTTGGTCTTGTTCCTTTAGTTCTTTCTGAAGTTTGTCATTGTATCCCTCTAGGTCCTTTTGAGTTTTTCATTCTCTCTCTTTTAGTTCTCTATATTTCTCTTTAATTTTTCTGTTCTCCTCTTCTAAGTCTTTCCGGAGTTTCAATCTTTTCCTTTAGTTCTTTCTGATGTTTGTTATGTTCCCTTCTTCTAGGTCTTTTTTGAGTTTTTTCATTCTCTCTCTTTAGTTCTCTGAATTCCTCTTTATGTTCTTTAATTTCTCTTCATAGGTCTGCAATTATTCCTCTAAGATCTGTTCCTTGGTTCTCCTCCAAGGGTTCCCATTTAGCTATCTCCACAGGTTTGGTAGAGCTTGGTGGCAGGATTACCTGTGGTCTTTCCCATGTTGTCCCTTCGTCTGTGTCCCTGGCATGTGGGCTTCCCTTTGTGGCTAGATCACAAATATTGCAAGTATGTAGGGACGGTTTGCTTTCCTCCTTCAGATAACTTTTATTGTTGTTGTTTTTCCCCTTCTCCTCCTTTTTATGGAGTATGGACTTGTCGCTTTTCAATTTTTTGCATATTAGTATTGAAGCCAAAGCACTCATTCTCTTCTGTTCTGAAGTTCTCCAACGGGGGGGGGGTTATGCCTGATCTAGCTCCGCGCCCCCCCCCCCCCGGCACTCTGCTCAAAGCGCAGCCGCCCTTGCGCCGCCGACTCTCCGGACCCTCTGGCCCAGCGCCGGGCCCGCCCTCAAGGCCCCAGCAACCCAAGCTACTCGCCCAGGTGGCTTCTGGGTATCCTGCTCAAACGCACCGCCCTGGCCGCCGGACTCTCCGGACCCTCTGGCCCAGCGCCCGGGTCCCGCCCTCAAGCCCCAGCAACCCAAGCTACTCGCCCAGGTGCTTCTGGGTATCCTGCTCAAAGGCGCAGCGCCCTGGCCCCGGACTCTCCGGGACCATCTGGCCATGCGCCCGGGTCCCGCCCTCAAGGCCCCAGCAACCCAAGCTACTCGCCCAGGGTGGCTTCTGGGTATCCCTGCCCAAAGGCGCAGCCGCCCTGGCCGCCGGACTCTCCGGACCCCCCGGGCCCAGGCGCCCGGTCCCGCCCTCACGGCCCCAGCACCCAAGCTACTCGCCCAGGTGGCTTCTGGTATCCTGCCCAAAGGCGCAGCCGCCCTGGCCGCCGGACTCTCCGGACCCTCTGGCCCAGCGCCCGGGGGTCCCGCCCTTCAAGCCCCAGCAACCCAAGCTACTCGCCCAGGTGGCTTCTGGGTTATCCTGCCCAAAGGCGCAGCCGCCCTGGCCGCCGACTCTCCGGACCCTCTGGCCCAGCGCCCGGGTCCCGCCCTCACGGCCCCAGCAACCCAAGCTACTCGCCCAGGTGGCTTCTGGGTATTCCGCCCAAAGGCGCAGCCGCCCTGGCCGCCCGGACTCTCCGGACCCTCTGCCCAGCGCCCGATGGTTCCGCCCTCAAGGCCCCAGCAACCCAGCTACTCGCCCAGGTGGCTTCTGGGTATCCTGCTCAAAGGCGCAGCCGCCTGGCCGCGGACTCCCGGACCCTCTGCCCAGCGCCCGGGTCCCGCCCTCAAGGCCCCAGCAACCCAAGCTACTCGCCCAGGTGTGCTTCTGGGTATCCTGCTCAAAGGCGCAGCCGCCCTGGCCGCCGGACTCTCCGGACCCTCTGGCCCAGCGCCCGGGTCCCGCCCTCACGGCCCCAGCAACCCAAGCTACTCGCCATGGTGACAATTTCTTAGTCACACACATAGTCCCAGTGTATCTCAGTGCAGACTTTATTTATTTATTTATTTATTTTTATGTGTATGAATGTACTGTCTGCATGTAGGTTTGTGCACCTGTGTCGTGCAATGCTGCGGAGGTCAGAAGAGGGTGTCAGATTCCCCTGGAACTGGAGTTCTCCTGGAATTGGAGTTACAGATGGTTCTCAGCTGCCATGTGGGTGCTAGGGATTGAACCCGGGTCCTCTGCAAGAGCAGTCGGTGCTCTTAACTGCTAGGCTATCTCTCCAGCCCCTCAGTGCAGACTTTATACACAGGGGCTGGTGAGGTGGCTCAGTGGATCCAAGTGCTTGATGACTTGAGTTTGATCCCTGGAAGCCATTGAAAGAGAACAAAACTGACTCCCAAAGTAGTCCTCTGGCCTCTAACATGTGCTGTGTCATGCACATGTCTATATTCACACACATACATGCACAGCAATAAGAAAATAAAACCACAGGCTGCATATCAGTTATAACTTGCTGTAGCTGTTTAAAGATGCCTTGTTAATGTCTTTCCACAATGCGTGTCTGTCACACAGCCACCCTGTGTGTGTCTGTGTCTCATCTGTACTCAGTTACAGAATGAGGCCACTGACTGTGCTGAGGCTGAGTGATCAAGTGCTCTGAAGTCCTGCAATGGCCTCCATGTCTGACTGTCTGGTGCTTGACTGCTATTGGCTGTGTCTGACATGTCCCGGCTGACAAGTGTTGATACCCCATAAAATTTGACTTCTCCTTTTCAATTTTCAAACTGCTGTCTTCCAGTGTGAAGCCAGCTCTTATCTGAGACCACACTTAGAACTGCACTGTCTCAGGCTGATGCTTCCCACTGCTTTACATGCATATCTCTCCTCAGTGTGAGAACATTCTAGACGTGTCATCCTGAAATCATTCTATCCTCATTCATCTGATTAGCTGTATTCTGATGTATCTATTTGGTATGCAGCTGATTGTCTCAGCATTATGCCTTGGATGGGCTGCAGAAGTGGTTATTCTGAACTTTGTTGTAATGCTCCCACTGTTGAGGGAATCGTGTACAAGTTGTCCATGCTGTAATACTGAAACTTACAGGGGACACAGAGTAATAAAGTCTTTTCAGATTGTTTGTGCACTGGAAATCTTTAAAAAAAATTACAGTATTTTTATTTTTGTGTATTTGTTTGTCTTTATAAAGACAGGGTGAGGTGACTCAGTGTGTGCGTGTGTGCGTGTGTGCGTGTGCATGTGTGTGTGTGTTTTAACATTTATTATTCTTACTTTATGTATATGAGTGTATTGTGTTTGTTTTGATCTCTGTTGTGCAGACGGGTCAGAAAAGGGCATTGGATGCCCTGGAACTGGAGTTACAGAGTTTTTGTTTTGTTTTTTGTTTTTTAGCCTCCAGGTGGGTACTGGGAATCAAACCCACATCCTCTGCAAGAGCAGCCAGTGCTTTAACAGCTGAGCCAGCTCTCCAGCCTCTTTTTGGTCTTTTTGAAACAAGGTCTCCCTGTATCCCCAGCTGGCCTGGAACTAGCTGTGTAGAGCAGGCTGGCCTGGATCTCACAAAATCCAACTGCCTCAGCCTCCCAAGTGCTGGGATCAGAGGCGTGTACCACGAGGCCCACGTCCACTGGATATATGTTCATATATATTCATTTTAGAGAGTGACTTAGTTTTTCTTCTAGTATAAAGTCCATTCTTTGAAAATAATTAGAAAACTACTTAAAAAACAGAAGATGAATCTTGCAGTGAGTGTGTTTACATGTGAGCATACAGGTTAAACACTGAGAGGCACATCCTAAATAAAACACTTTTTTTTTCTCTTTTCAGGCAATCACTCTCTTAACTGAATTAATTAGGGAGAACTTCAGGAACAGCAAATTAAAGCAGTGCCTTTTACCAACCCTCGGGGAGCTGATCTATCTTGTAGCAACCAGGTGAGACTGTCTGCTGAACTCTGATTTGTGATGGCTTCTGACTTATCATGCCTGATATGCACTAATCTCCCATAAAAGCCATCTGACTTCTTCCCTTAGAGCATGCCTAAGGAACTCAGGGGACATTTTACCTTTGGAAAAGAGAGCTTCCCCGAGTCCTTGTGTCTCTTTTCATCTCACTCTGTCTCCTCCCCTGCCTCCTAGTGCTCATGTTCCTGTAACAGTGGAGATTCTCCACCACATTTGAAAACAGAGACTAATGTTCCCAAAGTGCTTTCTAGGCTGTAGCCATGTCTGAGTTCCCTGGGTAGGAGACACTGGTATTCCCACTTTCAGATCTTCACATCAGTTTAAATGAAGCAACACTTTGTGGAAATGCGGCTCTTAATGTGACCCTGGGAATTTTTTGTTTTGAGACAGGGTATCCCTGTAGACCTAGCTGGTCTGGAGCACATTGAGAGTCACGTGCTCTGCTTCCATGGGTGCTCAGCAACCTTGCAAACTGCCTCCACACTCCAAGGAAAATACATAAAATGACCACTGTGGATTTACCAGTTATATTTTGTTTGTGTGTGGAGGGCTGTATGTGTGGGGTGTGTAAATGTGTGTATGTTCACATGAGTATATGTGTGCTCTTTGTGTACATGTTTGCACATGCACATGTGTATACTCATATGTGCTTGTGTGGTGTGTCCATATGTGTGTGGTATATGTTCACGTGTGTTCACATATGTGTATAGGTGATGTGTTTACATGTGTGTATGCTCACATAGGTGTAGATGTGTGTGTGAGTAGAGGCCAGAGGTTGCCCTCGGCTGTCTTCCTTGATGGCGCTCCACCTTGTGTAGTGCAGTAGAGTCTCCCACCTGCCAATCTGGAGAGTCTAGCTAAGTTGGCCCCGGGGATCCTGTGTCTGCCCACCCTGCTGGGATTCCAATGGCTGCCACACCCACCTTACATCTCTATGGAGTCTGAGCTACAGCACACACTGTCTCCAGTGTGAAAAGTCTTATGCCACTGGCTCCTGGTAACATTGCAGGGTTAGGAGCCAGGAACAGAAGACCAGACTGTGACCTGCAGAGAACCTTTTTCCTCTCTTTCATTTTTATTATAAGTTTCAATTTATTTCAACTGACAAATCATATAAAATGTATACATTTATGAGGGCACCATCCACAGAGCTCAATGATTTCAAAAGCCGATATGTTTTATAACAACTGTGGTAACAGTCTTAAAGTGTGGGCTATCCAGAAAGTTGTTTTAATTTAAGAAATATCAGGCTTTACACTGGAGCAAGTTTAAGAAACAAAATTTTAAAAATAGAGCAAGAAAATGTCCTTTTTAATTTGAAAACTATCAGTATCTATTTAAAGCTCTCAAGAGACTATAACCACTCACTATCTATCAATATTCATTCAGTAATATTCCTAAAAAAATAAGTGAAATATGAAGTGTTCCCTTTCAGAATTCAATAGCACACCCGCATCCCTACTTCAGAAATGAGAAGTCAAATCCTGTCATCAATAGTTTGCAAGGTTGCTGAGCACCCATGGAAGCAGAGCACGTGACTCTCAATGTGCTCCAGACCAGCTAGGTCTACAGGGATACCCTGTCTCAAAACAACAAATTCCCAGGGTCACATTAAGAGCCGCATTTCCACAAAGTGTTGCTTCATTTAAACTGATGTGAAGATCTGAAAGTGGGAATACCAGTGTCTCCTACCCAGGGAACTCAGACATGGCTACAGCCTAGAAAGCACTTTGGGAACATTAGTCTCTGTTTTCAAATGTGGTGGAGAATCTCCACTGTTACAGGAACATGAGCACTAGGAGGCAGGGGAGGAGACAGAGTGAGATGAAAAGAGACACAAGGACTCGGGGAAGCTCTCTTTTCCAAAGGTAAAATGTCCCCTGAGTTCCTTAGGCATGCTCTAAGGGAAGAAGTCAGATGGCTTTTATGGGAGATTAGTGCATATCAGGCATGATAAGTCAGAAGCCATCACAAATCAGAGTTCAGCAGACAGTCTCACCTGGATTGCTACAAGATAGATCAGCTCCCCGAGGGTTGGTAAAAGGCACTGCTTTAATTTGCTGTTCCTGAAGTTCTCCCTAATTAATTCAGTTAAGAGAGTGATTGCCTGAAAAGAGAAAAAAAAGTGTTTTATTTAGGATGTGCCTCTCAGTGTTTAACCTGTATGCTCACATGTAAACACACTCACTGCAAGATTCATCTTCTGTTTTTTAAGTAGTTTTCTAATTATTTTCAAAGAATGGACTTTATACTAGAAGAAAAACTAAGTCACTCTCTAAAATGAATATATATGAACATATATCCAGTGGACGTGGGCCTCGTGGTACACGCCTCTGATCCCAGCACTTGGGAGGCTGAGGCAGTTGGATTTTGTGAGATCCAGGCCAGCCTGCTCTACACAGCTAGTTCCAGGCCAGCTGGGGATACAGGGAGACCTTGTTTCAAAAAGACCAAAAAGAGGCTGGAGAGCTGGCTCAGCTGTTAACAGCACTGGCTGCTCTTGCAGAGGATGTGGGTTTGATTCCCAGTACCCACCTGGAGGCTAAAAAACAAAAACAAAAACAAAAACTCTGTAACTCCCAGTCCAGGGCATCCAATGCCCTTTCTGACCTCTGTGGGCATCGCACAACAGAGATGCAATTACATATGTACACAATACACTCATACACATAAAGTAAGAATAATAAATGTTAAAACACACACACCAACACACACACGCACACACGCACACACTGAGTCACCTCACCCTGTCTTTATAAAGACAAAAATACCAAAAATAAAAAAAAAAAATTTTTTTTAAAGATTTCCAGTGCACAAACAATCTGAAAAGACTTTATTACTCTGTGTCCCCTGTAAGTTTCAGTATTACAGCATGGACAACTTGTACACGATTCCCTCAACAGTGGGAGCATTACAACAAAGTTCAGAATAACCACTTCTGCAGCCCATCCAAGGCATAATGCTGAGACAATCAGCTGCATACCAAATAGATACATCAGAATACAGCTAATCAGATGAATGAGGATAGAATGATTTCAGGATGACACGTTTAGAATGTTCTCACACTGAGGAGAGATATGCATGTAAAGCAGTGGGAAGCATCAGCCTGAGACAGTGCAGTTCTAAGTGTGGTCTCAGATAAGAGCTGGCTTCACACTGGAAGACAGCAGTTTGAAAATTGAAAAGGAGAAGTCAAATTTTATGGGGTATCAACACTTGTCAGCCGGGACATGTCAGACACAGCCAATAGCAGTCAAGCACCAGACAGTCAGACATGGAGGCCATTGCAGGACTTCAGAGCACTTGATCACTCAGCCTCAGCACAGTCAGTGGCCTCATTCTGTAACTGAGTACAGATGAGACACAGACACACACAGGGTGGCTGTGTGACAGACACGCATTGTGGAAAGACATTAACAAGGCATCTTTAAACAGCTAAGCAAGTTATAACTGATATGCAGCCTGTGGTTTTATTTTCTTATTGCTGGGCATGTATGTGGTGTGAATATAGACGTGTACATGACACAGCACATGTTAGAGGCCAGAGGACTACTTTGGGAGTCAGTTTTGTTCTCTTCAATGGCTTCCAGGGATCAAACTCAAGTCATCAAGCACTTGGATCCACTGAGCCACCTCACCAGCCCCTGTGTATAAAGTCTGCACTGAGGGGCTGGAGAGATAGCCTAGCAGTTAAGAGCACCGACTGCTCTTGCAGAGGACCCGGTTCAATCCCAGCACCCACATGGCAGCTGAGAACCATCTGTAACTCCAATTCCAGGAGAACTCCAGTTCCAGGGGAATCTGACACCCTTTCTGACCTCCGCAGCATTGCAACGACACGGTGCACAAACCTACATGCAGACAGTACATTCATACTACATAAAAATAAATAAATAAATAAATAAATGTCTGCACTGAGAATACACTGGGACTATGTGTGTGACTAAGAAATTGTCACCATAATCAAGATGGTTATAGTCCCTGGTATTTTGTCAAAGGTCCTTTGTAACCCCAGATGATGCTTATGTTTTATCGCTAGTATGTATTCTTTATGGTGTGTGTAACTTGGTCACACACTATGTCTTGTATTCTTTTTTTATTATTTTTTAATTTTTTAAATTTTATTTATTTTTTGTATGTTATAAATGTACTGTGCATGTAGGTTTGTGCACCCGTGTCATGCAATGCTGCGGAGGTCAGAAGAAGGTGTCGGATTCCCCTGGAACTGGAGTTAAAGATGGTTCTCAGCCCATGTGGGTGCGGAGATCGAACCCGGGTCATCTCAAGAGCAGTCGGTGCTCTTAACACCAATAGGCAATCTCTCAGCCCTATGTCTTGTATTCTTTATGTTGTGTGTAACTGTGATCACATCATATGTCTTGTATTCTTTATGTTGTGTGTAACTGTGATCACATTATGTCTTGTATTCTTTATGTTGTGTGTAACTGTGATCACATATATGTCTTGTATTCTTTATGTTGTGTGTAACTGTGATCACATTATGTCTTGTATTCTTTATGTTGTGTGTAACTGTGATCACATTATGTCTTGTATTCTTTATGTTGTGTGTAACTGTGATCACATTATGTCTTGTATTCTTTATGGTTGTGTGTAACTGTGATCACATTATGTCTTGTATTCTTTATGTTGTGTGTAACTGTGATCACATTATGTCTTGTATTCTTTATGGTGTGTGTGTACTGTGGTCACACACTATGTCTTGTATTCTTTATGGTGTGTGTACACTGTGGTCACACACTGTCTTGTTTATGTGAACTGTGATCACACACTATGTCTTGTATTCTTTATGTGTGTGTTACTGTGGTCACACACTATGTCTTGTATTCTTTATGTGTGTGTAACTGTGGTCACATACTCTGTCTTGTATTCTTTATGGTGTGTGTAACTATGGTCACACACTATGTCTTGTATTCTTTATGCTGTGTGTAACTGTGGTCACACACTGTCTTGTATTCTTTATGGTGTGTGTAACTGTGATCACATTATGTCTTGTATTCTTTATGGTATGTGTTACTGTGGGCACACACTATGTCTTGTATTCTTTATGGTGTGCATAACTGTGATCACATACTATGTCTTTTATTTTTCATGGAGTGTGTAACTGAGGTCACATACTATGTCTTCTTTTTCCAGCCTCTTGCATTCAGCATAAGACATTTGAGATTTGCCCATATTTTTGCATGTATCAAAAGGGCTGATTGTGTTATACTCAGATGTGATATTCCAATGTGTGGGTGTGCCATATATGTAATCCACATCTGAAGTGCTTGTGAAAAGATGGGAATCATGTGATTATTGTGTCTGCCCTGCAGAAAGTCACTACTCACTCTTAATCTTTACTGATCATCAAGCACCACACTCAATCATCTTAAACTGCCAGTGTTGAGAAATCGGTTACCCACAGAACAGCAAACTGCTAACACATTACCCTGCAAGAGGGAAAACGTACATATTCTAAACAGAAAGGAAAGGATAAAAGAAGGAAGCTTGATATACAGACAAAGGCCAGAAAAAAGTGGGGGGGGGAAACAGGTGAAATACATAGGTCTTCCTTCTATTAAGTTTCCTGAATTACATTTAATGGTTGAAACACTTAAAATTTCTCCCAAATTACAACTTCTCTATTATTTAGTTTTTGGGGCTGGAGAATGCCTGCGGTTAGAGCTCGACTGCTCTTTGCAGAGGACCTGGGTTCGATCCCCAGCACCCACATGGAGGCTGAAAACCATCTTTAACTCCAGTTCCAGGAATCCAACATCTCTTCTGACCTCCACGCTTGCATGACACAGGTGCACAAACCTATTGCAGACAGTACATTCATACACATACAAAAATGCAAATAAAACTAAAAAAGAATACATTCTAGACAATTATATTAAAAAATGTTATGCTAACAGGGTGTGTTGCTGCATGCACTTAATCCCAATAGTTGGAAGGCAGAGAGAGACAGATCACTGTGAGACCAAGGCCAACCTGGTCTATATATCAAGTTCTAGGCTAGGTGGGCTGCAGGGAGACTATGTCTCCAAAAATGAAAAAAGTTATGTTGGTATATAAAACTTAAGAGCAACTATTAAGCCAAGTGTGGTGGCACACACCTTTAATCCTAGCAATCGGGAGGCAGAGGCAGGCAGATCTTTGTGAGTTCAAGGCCAACCTGGTCTACAGAGTGAGTTCCAGGACAGCTGGGGCTACAGGGAGACCCTGTCTCAAAAAACAAAAAAAAAAAAAAAAAGAGCAACTATTAAAACAAAATCTATACAAACAGGAGCATTCAATGAAGCCACAAGAAAAAACAGTGGAATTTTTTTTTAAACAGTGGAATTTTAACAAATGCTGCGCAACCTTTAGGAAGGCAGAAAAAAAAAAAGATCAGACAGAAAACAAAAATCAAATGTCAAGCATAAGATCAAATATTTTAATAATTACATTAAATATAAGTGCTATAAACAGCAATTAAAAGATAGGTAGGCAGGCAGAGTAGAATAATAAACTATGACCCAACTGCAAGCTGTCTAAAGAACTCTCTCGGGAGGCAGAGGCAGGCGGATCTTTGTGAGTTCAAGGCCAGCCTGGTCTACAGAGTGAGTTCCAGGACAGCTGAGGCTACAGGGAGACCCTGTCTCGAAAAGACCAAAAAAAAAAAGAAACTCTCATAACAGCTTAATGATACTATCACATTGACAGTGAAAGCTGAAAAAAAAGATTTATCAAAAGCTAGTCAATAGCAGTAGACTTCAGAACAAAAATAACACATCAGAGACTAAGAGAAACTTAACAAAAAAGCCAATTCACCAAAATATATATATATATATATAATATATATATACACAATACATATATACACGTGTATACACATATACACATACATATACATAACATCTATACATGCATCACATATATCTCTATACAATCCTAAATGTATTTCATCAGATAAAAGGGCTACAATCCACATAAAGCAAAAAGCAATAGAATTTACAAAAGAAACAGACAAATCCCCAATTACAGTTGTGGACTCAACACACATTCTCAGGCACAGAAAGACAAATTAGCCAGGCCTGGGAGTATAGGCTTGTTAACCTAAACAAGGTGTTCAGGTCATCCTTGCCTACAAAGTAAGTTGAAGCCAGACTGGACTATGTGAGCCCTGTTCAAAAACACAAAAGTAAAATAAAACAAAAACACCCCACACATACACATACACCTTCACAGAAATCTTAATCTTCTAAATTAGAAACAGGTGATGATTTGCAAATTCCATGACTGCCTATTGTCTATTTCATGGAATCTATACACACACACACACACATGCACACACATGTGCACACACACACGTGCACACACATGCAAATTTCCAGAACTAGTGAGTCCAGCAAGGGCACAGAAGACAGTATTAATTTTTTAAAGCTATTCCTATGTATTAGTAATAAACACATGAAAACTGAAATATAAAATACAATGATATTACAATCAGCAAGAAAACATGAGTAGGTATAACTCTAATAACACATTATAGGATTTTATGTGAAAATACACAATGTACTTAAAGAAACAAAAGAAGATTTAACTAAACAGAGATCTATGTTCATAGACAGGTCAAAAAGGGATCCAGAGCAGCCCCACCAGAGGGCAGCTGCCCAACTTGACAAGGCTGCTATAAAGTCAACCTTTTCAATAAATGGCACTGGAAAATCTGATAGTCATTAGTAAAAACACAAAGTCTACCTTGGCCTCAGTCTAATGTACTATACAAACAGTTACCTGCAGAGGGACCATGGCTTATATATAAACCATACAAGGATAAAACTTCAGGAAAAAAAATACATGAAACAAAGTTTTCAAGGTCCAGAAGTAGGTAAAAGGCTGATGTGACAACAAGGGCTCAGAGACAGTGCACCAAAGAGGACAGACAGCTATCAGATGAGCACACAGAAAGCTGACCAGCATCACCCCAAATCAAGAAAATGCAAGGGAAGTCCACGTGGTGGTTTGAATGAGCAATGTCCCCACAGGCTCCAAGTGTTTGAACACTTGGCCCCAGTTGGTGGGCTACTCTGGGAGGTTTAGGAGGTGCGCCTTGCTGGAGGAAGCACATCACTGGGGCAGGCTTGAGAGCATAGAGCCTCCCACTTCCAGTATCTGTCTGTGTCTGTGTCTTTCTCATCTCTCTCTCTCTCTCTGTCTCTCTCTGTGTCTCTCTCTCTCTCACTCTCTTTCTCTCTCTCTGCTTCCTGTGAGTACTTGAAGAGCTGAGCACTCGCACTCTGCCCTGACTGCCTCCTGCCATGCTTCCCACATGAGGGACTCTACTTTCTCTGCAACTGTAAGCTCAATAAACTCTTCCTTCTAAAATTTCCTTGGTCTGGTGTTTTGTCACAGCAACAGAAAATTAACTGATATAGCCTGAAAGGAGACACTGTCACGTACCTCCAGAATGGGAAAGAAATGGCAGCTAGAAGCCGTCAGCAGGCATGGTGGTGCACGCCTTTAATCCCAGAGCTCGGGAGGGGAGGCAGAGGCAGGTGGAGCTCTCTGAGTTCAAGGCCAGCCTGGTCTACAGAGTGAGTTCCAGGCCAGCTGGGGATATAGGGAGACCCTGTCGGAAAAAAAAAAAAATAGCCAGGCATGGTGGCGCACGCCTGTAATCCTAGCTTTTGGGAGGCAGAGGCAAGCAGATCTCTGTGAGTTCAAGGCCAGCCTGGTCTACATAACAAGTTCCAGGACAGCCAGAGCTACAGGGAGACCCTGTCTCAAAAAGACCAAAAAAAAAAAAAAAAAAAAAAGCAGAGGTAACATTAAAAGCTGCTGAGGATGGCGAAGCTGCTCACTCACCCCTGGCTAGCAGAGATGTGAGACAGTACAGGCATTCCAGAAACAGCTTGGCTGTTTCTCCCCCACCAAAAATAAATAAAATAAAGAGCCACCACAGCAGTCAGGAGGCAGACACAGAACCATCATGAGTCAGCCTGCATTATGTATTAGAGGGTAGGTATGATTCCCAGCTGCAACGGTGAATAAAATAAAATACTGAAAAGAAAAATTTGAAGCTCACCTTGTTCTCCTGAGCATTAATCCTTAAAGGAAGGCTTATGTGTACATGAAAACCTTTAAATGGACATTTCTAGCAGTTTTATTTGCAATGATCAAATTGGAAATGACCGCTGTCTGTCAAAGGGTTAGTGTGCACACCGTCACACAATCATGCCATGGAAATTGCTTCAGAAGACAACAAAAAAAAATTCAACTAACTAATACAATCACACAGATGAATCTGCAGAACAACTATGCTGCATTAAAAAGTCAATCCAAAAAAATAAAAAAAAATAAATAAAAAGTCAATCCCCCCAATAAAAATAAAAATAAAAAAGTCAACCCCCAAACGTCACAAACCATATGACTCCATGGGGTATTCTCAAAATGACAGAAATGGAGGTGAATAAGAGCTTGGTGACTGTAACATGTGAGGACACATGCATGAGGGGGCACAGGCATGGTCAGAAGAACCTTGGGGATCCTCGGAGTGCAGCAACTACACTTCTCCTTAGTGGTCTCCAGGTTCACATACCAAGGCATTACCACTGGGAGATACAGTTAAAGTATGCCAATACCTCTGCAGATTTCTACAACTGGGTACAAATCTCCACTGAGCCTGAAGTAAAACAGTTTAATTTTGACAAAGTCAGCCTCATCCTACATTCAAATCCCAGGCCTGGTATTTTCTGTTCCCAAAGCTAGTTGCTAGGATTTACAACATTTCTCCGTTTTATAATCCACTGGTGTTTTGTGTTGGTGAGTGTCACTGGAAATTTAAACCACTTTAATGCTGCAGACCCTCAAAGCAATAAAACTGTCTGGACCACCTGCAGCATGGTAGAAATCACTTTGGAGCTCAGAGTGTTGTAAACAGACACAGGTCACCTCATTTATACCAGCAATGCCCTTGGGACTTCAAGTCTCCCTTGCAAAGCAAGTGAACTTGCATAGCATTCAACAGGACCCAACAAATAATGGTAATGCTGGCTTATTGGTATCTCAGTTATCTTTAAACTTAGGTCCTCGGCAAAAGTTCCTAGCACCTACACTGGACAGCTCGTGACCTTGTAACTCCAGTTCCAGGAGATGCAATGCCCTCTTCTGACCTCCAGGGGCACTACAGTCACATGCACATACCCATATAGACACACACACACACACACACACACACACACACACACACACACACACCCTTTTAAAACATAAAACTTTCAGAGATCTCCCGAGACTAGCTGAAGCAAGTGCAGGTAGGTAGGTAGGAGCTGGGTGCTTCAGCAAGGCTGATTGTTGATTGACTTAATCTAGTTAATCCGATAATCTAGTTGTCTTTGGCTTAATTGGTATTTGTGGCTGTGGGGGCGGACTTATCCTCCCAGCTGGTATAAAAGGTAGGGTTGGGCTCTGAGCACAGGGACCACTTAGGGGCGGTTAGGGTTAGGGTTAGGGTTAGGCATGGGTTCATATGGGAAGGACACTGGTGTGAGCCTCGTCAGCATTAACGGCAGCCTTCCTGATTCACTGTACCACTTAAAACCTGAAACACTGGACCCACACAAAGCCTTACTGATTTCAGGGAAGAGTAATCATTGAAGATGTCCAGCAAAACAGCAAGTACCAACATCTCCCAGGGCCATGAGAAAGGTGCAGCAGTTAAGACTGGAAGCCTCCCATGAAAGAATAAAGGTGTCAAAGGCGTCTGCAGATCTCATGTCGTACTGTGAGGAGCACGCCAGGAGTGACCCTCTGCTGATCAGCATCCCAACCTCGGAAAACCCTTTCAAGGCTAAAAAGACCCGCATCATCTTATAGTGGAGCAGAGAAGCAGCTCGTCACTTTTCTCAAGCGCACAAACCACGAGCTGCAGCAAGTTGAAGAGATCTGCCTTCTGCTTACCCAGTAACCACTGCTAGTAACTAAACCGCTCTTCTGGGAGTAACGGGCTCCGAGGTCTTCCTTTCCAAGTTGTCCTTTCTTTACCCTTTACTGATTTCATACAGAATAACAATCTTACTTTCTATTTGGTAACTATGGTATCATATTGGGTTACTACCGTCTAAAGAAAGTGCAAGGGGAAGGGGAAGCTTATCTTTATAACATTCAGTCAAGATATTTCAAGACCTAAATTGTCTAAGCACCTGCAAATTCAAATGTCAAGAATCACTTCAGTTCTAAACCTTTATATTATATGTTCTTAATAGGGTTTGTGCCAACCTGTATGGCATACAGGGGACCCAGGGAGGGGGTGTCCGTGTCGTGTTCTGTGATTTGCTGTGGACATGAACCTCACTGCAACTTCCATGGTTGTACCATCGGTTCCTTGATTCCAGAACTTACACTTTTATCTTGAGCTCTGTATAGGTAGAATAAAAACCTGTTTCCATGTAGGTTTTGTACAAAAGTGAAGAAAGAACATGTAAAGATATCTTTCATTGAGGGGCTGGAGAGATGGCCTAGCAGTTTAAGAGCCGACGCTCTTACAGAGAACCGGGTTCGATCCTCCAGCACCCACATGGAGGCGAGAACCATCTGAAACTCCAATTCCAGAGAACTCCAGTTCCAGGGGAATCCAACACCCTCTCTGACCTCCGCGGCATTGCACGATGGTGCACCAACCTACATGCAGACAGTACATTCATATACATACAGAAAATAAATAAAATTTAAAAAATTTAATTAAAAAAAAGATATCTCTCATTGTAATGAGGTTATGCTGTTGTCTCTACTCTCTGGAAATCTTGCTGAGCCTCTTAGGCTGTAATAAACCGTACCACTTAAAAATTAAAAATAAAATAAAATAAAAGGTAGGGTTGTGTAAGTCTTGAGATCTGAGCTCTCCTGAGACCAGCTGAAGCGCAGGTACCGAACGGGGCACGGGGTAAAGAGCACCCCCACCAACTGGGATTATGAAGGCATCTGAAGGAGGCAAGCAAAAGCAAGCCTTCAACACAGTGAAGAGACATTTAGGACTCACATTTGGAATACAAGGCAAGGAGAAGCCATATTCCATGAACATGAAGAAGAGACACATGGGAAAGGGGCAGGATAATCCTGCACCAACTCTACCAACCCTATGGAAGATTCCTACAGTGGATGCCCAGGGGATCCCAGGACACAGACTATCAGAAGCAAATTGGAACATATTGAAAGAACTACTAAGATATATAAGAGCAAATCAAAGAACTAAAGAAAAGAGAATGAGAACTCANGCAGCTGGAAAAGGGTCTCGCTCTAAACCCGTCTCTGGGGTCCCCCGCCCAGAGGGACCATGCTCTTCCACGGCAGGGTGAGTGGAGGGTTGTGTTTGCTTGTGCTCTGGTCCCAGCCAGACTTGTGGGCGGGAACCTGGGTCGCAGGCCAGACGCCATAACGCGCCAGAACAGGTACACAGCTCTATAGCTCTAGGGGTGGTCTGGCGCTGGGGCAGCTGGAAAAGGGTCTCTCTCTAAACCCGTCTCCAGGGTCCCCAGCCCAGAGGGACCACGCTCTTCCACGGCAAGGTGAGTGGAGGTTCGTGTTTGCTTGTGCTCTGGTCCCGTCCGGACTTGTGGGCGGGAACCTGGGTCGCAGGCCAGACGCCATAAAGCGCCAGGGCAGGTACACAGCTCTATAGCTCTAGGGGTGGTCTGCCACGGGGGCAGCTGGAAAAGGGTCTCACTCTAAACCCGTCTCCGGGATCCCCGGCCCAGAGGTACCGGGGCGCGGGCTAGGTTAGGCGCACAATATCCACCCCGCCCCCACGCGCCAAGTAAATTGCTAAGAATCCAAGTGGTCTTCCTTTTGGAGAACCTTCAGAACAGAAAGAAAAGACTAACTTTGGCTTCCAACATCCAATATATACACAAAATTGAAAACCTGAAACCTAGGCAAGTCAATACACCATAAAAATAAAAATGAAATAAAATAAAATAAAATGAAAAAAGGAGGAGGAAAGGGGGAAAAAAAAGCATTGGAAGGAGGCAAGCACAACCATCCAATAACATAGTGAAAAGTCGTTTGTGACTGGAACCACAAAAGGGAAATCCATATGCCAGGGACACGATGTAGGGACAACATGGGAATGGCACAGGATACTCCCACACCAGGCCCTACCAAATCTGGAGGAACTAGCCGCAATGGGATCCCCTTGGAGGAGACCCAAAGAACAGAGCTTACACGAAAATTTGCAGACATAAGCAGAGAAATTAAAGAAAATAAAGAAGAAGTCATAGAACCAAAGAGAGAGAATGAAAAACTCAAAAAGGACCTAGAGGGATACAATGACAAACTTCGGAAAGAACTAAAGGAGCAGAATGACAAACTCCAGAAAGAACTAGAGGGAGAAAAAAACAAACTCCGAATGGAAGTAGAAACACTGAAAAAGGAAGCCAACCAAAGAAGAAAGGAGCACCAAGAAGAGACTGAGAAGCACAAAGAAGAGATTGAGAAGCTCAAAAAGGAAATGGAAGTACTAAAGAAAACACAGGAGGAAACAAAAAAGGAATTAGAACACTCAGTCAATCAAGAAGAAAGAAAAGGAAAAAGCCTCAGAAGTAGAATGGAGGAAGCAGAACAAAGAATATCAGACCTGGAAGATAACACAGAGCAATTAAAAAGCTCAAATAAAGATTATGAAAAATTTAAAAATACACAAAAGTGGAACAACCAGGAAATATGGGACACTATGAAAAGACCAAACCTCCGCATCATAGGAATAGAGGAAGGAGAAGAATCTCAAGAGAATAGTATTGATCAGATCTTCAACAGAATAATAGATGAAAATTTCCCCAAACTAAAAATAGACAAGCCCATACAAATACAAGAAGCACATAGGACCCCAAATAGACAAGATCAGAAAAGAAACACCCCACGCCATATCATAGTTAAAATGCTAGATGCCCAAAACAAAGACAAAATTCTGAGGGCCACAAAAGAAAAACAAGTCACATACAAAGGGAAACCCATCAGAATTACAACTGACTTCTCGCCTCAAACCATGAAAGCAAGAAGAACATGGAGCAAAGCATTCCCTGTGTTAAGGGACTATGGATGCCAACCCAGAATACTTTACCCAGCAAAAATGTCGACTATACTTGAAGGAGAGAGAAAAATCTTCCATGACATAAACAAGATGATGGAATACATGTCTGGAAAACCAACTCTTCATAAAATACTTGAAGCAATTCAAAGGGCAGAAGAGAGGAGCAACAATCCTCAAACACCTAGGAAAAGAAACTAATAAAAACATAACCATAGGAGCAAAATCAGAGGCTAGAAGTCCAAATGGATAATAAAGTGAAAGGAAGCAACATCCATCTTTCAATTATAACCTTAAATATTAATGGGCTAAACTCCCCAATCAAAAGGCATAGACTGGGAGAATGGATTAGGAAACAAAACCCATCTATATGCTGTCTACAAGAAACCCATCTCAATTTCAATGATAGGCACCAACTTAAGGTGAAGGGATGGAAGAAAGTATTCCAAGCAAATGGTACCAAAAAGAAAGCAGGTGTGGCTATTCTAATATCAGACAAAATAGACTTCAAAGCAAAAGAAATCAAAAGAGACAAAGAGGGCCACTACATCTTTATTAAAGGAACAATTGACGATGAAGATTTCACAATTATAAATATATATGCACCAAACACCGGTGCACCAAACTTTATAAAGACAATTCTTCAGGATCTCAAGGCACAGATTAACCCCAGCACACTAATACTAGGGGACTTCAATACCCCATTAAGTCCCCTAGACAGATCAACAGGACAAAGGATAAACAGAGAGACATCTGAACTAAATGACACAATACACCAAATGGACCTCACAGACATCTATCGAATATTTCACCCAAACACCAGAGAATACACTTTCTACTCAGCACCTCATGGAACATTCTCCAAAATAGACCATATACTGGGACACAGGAAAAAACTCAACAAATATAAAAAGATTGAAATAATCTCATGCATTCTATCAGACCACAGTGCAATAAAACTCAATATCAACACCAGGATAAACCCTACAACCTACAAGAACACATGGAGACTAAACAACACTCTCCTGAATAATGAATGGGTCAAGGAAGAAATAAAGAAAGAAATAAAAGCATTCCTGGAACTGAATGACAATGATAATACAACACAGCAAAACCTATGGGACACTTTAAAAGCAGTCCTAAGAGGGAAGTTTGTAGCTCTAAGTGCCTACATTAAAAAAAAAAAAAGAAAAAGAAAGAGCACAAGTGAATGATCTAACACTGCAGCTAAAAATACTTGAGAGACAACAACAAATGAACCCTAAATGCAGCAGACAAGAAGAAATAACAAAAATCAGAGCAGAGATCAATGAAATAGAAACAAAAAAACCATACAAAAAATAAATGAATCCAAAAGTTGGTTCTTTGAGAGAATAAACAATATAGGCAGACCTCTAGCCCAGTTAACCAAAAGAAAGAAGGAACAACTCCAAATCAATAGAATCTGAGATGAAAAGGGAAATATCACAAGAGACAATGAAAATATCCAGACAATCATACAGGATTACTTCAAAAACCTATACTCTACTAAGTTTGAAAACCCAGAAGAAATGGATGAACATCTGAAATCCTGGGAATCACCAAAGCTCAACCAAGGAGAGATCGACAACCTATACAGACCAATAATACATGAAGAAATTGAAGATGTAATAAGAAGCCTTCCAACCAAAAAATTCTCAGGCCCAGATGGTTTCATGGCAGAATTCTACAAAATATTTCACAAAGACTTACAACCATTACTATTCAAGGTGTTTAGAGGGATACAAACAGAGGGATTTCTCCCAGATTCCTTCTATGAATCCAGCATCACTCTATTACCAAAACCAGGCAAAGATACAACCAAAAATGAGAACTATAGACCCATCTCCCTAATGAACACAGATGTCAAAATTCTAAACAGGATACTGGCAAATCACATACAGACCCACAACAAGAAGATCATCCACCATGACCAAGTTGGAATCATACCAAAGATGCAGGGATGGTTCAACATATGAAAATCAATAAATATCATCAAACATATAAATGGACTGAAAGACAAAAAACACACCATCATCTCAATTGATGCAGAGAAAGCCTTTGACAAAATCCAGCACCCCTTCATGTTTAAAGTCCTAGAGGGAATCTGGCTGGAGGGATCATTCCTCAATGTAATCAAAGCCATATACAGGAAACCATATACAGCTTGGTACTGGCACAAAAACAGACCAGTTTACCAATGGAATAAAACTGAAGATCCAAACCTGAGCACATACAATTCCAGCCACCTCATATTTGACAAGGGGGCCAAGAAGACACAATAGAGAAAAGACAGCATTTTCAGTAAGTGGCGTTGGCAAAACTGGATCACCACCTGTAGAAAAATGAAATTAAACCCCTACCTCTTGCCCTGTACAAAAGTCAACTCCAGATGGATCAAAGGCCTCAACGTGAAACCCAAAACCTTGCAGGTGATAGAAGAAAACCTTGGCAGCAGACTGCATGACATAGGCATAGGAAAAGACTTCCTAAATCAGACAGCAGCTACACAAGAAATAAGATTGACAATTGACAAATGGGACCTCATTAAATTCAAAAGCTTCTGTACATCAAAAGAAAGAATAAAGGAATTGAAGAGAAAACCCACAGAGTGGGAGGAAAACTTCACTGCAGATACATCTGACAAAGCATTAATATCCAGAGTATATGAGCTAGTCAAAAAACAAATAAGAAAGAAAACAAACGAATCACTCAAAAGATGGAGCAAGGAACTGAATAGAGACTTCACAGGGGAAGTCTGAGATGGCTGAGAAATATCTTAAAAACTGTTCAATGTCACTAATAATTAGGGAAATGCAAATTAAGACCACTCTAAGATATCATCTCACTCTGATAAGACTGGCCAGAATCAAGAAAACAAACGATATCAAGTGCTAGAGAGNGCCCAGGCCCAGATGGTTTCACAGCAGAATTCTATAAAATATTTCAAAAAGACTTACAACCATTACTACTCAAGTTGTTTAGAAGGATACAAATGGAGAGAGTTCTCTCAGATTCCTTCTATGAAGCAAGCATCATGCTATTACCAAAACCAGGGAAAGATACAACCAAAAAGGAGAACTATAGACCCATATCCCTAATGAACACAGATTGGCACATCGCATACGGACTCACACCAAGAAGATCATCCACCATGACCAAGTTGGATTCATACCAGAGAAGCGGGGATGGTTCAACATACGAAAATCAATAAATATCATCAAACATATAAATGGACTGACGGACAAAAACCACATCATCATCTCAATTGACACGGAGAAAGCATTTGACAAAATCCAGCATTCCTTCATGTTTAAAGTCCTAGAGGGAATTGGACTGGAGGGATCATTCCTCAATGTAATCAAAGCCATATGCAGGAAACCCACTGCCAATATCATCTTAAATGGGGAAATGACAGAAACATTCCCCTTAAAAGTAGAACTCGGCAAGGCTGCCCCCTGTCACCACTCCTTTTCAATATAGTGCTGGAAACCCTCGCTAGGGCAACAAGGCAAGAAAAGGAAATTAAAGGAGTTCTAATCAGAAAAGAGGAAGTCAAGCTATCCCTTTTTGCTGATGATATGAGTGTCTACATAAGGGATGCTAAGAACTCGACCAGAAAACTCCTAGAAATGATTAAGAGCTTCAGTAAAGTGGCAGGATACAAAATAAATCTAGAAAAATCAGTAGGCTTTCTTTACAAGAATAACAAGCAACTGAAGAAGGACTACAAGGAGACCTTCCCATTCACAATAGCCTCAAAAACAATAAAATACCTTGGAACAAACCTAACCAAAGACAACAAGGATCTCTACAACAAAAATTTTAAACCCCTGAAAAAGGAAATTGAGGAAGGCATCAGAAGATGGACAAAGCTTCCATACTCATGGATTGGGAAAATAAATATAGTAAAAATGTCCATCCTACCCAAACTAGTGTACAGATTTAATGCAATCCCAATCAAAATCCCCAAGAGTTTCTTCACGGNATTCCCTGTGCAGGGAGGTCTTGGAGATCCACTAATGGGACTCCAGCCAGTGTCCACCCTATAAAGAGGAAAGTCTGCTCATGCTTCAAAAAGAGAAGCCTGGTCTAGCAAGACCTAACTGTGTCCTTGAGTGGATGGAACTGGTGGTTGAAAATAAACAAAATGAGCCAGGGGATACCCCTCCCCCCCACAAAACCCCTGAGTGACTCTTGAGGATCAGATCCTCAACTGACCTTGAGAAAAAATCTGGGCTGACTGTGTGGCCTTAACCATCCAAAAGGAAAGTATAACCAGAAATAAATAATCAAAAAGGTCTGAGAAATTTTATTTCAGATATAAAACTTGAGAATCCTTCAAACCATCAATGCCAGATGGGGATTAATAAGATATCCAGCTTGTAGACTGAGTGGCTACTGGGATTTCAGCCACTTCAGAGTATAGACTACCGTTGTTTGACTATCCATGCTCTGTCATGGAGGCCAATGCAGGAAGATCAAGACAGGACACACACTTGCTGGACCTCATTTGGGTGACCATGAAGGGGGAGGGACCCCAGTGTGGAGCACGGGGGCAGGATTGATGGTTGTTTGGGTTTGCCAAGGAGGAAACTTGAAGCACTTCCTTGGGGAAAACATGGCATTTTTTGGTAAAAAAAAATTATATTTAACAGTTAAAAATATTTTGTAAAATAATATTTTCTCTTTTTATTGATACATTGATACATGCTACAACCATTCATAATTTATCCTTATGTAATCCTATGGTGTGTTCTATCATAGAGGAATATTAATATTCATATTTTAAAAAAAGAGAGAATGTAAAGTTATATTTCTTTTTACTTGCATGCAACTTTACTGTTAAAATGTGACTCTCTAAATGTGCTTTGGAATTAACCTATAGTTTATTTTCAGATTTTGTAATTTTGATTTATGTGTGGAATGTATATATGCATATTTTGGAATAATATAAAATCGAATGAGAATGAAAAAAGAGAGAGAAAAACCTATTCAAAGATCTGACCAAAACAGTAAACCTGTGCACCAAAAAAGGTTATAAAAGACTGAGAAAAAGATGCAAGACAGGACTTGTATATGACAGAATCCATGAACTCTGAAGGGGGGCAGAGGGGCAAGAGGGGTGGGCATGGATGGGGGAATGAGTCTAAATTTGATTTAAAAATGTATGAAATGTGCTCAGTAAAAATAAAATTAAAAAGAATATGCAAATAACCAAAGTATAAGTAATTAAGAAGACTATGTGATTGGTTTGCATGCTCACAAGTTTTAAGATCTCATTTAAAGTTTTCTCCTATGAAAATGTCAGGTCTTCATTGCCTTTGTAAAATTTTCAAAGAGATTATTCTCAAACATTCACCAAACTACTATACATATAAAGACTTTCAATTTTATGGAAGGAGAAGAAACATTTGTTGTTATTTTTCCACTGTGAACTATCTGGATTCAAGACATACCTTCAGCTACACATAGAGATATTTAGCTTCTATGTGCCTTAAAAATTTGTAAAGGTATGACTGAAAAGGGTATCACTGTGAAAGCTGTCAATCCATGAAGAGAAACAAACTGAACAGACCAGAGTCCAAAATGACAACTCCAAAGAAATTAGACTGTTTTCTTCTCACCCATTTGTGCCCCTTTCCCAAAGCCTAGGGAACAAACTGCGGAAGAGGAGGCGTGGTAGATTGTAAGGGCNAAAAAAAAAGAAAAAAAAAGAAAATCTTTCTATGCTTATGTCTTGTAGGTTACTGCCAAAGTTTTCTTCTATCATTTTCAGAGTTTCAGATTTCACATTTAGGTCTTTTATCCATTTGGAGTTGATTTTTGTATAGAGTGAGAGGTATGAGTGTGATTTTATTCTTCTACAGTGGTGATTCAGTTTTACCAACACCATTTGCTGAAGATGCTATCTTTCCTCCATTGAGTTTTCTTGACCCCTTTGTCAAATATGAGGTGCCTGAAATTGCATGTGCTCATGTTTGGATCTTCATTGTTGTTCCAATTATCTATGTGTGTGTTTTTGCGCTAATACAATCACTGGCTCATAGTAGAATGAATTTCAATGAATGCCCCATGGGTTGGGGGGGCAGTGCTTCAGCTGTCACAAGTTACTCTTTGGTCTCACAGAATAATTAATTATAATGACAATATAGCATATTGTTTAAATACTATAAGACATTTTAAGAAGCAGAAAAATAAGAATATAGCTTTATTTAGCCTCTGAAACTGAAGCAAAAAGGAAAATATTTGAACAAAATGTGTTATCTTTACAGATTTGTCAAACATGCATTCTCTCATACTTGATATATGTGCTATTTATCTTAGAAATATATGAACATTGTCACTTTAAATTTCTATGAGCAAAGAATTCAGGAGAAATAAACACCTGTACAGCCTGTAAAGTTTCTTTAAATTGAAAAATGAATTTTAAAAGCATCAAGCCTATTTTTTGTAATTTTGCAATAAGAAAAATAGTAGCTGAGATGACTAATCATATTAACATATGACCTAACTGTGCCAACATTTTAGAATTATTATTCCTGCTGCAATACCAAATTTAATTATGTTTACTTTCTCTATCTTTCTAAATCAGTTGTGATTAGATTTAATAAGGAGTTTAGGTATATTTTAATAATACTTTAAAATTAATCCAAGCCTATGTAATTTAATATTTAAGGCACTGATCAAGAAACTTGGTAGGTATCTTCATATAATGTATTATTAGCTGGGACACATGACACTTCAGGGTTATAGGGAGTTTTTAATAGTATCCAATGGATAATGCAATGATGGATTGATTTGAAATTAGTATATTTTGTGCATGGTTGTCTTAAATTTAATTAATACAATTTATTGTTAACAGAAAAAATAATTTTACACTTCCAATAACTGTGAAACTAGTTTAATTGAGCAGATAGAATTCATCTATATAAAATTGCTATGAAGCTTCTTCATGTCCTCAACTACATGAGATAATAGCTTTGGGGAAAGATTGAAATATAATACACAGCCCAATTATATCTTATTAAGAGAGAAAATTTAAAACTAAAATATATTATTACAAATATCTAGAGGTACTGAGTAAGCTACCATTCTATATCCAATGTACTTTTTAAAAAAGTGGGCCATAGGGTACTAGTACATAAATTATGTGTCTATGCCAAAGTAACCTACCATAACTATTAGTGCTGCTTAAATACCTATATATCTAATTGCTTGTGCTTCATTAGTAGGATCGAAAGGTTACCCCTGGACAAACTGTCAGCCCATGAAAGGAAACAGCCAGAATTGACCAGAGTCCAAGTCAACAGCTCCAGAGAGAGTGGACTGTTTTACTTCTCATCCACCTGTGCTCCTTTTCTAAGCCTAGGGAACAACCTGCGGAAGAGGGGGCGTGGTAGAATGTAAAGGCTCCGATTGGGGTGAATGGTGAAACTACAGCAATGTAGTCTGGACACTCATTTGATCAACTTGATTGAACAAACAACCTGTCACCCCCCACTGGATGGTGGGGCTGTAGGTGTTTGGGCACAACAGCCTGCAGATAGGTTTTGCATGAAGGATGCTTGTACTCATGGATTATCACTTATAGCTAAAAAGGAAGAAATAAAAAAAACAGAGAAAGAATTGCAAGACAGTTATTGGCAGAACATGATCAGGGAATGGGGTGGGGGTGGGGGGGAAGGGAAAGGAAAAGAAATGCCTGATCTGAAATTGGAAAATGATGGACGAAATGCACAAAGCATCAATAAAAAAAAATTAAATTATAAAATAATAAATAAAATTATAGATATAATTACATACAAATCCTAGTTAATCTTTCTCCTAATAGAGACTGTACGTAATTCAAAACATGAGAAAATAGGTCCAAGTGCAAATTAACATGGTTTTAATTTTTCTTTGTACATGGAAACGGAATTTTCCGCCGCCATATGCAAATCTTTGGTATAAGTTTTACCGTCCATTATTTTGTAACTCATGGTCATTTAAAAAATAAATGTTTTTTTTTTTTTTTTTTTTTTTTTTGAGACAGGATTTCAAGCTGTCCCTGAGCTCACTATATATCTGAGGATGTGCTTGAAATTCTGGTACTTAGTGCTCGAATATAAGCATGTGCAACCATTCCTGGATTTTGAGTTTCTAGGGAACAAAGACAGTGCTTCATTCAAACTAAGGAAGAGCTTTGCCAACATCACAAACCATACTTCTTCTGCTAATAGTCCTTATTTTAGATATATCATTTATATATTTTCTCTTTTTCCTTTGTATTTTTTTTGAAAATCTCCCTGTTCCCTCCAGATGGCATGAAATTCATCTAAATTGATCTCTAAGATCAGCCTGCCTCTTGCTTCAATATGAATGAAATTAAAGGCATTTGCCACCAATCCAGACATCTTTTTTTTTTTTTCAGAGACAACATCTTTTCAGAAGAAATTCTGTTCTTTTACAGAAATAATCAAAACAGTTACTGTCTAGGTTACTGTCTAGGAGTCTTGATTGCATTCATTTTCTCCTCCAATTAAAGAATTGACAGACAGGAAATATATGAAACACAGTAGAAAACAATTGGTAACAATCTTTATTCAAATAAAACATATACACAATCACACAGAGAGGAAAATTCAACAGAAATAGAGAGGGTATTCAGAAAGAGAAAAATAGGAGGGCTTGGAGCTTCTAAGTATTCTTGGAAGCATGGAATAGGTTCCCCTGCTTAAATTTGCATTGCCTAATTTAAACAATGAAGAGAGAACAGACAGTCCAGAGCTCAAAGCAGAGATGTTTTCACATTTGGCTATTGTCCTATCTGAAATGATCTGGTCAGTCAGAAGGTAAGGATATGGTGTGGGGGTTTACTTTTTTGATGGAGCTTTTTATTTTATTTTTATTTTTTTTTTAATTTTTTTTATTTTTAAATATAAGGGATTTATAAGTATAAATATATAATAAAATATATTTTTTTTTTTTTTTTTTTTTTTTTTTTTTTTTTTTTTTTTTTTTTGCAGATAACAATGATGTTACTCAGTATGTCATACAATTAAGTAATTGGTGCATTTTGCAAGTATCTATGTCCAAATTTTGAACAACCCAAGGTTCCCATAGTCCAGTTGGAGAAGCTTGTATGCACAGGCATGTTGATCAATCAGGTGTCCAGACTATATTCCTATAGTCTCATGATTCACCCCTATCTCTCCACAGCCCTTACAATCTACCACGCCTCCTCTTCCGCAGTTTGTTCCCTGGGCTTTGGGAAAGGGGCACAAGTGGGTGAGAAGAAAACAGTCTAATTTCTTTGGAGTTGTCATTTTGGACTCCGGTCTGTTCAGTTTGTTTCCCTTCACGGATTGACAGCTTTCACAGTGATACCCTTTTCAGTCATACTAACAAAGCTCAAGCTATTGGATGTACAGGCATTTAAGCAGTACCACTTATTGTGTCAAGCTAAGCTGTGAGCATAGACACAGATGCTTGGATGGTATGCTAATTCGCAAACTGTGGTTTCTCTATAAAGGGTGACAAGTTCTTATTGTGGCTTATAACATCGCCTAACCACTAGAGGACATAAGCAGAAGGCTTTATTTTTAAATGAAGAAGAAAGAGATGAGACTTATTTATTAGTTAGCAGAGGCCCTGCTTGATTTTTAAGGATTTAGTTGTTTACAATCTCTGTCATAAACTAACAGTAAAGTCTTATGAGGTAAACATAGGTTAATGAATGAATGTATGAATGAATGAGTAGAAAAAATACTCAGTATTTGGGACATCAATAAATAGGGCTGGTCTTGAAGAGAAAACAACTACTCAATGGAAGACATGGGTAATATACTATAAACACAAACATGATAATGAAAGACTGAATGTTCAAATCCTGAACACAATTCTGCATGACCTGAGACTATGAATCCAATAAGGAAAGGTGAAGACAGGAGACTCAGCTCATTTAAGATTGATGGTCTGTTAAGAAATGTTTTCATTGCATTACAGAAAGTGAAACACGAAATAATGCTTGAGTCTTAAAATGTTTAACTGAAATGAACACTGATGAGGAGGAGCCAAGTATAGGACACAAGTTTGTGATGGAAATGGTAAGGAGTTAATTTACATAATTTATAGATGTTTCTGTGTAGGCTTAACTTCCAGAAATGACAGGAAAGCTGGTATAGAGGTATTAGATAATAATCTAAGACACTAAATTTGGTAAAGCTGGTAGTGATGTGGTAAACAACTAGGAAAATCATCAATGAAAATGTTGCAGCCTGAGGTGGAAAACTGAAAATCTCAGAAAAAACAAGGCACAGAAATATTCAGTGGTAAACTTCAGGGTCTCAGTAGGTATTTGACATTCCAGGTCATCACTTTTTAACACTTTTTATATGTAAAGTTATTGTCAACAGTACTCTTGTTATGAGAAAAATTAATATCCTCTAATGCATCCTTTAGTTTTTAAATTTCAATTAAGGTGCAGATAAATTTCAAAGTATAAATTCAGCCAAATGTAGTATCTGAATAACAATTTATAAATATATTATATTCTTGGTTTCAGTAGTTTCAATTTCACACTGTTTTAGAGCTTTCACTTTACAAATAAAAATCTTTAAGTAATCTTATAATAAATAATTTGAGAAAAGATATGTCTTGAGATCAACCTTGCCTTACAGTATGTTTCTCCATTTTGTAGTAACACTGGCTGTTCTGACTGTGCCTTCCTCTGGGATAGTCCATTCTATAAACAGTTTTTTTGACTCAATTTTGAGGATTGAGGATAACTACACTGGAGTGGACTGTTTAATGGACCCATAGGCCTGGTACCGCCCACACAGCACAAACTAAATTTGACTTACCCTTGAGTGCCCTACTGTAAATCTACCAATTTGAACAGGAACTGTAGTGAAACATGTGTATATTGAAATCATATCAGGAGAAATAAGCCCAAGAACTTCTCAAACACACCAAACCAAGGGAAATGTTAACTCCCTCATTTTGATCCCTTATAGGTAGACACCTAGCACTTCAATGGAAACAATTGCCACTGATCTGCTATCTGACCACCTGGTATATTCATCAAGATTCCAAAAAGCAGAGAACTCCAGATTGTGCCAAGAGGTTCTGACCGTAAAGTTATCCTAGCCTGCTACAATTGCTGCCTGCCCATTCACTCATTTACCCATCTGATCCTCCTATCTGCCTGCTTGGTCTTTCTTCTGGATTGGATTTTGCCCTTCCAATTATGTAGCTGTGACTGCACTGGCATACAACGGCCTGACTCTACTGTCAACCACCAACAACCAACATCCAGAATTTCTATCTTCTGTAGCAATATTTGGTTTATTAGAACGTCTATACAAACTATATTGCATGTCTATTAGCTTATCAGGGTTTTTGCAACATCTTGAACTTTGGTGCTGCTTCTCTTTTCTTCATATTTTTGGTCTCGTTGAGACAGGGTCTTACTTTTGTTCCAGCTGTCCTTGAATTTTTTGTGTAAACCAAAGTGGCCTAATCTCACAGAAGTGCACCTACCTCTGTCTCTGGATGGCAGGGAATAAAGGCATATGCCTGGCCTGTTGTTGCTTCTTGACCCTTTAAAATCAGTCTATAAGCTAGCTAGCTAGCCAGATGATAGATACATAGGTAGATGATAGGTAGATAGATAGATGATAGATAGATAGATAGATAGATAGATAGATAGATAGATAGATAGACAGACAGATAGATAGCTATAGATACATAGACACATAGATACATAGATAACATATAGATGAGAGATGATAGATAGATGATAGACAAAGAGATAGATGATAGATAGATGATAGATAGATAGATAGATAGATAATAGGAAGATACACAGATAGATGACAGATATGTTGATATGTTACATATTTTTTGTATAACATGATGTGGGAGTTAATGTTAGTGACTAATACAAGACTAAGAAAACCCAGCTTTACCTCAGCTAGGGGGATCTAGAAAACGGAATATTTGACAAAATGTTCCTATCCTAAACACTGTATTTTTAAATTTAATTTAAATAAGTTTTGACACTGTGGAAAAGCATGGATATGGTAATCTATGTTTCTGACATAACTCGTCACATTGCTTCTTTACTGTAAGTAGCATATCCTTGCTAATTTTAATATTATTATTTAATGGAGGATGGTTTTAAGAAAAAAAAATGGTCCCAGCATTTGTGAACTTATGTTCAAAATGAACATGATCAAAGTAATGTGTTTTAGGGAAATTATAACAGAAAGTTCACCAATTAAGTATATTGATAATGAGTTTATAATGTCAGTATTTATAAGCAATGAATTGTGTGTATTTGAAGTATTTTTATTCATATATAATATGCAATCTGAATGATATATAAATGAATATATACATGTATAACTAAATAAACAATATTTATTTGAATACATGTATGACACATTATATATATATATTTTACACACAGAATTAAATATTTATTTTATTTTATTTTTTTATCAAATCTAGACCCATGTCCCCCACCCTATCACACCACCCCACCAGAGCTCATGCATTCTGCCAAACATGCTTTTCATCTCTTTCTCAGTCTTTCTCAATATTCTCCATGTGGAAGTTGACTGTTTTGAGCAGAAGTTAACTGTTTCAGTCAGTTCTTTGATGGAATCCTTTCTGTTGTTGCTGTAGTTGTTTACAATATGCATCACTCCCAACTTCTTGGACAAAAGCTCAAGGGGCTTTGATCAAGAAATACTTACAACTGGGTAATTGGCACTAGCATCCACAGATGAGGGATACCATTCTTCATTTGTTTTTCTGGGACTGTGTTAGTTCACTCAGCATGATGTCCTCTAGCTCCAGCCATTTTCCTTGCAAAGCTCATGATGTCATCTTTCTTTACTGCTTCATAGAACTCCATTGTGTAGATGTACCACATTTCTCTATCCACTCATCAGTTGAGGGGCATTTCCAGCTCCTTGCTATTGTGAAGAGAGCTGAAATAAACATGGCCGTGACTGTATCTCTGCAGTGGGGTGAGTCTTGAGGGTACATGCCTAGGAGTGGTATGGCTGGGTCAAGTGACAAGTTCATTCCAAGTCTTCCAAGTGTTCTCCACACTGCTTTCCATAGTGACTGTACGAGTTTACATTCCCACCAGCAGTGAATGTGTGTTCCCCTTTCCCCACAACCTCTCCAGCACTTGGTATCATTTGTTTTCTTGATCCTAGCCAGTCTTATTGGAGTAAGATGATATCTTAAAGTGGGTTTTGATTTGCATTTCCTTAGTGATTAGTGATGTTGAACACTTCTTAAGTTATTTCTTAGCCATCTCTAATTCCTCACTTGTGAAGTCTGTTCAGTTCTTTGCTCCATCTATTGAGTGGGTCATTTTTTTTTCTTTCTTCTTTGTTTTTTGAGTAGTTTATATATTCTGGAAATCAATGCTTTGTCAGATGTTTCTGCAGTGAAGGTTTCCTCCCACTCTGTGGGATTTCTCTTCAATTCCTTGATTGTTTCTTTCGATGTACAGAAGCTTTTGAGTTTAATGAGGTCCCATTTGTCAATTGTCCACCTTAATTCTTGTGCAGCTGCTGTTTGATTTAGGAAGTCTTTTCCTATGCCTATGTCTTGTAGTCTGCTGCCGAAATAAATATTTTATTTTATGCATAGACCTATACAGTACACAGCTGTTTGACACCAAGTGATGTAACTGCCAATGTCTTATATAAATACTATAGCATAGAAAGTATAACAGGTTATTTCTTCATTTAATCTGCATTATAATAGCAGCAATTTTGAATCTGCTTAATGAATCTCTGTCAAATTTTTCCCATGTATTCAAATTTACTTGGCAAAATAAAGGAAATGCAACAAGAAAGTCTTTGTAATTAAAAACAAGAGGATGAAGAGATATTTAAGTTGGTATGAAGAAAGAAAAAGTGTCTAAATATATACTGTTTTCCAAGTAGATTCCCTAGTTGTAATATTGTATCTAAACTCTCTTTTAAAATGAGAACTTGACCTATGGAAAAAGTTTAATAATAATAATAATAATAATAATAATGCAAAAAATAATAAATTTTAAAAGGAAAAAAGAAAATTGCAAAAAAAATCAATAAACATGATTTTTAAATTAAAAAAATAAGAACTTAGTAATTAAAAGACCATCAGTTAACAGTTATGCTCAACCCACCACTCACAAGAAAAAAAAAATAATTCAAAACTGCTTATTTAACATAAATATACAAAATGATTTTCTCTACCTTTTATTTATGCAGTCATATGTCCCAGAGTCTTCACTCTGTGCCATTGACATCACTGTGAATGACGGGGAGGCCTGCAATTCCAAATATTTAACAGATAACACTTCTGTTTTAAAATGTTGTCATTGAGATTGCTATAGGTTTTAACTATGTAAATTAGCAGACTGATATTTATTTCAATTAATTTATTTACTTACTTATTCATTTTCACTTTATGTATAGCAGTATTTTCCTGTATATAAGTAGGTGTACCACATGCATGCAGTGCCCATGGAGGTCAGAAGACGTTGTTGGGTCCTGAAACTGTAGTTATGAATTTGCTAGCTTCCATATGGATACTGGAAACTGTATCCTGATCTTCTACAGGAGTACCAGTGCTTTTAACCCTAAACCACTTCTCTAACCCCAGTAAATTATTTTTGATTGGGTATATTTTAGTAAAAAGCAATGATTTATTTTTATTAGTGAATTTAGAATGTTTAAAATATACTCCCACTTAATGCTTATTTATATACCTAATGTTCTTTTATCTCTTAATAACATTTTTCCTTTAGATATGTGATATTTTATGTTGAATCATGAAAAAGAAAAGGAACACACTGTGTGTTTTATTTTAAAAAACTAATATTTTAGCTATGAAAATTGCATGTGATATTGCAGCAAATTAATTTATTTTTTATGGTTCAAACAACACTATCAATACTTATTTTGTGCAATTGCTGCTTTAAATAATTTTTCACCTAAAGCTTAATGTCAAGAAGCTGCACATATTTGTAAACAGTTGGACATGGAAGGGATTATCATTGTCTGTCTGAGGGTAGGGTGAGACAACTATCCAGTGGATAAATTAGTTTTATATTATTATGTATGTATTGCAGTTTTTCAACAGTTCAATATCCCATAGACATGTTTTATATATTAAACTATTAATAGCACTTGTTTTCACAGTGTGATATCAAGAAGGTATATAATTACTGCCAATTCCATCCATGAAGGAATAATTACAGTGATGAATAATTAAGAAGAAACAGGATTGACTTGGGGCTATGACATAATGATAACTTTATTTTGTCAAACAGAGTAATGTAGTCTAAGGAAAAGACAACTGTCAAAAAATCAGTTTCTAATATCATTCTACTATCAGTAAACATGTTCATATTTGACAGTACAATGCAAATAGTGACATTTCGCATGTAACTGCATATAACTGAGTCATTTGTTGTTGATCCTATTAGAATGTCACATTTGTAAATCTGAATTTACATAGATTAATTCTATTCTTAGAAAACTCCTTATATTGAGGCTGGAGAGATGGCTCAGCAGTTAAGAGTGACTACTACTCTTGTAGAGGACCCAGGTTCGATTCCCAGCAGCCACATGGCAGCTAAGAACTGTCTTTAACTCCAGTTCCAGGGGAATCTGATGCCCTTAGCATTGCATGACATGGGTGTAGCAACCTACATGTAGACAGTACACTCATAGACTTAAAAATAATAAAGAAAAAAATAAAAGAAAAAAGGAAACCTCCTTATATTGAAACTTGAATTTGTAATACTTTCTTTAATGATATATGTTTTTTTTTTTTCAATATGATATCCCTTCCATGGTAAGGGCGTACATTATTCTAAAGAGTCATTAATATCGAAACATGTTGGATTATTGATTGACTGTACTTCATCTATGGTTTCCTCTTTTATAGTGAATATTTCCTTTGAATTTGGAAAGAATAAGTACTGTTAAATGTATGAATTTAAAAGAAAAATATGAAGTAAATTACTTTTATAAAAGTAACATTAAAATAAGGTAATATTGAAGCTCCTCCCATGATCATTTACAGTTTTCCTGACCTCCGTGGATTTTCTAATTGAAGCAAACTTATGTAAAGATTAAATTCTAGCATACAGTTTTGAGAGAAAATATGTGACATTTTTCTTTCTGGGTCTGAATTATTTCATTCAGTATTATTTTTTCCATTTCTATTCATTTATCAGCAAATTTCATAAGTTTTTCTTTAACAGCTGAAGAGTACATTGTGTAAATGAGCCATGTTTTCATTATTGTTTGAAGGACATCCAAATCATTTCCATTTTGCAGCCATCATGAATGGAACAGCAATGAACACAATTGAATAAGTACCTCTGTAGTAGAATACAGTCTTTTTGGTATATGGTTGAGAATTATATGGTTGGAGTATGTGTTATTCATTTTTCTAGCTTTGTGAGGCATTTCCACACCAACTTCCACATTGGATAACAAAGTTTTCCCTCCCACCAACAGTGAATAGAGTTCTCCTTTTTCTACATCCTAGCCAGCATTTGTAATTGTTTGTAGAATCTCAGCCCTTTGTAATGCGGCAAGGTGAAATCTCAAAGTGGTTTTAATTTGCATTTTCCTGAAGGCTAAAGATGTTGAGCATTTAATAAAAGTTTTTTCAGGCTTTTGAGTTTCATCTTTTGAGAACCCAAAGATTCATTTGTACAAGCTAGCTATCATATTGGTGAAATTTGCTATCCATGCGGCTGAAAGAGTAAGTAACAATCAACCTTGCTAAGTCTGAATCCTTCAAGCTCATCAAGAAAGATAGACTCACATGTGCAATAGTGGCCCAGATATTATGATAACAACCAACTATTGTCTGGTGGGATTTAAGGATACTCTTCACAAGATGGAACCCATAGCTCGCACAGATAAAAGGCATAGGAATCTCATCTGTATGGACCATATCAGAGTGCCTTCTAATCTTATTCTGCTAAATAGACATCTTTTTAAAATGATTTCTAATGAATTACTGTAACATCTATGCATTAAAGCATCTCTCAGTTAACACAAGAGGAAATTTCTCATGTAGCAGATGGTGATTAAGGGAAAGACCCAAAACTGAGCAATGTTTATAGTAGAAGAGATTGCAGAGTACTTGTCCCTGATGAGGGCATCGATAGCATACCTATGCCTCCCAAGGCTCAATGACATTTGTGGAAGATGGGACCAAAAATTGTAAGAGCAAGAGGTGGTAGATGTAAACAAGAAAACAATTTTCCAGAAAGCTCCTCAGATTTACTCATAGGATCATGAAGCAATGGTGATAGTATGCAGAAGACCCACATAAACCTCAAGCCATAAAAATACCAGCATAGTAGAGAATGAGTTACTGGCAAGCCCAAATAGTAGCTGAGAACTATTGGCAATGGATCACAGCTTGGAGTGCAAGAGTAAGTTTTCATTAAGCATGTGAATCTGGGTAGGTTAACCAGGCTTCAGTGGATAGACCCACAATGAAGAATATGTAGGGACACAAATTCTACTTAATAGACACACACACACACACACACACACACACTATATCTGTGTATATAAAATAGAATACATGAAATTGGAATCAGGGAGCAAGCCAGTAAGCTGCACTCCTCCATGGCCTGTGCTTCAGCTCCTGCCTCCAGGTTCCTGCCCTGAGTTCCTGCCTTGGGCTCCCTGAGTGATGAACTGTGACCCAAGAGTTGTGAGCTGAATAAACCCTTTCCTCCCCAAGTTGGTGTCAGTCAGAGTGTTTTCACAGCAATGGAAGAGAAACTAGAACAGAGAGTGGGGCATTGCTGTGACAGACCTGACCTTGGTGTTTTGGGAAAGGATTGTGGAAGCATTTGGATCTTTGAGCTAGAAAAATCATTGAATGCCTAAAGATCTTTGCTGTGGAAATTGGAGTAGATTTGCTGAAAGAGTTGTAGATGATGGAGGCCTGGCTTGTAAAGTTTCTAGTTTGAAAGGGAAGCAGAGATCATCAGGACTCTATAATCTATGGGCTCTTGTCAGCTGGGGCTGAAGAATCAGCTGTAAGTAACAAGAGACCAGAACCTGAAGTGAACTCTTTTCTTTCTTTTTTTTTTTTTTTAAATTAGTTTTTATTGATGCTTTGTGCATTTCATACATTTTTCCAATTCAGTTCAGGCTTATTTCCCTTTCCCTCCCCCCCATGGATTAACATATCCAAACATGTGTCTATGCTAAAGTAACCTACCATAACTATTAGTGCTGCTTAAATACCTATATATCTAATTGCTTGTTCTTCATTAGTAGGATCGAAAGGTTATTCCTGGACAAACTGTCAGCCCATGAAAGGAAACAGCCAGAATTGACCAGAGTCCAAGTCAACAGCTCCAGAGAGAGTGGACTGTTTTACCTCTCATCCACCTTGCCCCTTTTCTAAGCCTAGGGAACAACCTGCGGAAGAGGGGGCGTGGTAGAATGTAAGGGCTGTGATTGGGGTGAATGGTGAAACTACAGCAATGTAGTCTGGACACTCATTTGATCAACTTGAGTGAACTCTTTTCTTTACTGGGACAATTGATGCTGGTTATCTGGGGCTAAAAAATCAGCTGTAAGTAACAAGAGACCAGCATCACTGTGGTGATTCTTCTGGGAAGAATTTCTTCAGGGTCAACACGCAGCAGAAGCTGTGATCCAGAAGGGGCCCAAGCCTCCATCTCAAGCCAGAAGCAGGACTCGGAAGTGTGTAAGAGTCTCCTATATGGTTCTGGTGTTGAAATTTGAGGGGGTCACAGAGAGCAGCTGAGGCTTGGCACTGTGAGAGGTGAGGAAATACCATTGGTGGAAGTGCACCTCGGTTGCAGTGAAGACCCCAGGATTGCAGGGGTCATGGAGAGAAGTTGAGGCTTTGGATCAGGAGAGGTTAGAAGAGACCATTGGTGAAGCTGCTGCCTCAGTTTCAGTGGAGACCTCAGCTTTTTGGAGATGCCAGGACCATGGGACAAGCACCAAGTGCAGCAGCAGGTGTGAAATGGAGCTGGCCTGTGCCTGTGAGATGAGCTGTGTGTGCCACGAATGGCAGAGTCAGAGAGGAGGAGCTGCCAAAACCCTTTGGAGCCCAGAAGATCATGAGTGAATCCCAGGTGTCTAGCCTTGAGCTACTTTGCTGGACTTAGGTTTTGTTTGAGTGTGCCTGATTCTTCCCTTTGAAATAAGACAGTACTTGTTTTGGATTTTACAGCAGCCCACAGTTAAGAGACTTTTAACAGACTGTGAACTTTTAAGTGTTTGGATGTTTAAAGGACTATGGGGCTTTTAAGGTTGTACTATCTTAGGTTGTGATTAATGTTAACATCATACCTTGGGGACGAGAACTGGAAAGGTTGTGGTTTAGTAGTGATGAGTTTTGTGTGTCAGGTTGACAAGAGATCAATTATTCTGGATAGCTTTAGTGTCAACTTGACGCACCTGGGTTGAGGGAGCCTCAATTGGGGAATTGGCTCCATTGGACTGGCATGTGGCCACATCTGTGGAGTATTGTCTTGATTGTCGAGCAATGCGGGGAGGGCTCAGCCCACTATGGGTGGTGCTACACTCGGCAGGTTGTTGTGTACCATATAAAAGAGAAGGCTGGGCAAGGGCCAGGGGAGCAAGCCAGTACGAAGCATTCCTCCATGGCCTGTGCCTCAGCTCCTGCCTCCAGGTTCCTGCCCTGAGTTCCTGCCTTGGGCTCGCTGAGTGATGAACTGTGACCCAGGAGATTTGAGCCAAATAAACCCTTTCCTACCCCCCCCCAAAAGAAATTGGAATCAGGAGCAGAATATTAAAGGGGGTCTAGGTAAGTGTTGGGCACTATGTGATAAAAATACAGTGTATGGAATTTGCACAAATTCAATACAAAATAAGGTAATATTGTTTGTTACAATAAATTTTCTTTTGAAAGTAATCTTCAATTCCATTACAATATTAGAAGTTTTAAAATGTGATTTAGGGGAGGTGGAATGACTCAGCAGGTGGAAGTAATTGTTGCAATCCTGGTAATCTCAGTTTGATTCCTGAGACCCACATGAAATAAGGAAAAACAACTCCTGCAAGTTGTCTTTTGATTTCCAGGCATGCATCATGACACATGCAAGTTTGTGTAGATGGACATAAATACAAATAGACTAATTAATTAGTTAAAACATGTAGTAAAAATTTTAAAATATCTTTAAAATTACTGCACTTGAATCAGTTAAATTTGACCTTACATTTTCTCCACTGGTAATTAAGTTAGATGAAATTTAAATACTCTTACTATATAATGTTTCTTCAGCCACATGCATTTTAGCCACAAAACCTTGACAGTAGCTCAGTTACAGGCATTAGTATTGACAAAATACTCGATTCTTTCACTATTTCACTTTAATATTTTATTTTATTTAATATTTTATTATTTTATTTTATTTATTTTGTTTTATTTTATTTTATTTTATTATTTTATGTGATAGAGTTTCCCAGGAGCTCCATGAACTTGGCCTGGAACTCACTATGTAGAGCAAGACGGCTTTGATCTCATGGAGAATCACATGCCTTTGGCTCCTGAGTGCTGGAATTAAAGGTGCCTACCATGAGGCCTAGAAAAATTACTAATTTCTTGATGACCAAATTCAAAGTAACATCCTTTCCAGAACAGAAGCACAACACATTATAAAACTATGAAAATTATAAATTTAACATTAAAATATAATTGCTATTTCTTATAAAAATGGTGAAAATATATTTATATAGTGTGTATATTGACTAAATAATACAATTATATTTAATTAAAATTTCAATATGCTATTGTTTTGTTAAAAATAGTTTGGGCTATTATGGAGCATATGAAATTATTTTTTGAAGGTGCTAATCTTTGTTTTTGTAGTTGTGAAATACTGTGTTTAGATTTGGAAGATATTCTCTTTTTTCCTTTCATTGTCCCTGTCCTTTCCCCTTCTCCATCCCTTTTTCCTGAAGGAACTTGGGTCCTATTGCTTGCAAACAAAGCACTTTCTATCTGACCTGTTTCACTAGCATGAATTGTTATCCTATTTGTTAACATGTAATTTATATGGCTAATTAGGAAGTATTTTTTCTGCTCTCAATTATTCAGCTTTCAATATTTCCAATACTGGAAAGACAAATCTATGAAAGACAGAAACAAATCAGGATAATTATATGATTCCCTTAGGTATCTGAATTGAAAATATTGCTAATGTGATTGGAGAGGATAAATAAAAGTTTCCACTTTTAATCTTGATCTGCTTAGACTTTGTAGATAAAATATAATTAAAAAATTAAAAATGAGTTAATTAAGACAGTGTGAGTAATATATTTATTCAGGGTCGTGCATTATTATTATTATCATATTTATTTTATGTTTTGCCTATGTGTGGCTATGAGAATGGTAGTACAGGAACCTATGGAGGCCAGAAGATAGCATAGCACCTTGAGTTACAGATACAGGTGCTGTGAGTCACCTACATGGGTGCATGGGTGCTTAGAATCAATCTGGGTCCTTCAGAAGAGCAACACATCCTCTTAAACATTGAGTCATCTCTTCAGTTCCCTGCAATTCTTATCATAAGCCAACATTTGTGTGTAAACAATTATGTAAACTTCCTTAAAATCAGTAATCTATATCAAGATATTTTTGTTCTCTGATTAGACATACTGAGTTATTTTCATAAAACAAAAAGGCCACATGGAGTGAGACAATTGATACTCTAATCATACAATGTTGTCTTATATTAATTCACTAAATGTCTGATTTCTAAATTGTCAAAAGGTAGTTATTTCATCAAATTCTATTAAATCAGGTTATTACATAGAAGGTAGGTTGGAATTATTATACTAAAAGAGTGTTCCTAGGAAATTATTATTGAAACATTTAGAAAGTATCTAAATTTAAATAGCATTACTTGCGAGAAATTAAATAAAGAAAATAAACAGTCTAATAATTTAGACTGTTTATTTTCTTCTTTATTTAACTTAATAAAGAAGAAGATAAACAGTCTAATAATTTCACAAATAATCCTAAGTACTTATGTGTTTTTAAAAACAATAAAATTTTATAAAAATAATTGTATTTGTAAATTTTGTTAAAGAACAATTTTAAATTTTATTTATTTTTTTATGTGTATGAATGTACTGTCTGCATGTAGGTTGCTGCACCTGTGTCGTACAATGCTGAGGAGGTCAGAAGAGGGTGTCGGGTTCCCCTGGAACTAGAGTTAAAGAGAGTTCTTAGCTCCCACGTGGTTGCTGGGAATCAAACCCAGGTCCTCTGTAAGAGCAGTTGGTTCTCTCAACCGCTGAGCCATCTCTCCAGCCCCAAAGAACATTTTTATGTTTTCTACACTCAAAATTGTTTTGTTCCCATAAAAACTTGGCTGAAGATTAAAGTTCACATATTTAGTTAAAATGATACATTTTGGCTATGTATTCACTTTATTTAAAGACAGTTCATTAACTTAGAGGCAATGCCAATAACAGCCACCCATTTTAAAAAACTGGTAAAAAATCTTGATCTTTAGGTCAATTTCATTTATTTATATTTCTCATTTTGTGCTTTTATTTTCTTGTAATTAAGCATATAATTCTTATAATCCTTCCTAAATATCTTAATCTTCTTAAAATAACCAGTTTATAGCTGGGCATGGTGGCGCACGCCTTTAATCCTAGCACTTGGGAGGCAGAAGCAGGTGGATCTTTGTGAGTTCAAGGCCAGCCTGGTCTACAGAGTGAGTTCCAGGTCAGCTGGGACTACAGGGAGACCCTGTCTCGAAAAGACTCCCCCCCCAAAAAAAAAATCCAGTTTATAAATTTAGCATTTTATGTCTATTGAATAATTTTTATTTTAAAATATCTTAATATTTTTTATTTATGTCTATGAGTGTGCTGCCTGGATGGAGAACTGGGAACCCATGCTGTGAAATTCCTGTTTAGGTCAGAAGAGGGCATCACATCCCCTGGAACTGGAGTTGCAGAAGGTTGTACGCTGCACGTGGTTTCTGAGAACCAAGCCTTGTTCCTCTGTGATAGCAGCCAATGTTCTTACTGAATGAGCCATCTTTCTAATGCCATATCGAACAATTATTCTAAAAGACCCTTATTACAAGATATATTTAAGCAACATGAATTGAGAGACTCCTTTATACAAATTCTCCTCTCTCTCTCTCTCTCTGGTTTATCCAAGGAGGTCACCTATTACCAAATTCATAACTATATTAGTGAAGCTACTGCCCCTGTCTATACTGGACCAGTAAGTAAATACACATGGAAATAGCGAACACACAAATAAAGCAGCCATGTTGTTAAGTATATTTTAGATTCTCTTTGGCACACCATGGTCCAAAAAATTAGCATTTTCTAAATAGCCAAGAGCCTCATGGTGGATATGGATATTAATTATTTTAGACAAAGAAACTTAGTCATTTACAAGCATTAATTTTCCAGATACTTTGCTTGGTTCTCACTCTAAAACTCAATTGTTTGAATAGGCTAGATATGTGCCATAGAAGTTTTGTTATGTGAACTCCCATCATAATTTCTCTTTCCAAAGTATCGAACACTGGCCTCATCTATGTTCCCTTGGCTTTTTTCTAAGCTAGTCCTCAGAATATACCAGACAGAGTTATGTATATGAAGAGCTCTTTGTAGTGGATTTTCAAATGTGTTAACTGGACTAACCAATGTTGTTTTTATATGTGTAGAAATTTAAACATTTCTGTCATGTAATAAATTGGACAATTTTCTATTTCAAATATAGAATAGATTGATATAATTCATAACAAAGGAGGGAAAGCTAATATTCTTAAGTATCTGATCAGACCTTCTTATAAGCCCTCTTGTAGCCCGTGTTTGATTGAAATTTCCACATGTTTCTTATCTTCGGCTTGAAATTTTAGTTTGTTCTTTGGCTTCAGATGTTAATTGCTAATATTCTTATGTTGACAAATGATATATAAAATCATGCTCATTTAAATACATTCCTCTTTTGACTACTCTCACACAAATCTTCAGAATTTACATCTTTTGAAAAGTGTAGTTCTATTTTTTTCTGTTGACTTCAACTTTTCACTTCTCCCTGATTCTCTATGACTTTGATGAAATAGCTCTGGTTAAAGTTTAAATGTATTATTTGAAATTCAAATGCCTCTTGTTTCTGAAATGCAATTATATTTTGCATGCATATATTAGCAGTGGAGGATTTGGAATTATGGCATTCCTTAGATTTATAGGAAATTCAAGGCCAGCATGAGTTACATGAGCTTCTGTCTTAACAAAGAATAGTTTTTATTCACAAGTGACTCCTCAAATTTGAAACACAATTCATCCAATGCTGTCTGAACTATTATTTTTAATACATTTATTGATATTTTGTGTATTTCAGACATCACTTTTCAGTTCAGTTTGGACATATTCCCCTTTCCCTTCTCCCCATCCTACTCCAGATCATGCATTCTGCTATAAATGTCCTGCATCTTTATCTCGGACTTTTTTTATGTTTAGGAATTCACATTTTCCTCCTTTAATTTTATATTACTCTAAAATATGAATACATACCTTACATCCATATACAGTAATTATAGAGTCTGAAAGTAAGTGGTGGATCATTTCTAGAGCCCATTAAGAGATTTACATTATAACAATATAGTTCCTTTCAGATAGAAATATAACAATAATGTTGTTCAGCTTTCCTTTCAACTGGGGATTTCGTGTTAGCATCCACAAATGAGGGAAACCATTCCCAATTTGTTTTTCTGGGACTGTGTTACTTCACTTAGAATAATGGCTTCGAGTTCCATCCAGTTACCTGAAAGTACAAGATGTCATCTTTCTTTAACACTGAATAGTACTACATTGTGTAGATGTAGCATATTTTTTCATCCATTTATCTTTGAGGGAAATTTGTGTTGGTTCCAGTTCTTCGCTATTATGAAAAGGGCTGCAGTAAACATGGCTGTGGATGTATCATTGCAGTAGGATGAGTCTTTGGGGTATATACCCAGGAGTGTATGACTGGGTCAGGTGGTAGACTTATTTTGAGACTTTTATGGGTTCTCCACACTGCTTTCCAAAATGGTTGCACAAGTTTACATTCCCACCAGCAGTGGATGAGTGTTGCCTTTCCCCACAACCTCTCCAGCATTTGGCTGTTTTGATTTCTTGACCTTGGCTAGTGATGTTGGAGTGAGATGATATCTGAGAGTAGATTTAATTTGCATTTACTTAATTACTAATGATTTTGAATACTTTTTAAGATGTTTCTCAGCCATCTTTAATTCCTCACTGGTGAAGACTTGGTTCAGCTCTTTACTCCATCTTTTGAGTAGGTCATTTGTTTTCTTCTTTGTTTTTTTGAGCAGTCTATATGTTTGGACATTAATGCTCTGTCAGATGTATCACTGGTGAAGATTTCCTCCCACTCTGTGGGTTTTCTCTTCAGTTCCTTGATTGTTTCTTTTGCTATACAGAAGCTTTTGTGTTTGATTGGGTCTCTTATGTGGACTGTTGGCCTTATTTCCTCTGCAGCTGCTGCCTGATTTAGAAAGTCTTTTCCTACACCTATGTCTTGTAGGTTGTTGCCAACTTTTTCTTCTATCACCTTCAGGGTTTCAGGTTTCACATTGAGATCTTTGATCTACTTGGAGTTGATTTTTGTACAGTGTGAGAGGTAGGGGTTTAATTTTGTTCTTCTACAAATGGTGATTCAGTTTTGCCACCACCATTTGCTGAAGATGCTAACCTTCCTCAATTGAGTCTTCTTAGCCCCTTTGTCGAATATGAGGTGGCTGAAATTATATGAGTTCAAATTTGGATATTCAATTTTGTTCCATTGGTCAACAGGTCTGTTTTTGCCAGTACCAGGATCTCTTTATGACTATGGTCCTTTAATATAGCTTGAAGTCTGGTAGAGCAATCCCCCCTGTATTGCATTTTTCACTGACAGTTTCTGTAGCTATTCAGGTTCTTTTGATTTTCTATATGAATTTAAGGATTTTTTTTCCAAGCTTTTAAAAATCTCACAGTGATATTGATTGGGATTGCATTGAATCTTTACATTAATTTGGATAGAATGGACATTTTTATTATATTAACTTTTCCAATCCATGAGCATGGGAGGTCTTTCCATCTTTTGATGTCATTTTTAATCTCCGTCTTCAGGAGTTTAAAATTTTTGTTGTAGAAATCATTGGTATATTTAGTTGGTTTGTTCCCAGGTATTTTTTTTTAGCCTATTGTGATTGCGAAGGTCTTATAATCCTTCTCCACTTGTTCATTGTTGGTGTAAAGAAAGGCTACTGATTTTTTAGGTTAATTTGGACCCGCCACTTTACTGAAACTCTTCATCATTTCTAGAAGTTTCTGGTGGAGATTTTTAGTGTCCCTTAGGTAAAGTATCATATCATCTGCAAAAAGAGATAGTTTAACTTCCTCTTTTCCAATTAAAACTCCTTTAATTTCCTTCTCTTTTATTATTGCTCTAGCAAACATTTCAAGCACTATGTCGAAGAGGAGTGGAGATAAGTTACAGCCTTACCAGGTTCCTGCCTTTACAGGAAATGGTTCCAATTTTTCTCCATTTAAGATGATGTTGGCAGGGGGCTGGAGAGATGGCCTAGCGGTTAAGAGCGCCGACCGCTCTTGGAGAGGACCCAGGTTCGATCCCCAGCACCCACATGGCTGCCGAGAACCATCTGAAACTCCAATTCCAGGAGAACTCCAGTTCCAGGGGAATCCAACACCCTCTTCTGACCTCCGCAGCATTGCACGACATGGGTGCACAAACTTGCATGCAGACAGTACATTCATACATATACAGAAATAAATAAAATATTTTAAAAAAGATGATGTTGGCAGTGGGTTTGCTATATATGGCTTTAAATGTGTTGAGGAATGTTCCCTTTAGTCCAATCCCCTCTAGATCTTTAAACATGGAGAGATGCTGGATCTTGTCAAGGGCTTTTTCTACATCAATTGAGATGAGCCTGTGGTTTTTGTGTGTCAGTCAATTTATGTGTTTTATGATATTTGATTTATGTATATTGAACCATCCCTGCATCTGTCACATGAATCCTCCTTGATCATGATGGATGATCTTTTTGATGTGGGTCTGTATGCTATTTGCAAGTATTTTGTTGAGAATTTTTGCACCTATGTTCATTAATGAGATGTGTCTATAGGTTTCTTTTTTGTTTGTTTATTTGCCTGGTTTTGGCATTAGAGTGATGCTGGCTTCATAGAAGGAATTTGGGAAGATTCCCTCTGTATCCTTCTGAACAGTTTGAGTAGTAATGGCTGTGGGACCTCTTTAAATGTTTTATATAGTTCTACTGTGAAAACCTCTGGGCCCAGGCTTTTTTTTTTTTTTTTTTTTNCAGAAGAGGGTATCAGATTACCCTGGAACTGGGAACCAAAGATGGTTCTCAGCTGCCATGTGGGTTGCTGAGGGGGATGGAACCCGGGTCCTCTGCAGAGCATTGGCGCCCTTAAACAGCAGGGTAGGCCAATCTCCCACTGTCTATAATAGGATATGATTGATCCTTGCTCACTGATGTCGGAAAAGCTAAATCCTCAGAGAAATAAAAATTGTGCGTTGGACATGTGGTGGTTTGAATATAGAATGACCCCCATAGGCTTAAAGTATTCAAGACTTTTTGTCCCCAGTTGTGATGCTGTTTTGGGGAGATCTTAGAAGATGTGACCATGGGAGGAAGTAACATCACTGGGGGTTGGCACTTAGTGAGTTTAAAAAGACTTTCATGCTCCAGTGGCTCTCTCTATGCTTCCTGTACTCATTGTGAAATGTGAACCTCAACTTTTGCTCATCCAGCTTCTACCACCATCTCCTTTCTGCCACAATGGTCTCTAAGCCCTGCCCTGGAACCATCAATTGTAACTCAAATAAACTTTCCTTTTATAAGTTTCCCTTGGCATGGTGGTTTTATGTTATATAACAGCAACAGAAAAGTGGACTAATACAAGGGACACAATGCTTTTGATGATCTTAATATGTTAAAAGGTTGCAGACCCTGTAAAAATTGGATACTAACTCCTTTAAGAGAAATGTGAATTTGGAAGTGTTTGTACAAATAGTTCTAAGTATTCCCAGGAATTAGATGAAAGGACATATAATTTTCTATTTTGCTTGAGATTTCTGTAACAAAACACTCTGAACAAATAATACAACTTGGGGAGGAAATAATTATTTGGCTTACATCTCCAGTCACAGTTATCATTGACATACCCAAGGGAAACTCAGGGCAGGAACTGGAGACAGGAGCTGAAGCAAAGCTTTGGATATTGAACTCTTGTCAACTTGACAAATAATTATACATATTAAACCAGACAGTTTTACATCGTTGTCTCCAAATATGATGTTAATTTCACAACAGAGAACAGTAAAACCTTAAAAGCTCCCAGGTCCTTAAAAATCCAAACATGGTAAAATTTCAACAACTCTTTTAAAAGTCTTTTAATTTGTCGTTGTCCTGCAAAATCCTAAAACAGTGAAGTACTGTTTTTTTTGAATGTGAGATCAGCACCTGTGAAGACATGCCTAGTCCAGCAAGTAGCTCAAGCTGACATCTGGATCTCCTCTTAATCTTGGCTCCAAGGGTTTCTTCCTGCAGATAGCTATCTGACCTGTGGTCCAGAGACACACACATGAGTCTCGCCGGCGGCTCAAGTCAGTCTCCATCCATACCTGCGGTTGCCCTGGGTGGTCATCCATATCCTGAGATCTTTAAAAGCGGGGGTCACCACTGAAATGGAGGCCTTTAAAGGTATCAAGCCTCAGACACTCTATGTGACCCATTCACACTTTCAATACAAAAACCGAGGAGTAAAAGACTCTTACACATTACCAAGTCCTGACTTCCAGCTTAGAGCAGGAGGTTGGGGGAACTCTCAAGACAACATCTATCTGTGCACTGGCCCTGAAGAGATCCTCCCTAAGACATTTTACCACAATGACACTGGTCTCTTGTTCCAGCCTGATTTTTTGGCTCTAAGTCCCATGATCATTGTCCCAGTAAAGCAAGGTTTTGCTTCATTTTGTTCTGGTCTCTTAATCACAGGTCAGTGATTCTATCTTCAGCTCTACCAATGAATACCCCAATAACAATTCAAAAATCTGAACAAACTCCCTGATGGTCTCTGCTTCCTTTGAAGCTTCACAAGCCAGTCCTCTATCGTATCATTCATACACCTTCAGCAAACTGTTTCCAGCTCCACAGCAGCATCTCACACACTCTAAGCACCAATAGCTTTTTCAGCCCAAGTTCCAAATGTTTCTAATCCTCACCATAATTACTGGATCAGTCATTATGTTTCATATAACATCTTGTAAATCCTTGGTTTTTTGTTTCAGTTTCATTTTTCATTTCTGCTTGGCAACTTTTCAGACATTTCACTTTCTTCCAGAATTTGTCATTTTTTCCTCCCTTTAGAGTCTTTCAATCCAACATTTGTCATTATTCCCTTGAGCTTCTTTCCAAAGTGGCATTGTCTCCTCTAGGTGCTTCTTTGAGTTTTTCATTTTCCCTTCCTCTTCTCTATTTAGTTCTCTGTTTATTCTTTAGAGGCTTGAATATGTCTAAATTTTTCTTCTAAGCAGTGTATTGGTCCTTCTAGGGAGATCTCATAAGATCTCAGAGTCATAAGAGTGCTCAAGTCTCAGTAGCAAGTTTTTGTTCTAGTTTTTGTTCAATGTCTGTGACAAAACACACTCTAACCCATACAACTGGGGAGAAGGTTTATTTGGTTCACATTTCCAGGTCACAGTACATCACTGAGCGAGGAGCCCAGGGTAGAAACTCAGACGGAGAACTGGAGTAGGAGCTGAACAAGCAAGGCCATGGAGGAATACTGCTTACTTACTGACTTGTCCCCCCTCTCTATTTTCCACCAGATTCCTTATTCAATATAGGACTACCTACAGACCTGCTGAGGGTGTTAATTTGCCACAGTTTACTGGGCCTCCACAGTCACTAAACAGTCAAGAAAATGATGATAACATGGCCACAGACCATCCAAATGGAAAATTGTTCCCCCAGGTGTGTCAAGTTATACTAAAGGTATCCAGCACATATAATGACAGAGATGGAACTCAACGAAAAAGATAAAAAAGTAAATTAATTCCCATATTTTGAAGCTTCAGAAACTAAAAGTAGAACTGTGGGTTCTAAAAGAAGCCCCCAAATAAGTAGTTGTGTTTAGAAGAATAGTTCAGATGGGGTTCTAGTGCACAGCCTGGGTTGAGTTAGACACATGGATAGTACAACACAAGCCTGCGCCCAGCACATGGCATGAATGGACGTACAACTCTCAGCCCACAAACACACACAGCATGCACCAGGTGAGGCCCACCTGCCTTGGAGATTTGTATACCCCTCTTGGCCCAGGAGGCTTGGTATTACCCGGAAAACTCCAACCTTCCGGTTCCAGCCGGTGGCATGGGTGGAATTAGATGTATAGACAGCAGGCCAACATGGTAAGGGTATCCCCCCCATCTGCACCCGCACGGACCTGTTACTACTGTGTATATAAGGTCTTGCAGTGCTAGTAGTGATTATAGATATCACAGGAGAAACTTTGATGGGCCAGAAACCCAAATAGAACAAAGAAACAAACAATCCACACAAAGCACACAGAAAACAACAACGGAAAGCTCAATAATAAATCCACATTGAATCTCTACTACCAACCCTACAGGAGATTCCTACAAGTGAGACTCTCCCTAGAAGGAACCAGACACAAACCTTAGAAGAACAATTGTAGACATTTCAAGAAATCAAAAGAAATAGAAGAATAAATCAAAGAACTAAAGGGAGAAAATGAAAAACTCAAGAACACCTAGAGGAGACAATGACAAACTTGGAAGAAACTAAAGGAGATAAGACAAATGGTTGGAAAGAACTAAATGGAGAAAATGAAAAATTCTGGAAGACAAGTGGAAATGCTGAAAAGTCAAGCAGAAATGAAAAAGTGAAACGGAATGACAACCAAGGATTTACAAGATGAGAATGACAGGTTTAGAAGGAAATGAAATCCTAAAGAAACCACAAGAAGTGATAAAGAAAAATTGAACATTTATCCAAAGCACAAGAAGGATGGGAAAATGCCTCAAAAGCAGAATGGAGAAGCAGAAAAAAAAAAAATCTCAGGCCTAGAGGATTAACACAGAGCAATTAGAATGATCAAGTAAAGATAACGAAAATTAAAAAAAAAAAAACACACTAGTGAAACAACCAGAAATGTGGTCACTAAATGAAGAATCAAACGTCCACATATCATAAGATTAGAGGAAGGTGAAGAATCCCAAGACAACACATTGACCAGATCTTCAACAGGGATAATAGAAGAAATTTCTCCAGACTGAAAAAAGGCAATCAACTTCAATACAAAAACACACTAGAACACCAAATAGACAAGACCAAAAAAAATCCCATGCCATAAATTGTTAAAAACCAGATGCTTCAAACAAAGATAAAGTACTGAAAGCCAAAAGAAAACAACAAGTTACATATAGAGCGGAAAGAACAAAGAAGAGAATAAAAACGGAAAGAGAGGAAAGAAGCTCAGAATTATAGCTGACTTCTCAATACAAACGTATTAAGCGCAGAAAGGGACAAAAGTATCCCCAGTGCTAAACGAACTTAGATGCCACTCAGACTATATAACCCAAAAAATATCAATTATAGTTGAAGAGAAAGAAAAACTTTCATGACATGAACAAGATGAAGAATACATGTCTAAAAAAATCCCAACACCAGAAAATTCCTGGAAGCAAAACCCAAAGAACAGAGGAAAGAAGCAACTATCCCTAAGCAATTAAAGAGAGAAATTAACAAAGCATAACAAGTAAATACAATTCTAGACCAAGAATGGCAAACAAAAAATAGAGGTGAAAGGAAGCAACACAACATCTCTCATAATAACCTTAAATATAATTGGTCTAAACTCCCCAATCAAAAGAGATAGACTGGGAGAGGGATTAGGAAATAGAATCAGTCATAGGTTGCCTACAAGAAACCTTCTCACCAAGGACAGACAAAAACACCTTAGAGTGATATGAAGCAAAAAAAAAATCATATCTAAGTGAATGGTACCAAGAAACAAGCCCATAGTGGCTATGCTAATATCAGATAAAATAGATCTCAAAGTAAATTAATCACAAGAGACAAAGAAGGGTCATTACATCCTTTCAAAGGAACAATTAACCATGAAGACTACAATCCTGGTGACACATTGGTGCACCTAATCTTATAAGTACTACTCTGCAGGACCTCAAAGACAAGATTAATCCTAGCATACTAATAGTGAGGGATTTCAACCCACCACTGATCCCTGAATAGATCAACAGGAACAAAAAAATAAATAAACAAGAGACATCAGAATGAACAAACAATATACCAAATGGGCCTCCCAAAATCTACAAACATTCACCCAAACACCAAGAATATACTTTCTACTCACCACCACATCTGAACTCTCCAAAATTGACCACATACTGGGGCACAAAAGAAATTCAACAAATACAAAAGGACTGAAAATACGTCTGTGCATTTATCAGACCACAATCAATAATCTAATATAACAAACCAGAATAGCCCTACTAGCTACAAGACACATGGAGAGTAAATAACACAATCCTGAATAATGAATGATCAGGGAAGAGTAAAGTGAAATAAAGTATTATGGAACTAATGAAAAAGACAATAAATAAGACACAACAAAATGTGGGATATTAAAAGAAAAAACAAACAAAACAAAAAAAAAAAACAGAAAGAGAACAAATAAATGATTTAACTCTCCAGCTAAAAACACTTGGGAAACAAAAACAAATGAGACCAAAAACCCAACAGACAGGAAGATTAACAAAAGTCAAAATCAAAATCAAAATAGAAACAAAGAAAACAATACATAGAACATAGAATCAATGAATCCAAAGCTAGGTCTTTTTACAAAGATAACAAAATGACAGACCCTAGCCAGTTAATCGAAAGAAGAAATGCAACTCCAACATAGAATTCATGATGAAAGGGAAAACATCACACACAGATAAAGAAAGATCCAGAAAATCATAGGAGAACACTCAAAAACCTATACTCACTAAATTTGAAAACCTACGAGAAATGGATGAATATCTGCAATCCTGGTAATCCACAAAGCTTAGACAAAAGAGACTGACATCTTAAACAAACCCATATCTTGAGGAAATTGAAGATGTAATAAAAAATGCTCGCCAAAACTATCAAGGCTGTGACACTTCACATTTCTTACTTGCTTGTTCACAGTTCATGCTCCAGTATCTTCTTACCTACCCAATAACAGCTGAAGAGTACAGCTTGTATGTGAACACATGGCCAGGCATGCATGCACTCATGACTTCTCACTCTATAGAAAACCATATTATATCTGAACCATCAAATTATATGTATTAATACATATAGTTGACGATGCACAACTACAACTAATATTTTTTCAAATGAACAACTAACTTTATTTTCCATTCAACTACTTATTTAAATAGCCTTAATACATTGGTCTCTGAAAATCAATTAACTTGTCTAACATCCATATAGTGTCCCATTCCAATTAGACCTTTAGGAAAAGTTAGTGTTTTTTTTTTTCTTTTAATATCCCACAGGTTTTGTTGTGTTGTATTTATTGTCTTTTTCATTCAGTTCCATGAATACGTTTATTTCACTCTTTACTTCTTCCCTGATCCATTCATTATTCAGGATTGTGTTATTTACTCTCCATGTGTCCTTGTAGCTAGTAGGGCTTATTCTGGTGTTCATATTGAGATTTATTGTACTGTGTTCTGATAGAATGCACAGAGTATTTTCAGTCCTTTTGTATTTGTTGATATTTCTTTTGTGCCCCAGTATGTGGTCAATTTTGGAGAATGTTCAGTGTGGTGGTGAGTAGAAAGTATATTCTCTGGTGTTTGGGTGGAATATTGTGTAGATTTCTGGGAGGCCCATTTGGTATATTGTATTGTTCATTTCTGATGTCTCTCTGTTTATTTATTTTTTTGTCCTGTTGATCTATTCAAGGGGATCAGTGGTGCGTTGAAGTCCCTCACTATTAATGTGCTAGGATTAATCTGTGTCCTGAGGTCCTGCAGAGTAGTACTTATAAGATTAGGTGCACCAATGTGTCACCAGGATTGTGAAGTCTTCATGGTTAATTGTTCCTTTGACAAGGATGTAATGACCCTCTTTGTCTCTTGTGATTAATTTTACTTTGAGATCTATTTTATCTGATATTAGCATAGCCATTATGGCTTGTTTCTTGGTACCATTCACTTAGAATATGATTTTTTTTTTTTGCATCATATCACTCTAAGGTGTTGTCTGTCCTTGGTGAGACAGGTTTCTTGTAGGCAACATATAGACTGATTCTATTTCCTAATCCATTCTCCCAGTCTATCTCTTTTGATTGGGGAGTTTAGACCATTAATATTTAAGGTTATTATTGAGAGATGTGTGTTGCTTCCTTTCACCTTATTTTTTGTTTGCATTCTTGGTCTAGGATTGTATTTACTCTGTTATGCTTTTGTTAATTTCTCTCTTTAATTGCTTAGGGATAGTTGCTTCTTTCCTCTGTTCTTTGGGTTGCTTCAAGGATTTTCTGGTGTTGGTTTTTTAGACATGTATTCTTTCATCTTGTTCATGTCATGAAAGATTTTTCTTTCTCCTTCAACTATAATTGATATTTTTGCTGGTTATAGTATTCTGAGTGGCATCTAAGTTCGTTTAGCACTGGGGATACTTTTGTCCACATTCTTCTGGCTTTCATAGTTTGTATTGAGAACTCAGCTATAATTCTGATGGGTTCCCCTTATATGTAACTTGTTGTTTTTCTCTTGTGGCTTTCAGTACTTTATCTTTGTTTTAAGCATCTAGTGTTTTAACAATTATATGGCATGGGAATTTCTTTTCTGGTCTTGTCTATTTGGTGTTCTATGTGTTTCTTGTATTTGAATGTATTTGCCTTTTTTCAGTCTGGAGAAATTTTCTTCTATTATCCTGTTGAAGATCTGGTCAATAGTGTTGTCTTGGGATTCTTCACCTTCCTCTAATCTTATGATGTGGACGTTTGATCTTTTCATAGTGTACCACATTTCCTGGTTGTTTCACTAGTGTGTGTTTTTTTTTTTTAATTTTTCGTTATCTTTACTTGATCATTCTAATTGCTCTGTGTTAATCCTCTAGGCCTGAGATTTTTTTTTTTTCTGCTTCTTCCATTCTGCTTTTGAGGCTTTTTCCCATCCTTTCTTGTTGATTGGATAAATGTTCAATTTTCTTTATCACTTCATCTTGTGGTTTCTTTAGGATTTCATTTCCTTCTAAAGCCTGTCATTCTCATCTTGTAAATCCTTGGTTTGTCATTCAGTTTCATTTTTCATTTCTGCTTGGCAACTTTTCAGCATTTCCACTTGTCTTCCAGAATTTTTCATTTTCTCCATTTAGTTCTTTCCAACATTTGTCATTATCTCCCTTTAGTTCTTTCCAAAGTTTGTCATTGTCTCCCTCTAGGTGCTTCTTGAGTTTTTCATTTTCTCCCTTTAGTTCTTTGATTTATTCTTTATATTCTTTGATTTCTTTGAATATGTCTACAATTGTTCTTCTAAGGTTTGTGTCTTGGTCCTTCTAGGGAGATCTCCTTGTAGGAATCCTGTAGGGTTGGTAGAGTTCAATGTGGATTTATTATGAGCTTTTCCTGTGTTGTTTTTTCTTTGTGTCTTTGTCATGTGGATTTGTTTGTTTCTTTGTTTATTTGGGTTCTGGCCCCTCAAAGTTTCCTGTGCAGATTATAATCACTAATACTGCACCTGCAAGATCCTTTATACCACAGCTTCACCAGGTTCCGGGGTGCAGATGGGGGGGATCCCATTACCCTGTTGGCCTGCTGTCTATACATCTAATTCCACCCATGCCACCGGCTGGAACCGGAAGGTTGGAGTTTTCCGGGTAATACCAAGCCTCCTGGGCCAAGAGGGGTATACAAATCTCCAAGGCAGGTGGGCCTCACCTGGGTGCATGCTGTTGTTTTGTGGGCTGAGAGTGTACTTCCACTCATGCCATGTGCTGGGCGCAGGCTTGTGTTGTACTATCCATGTGTCTAACTCAACCCAGGCTGTGCACTAGAACCCCATCTGAACTATTCTTCTAAACACAACTACTTATTTGGGGGCTTCTTTTAGAACCCACAGTTCTACTTTTAGTTTCTGAAGCTTCAAAATATGGAGAATTAATTTACTTTTTTATCTTTTTCGTTGAGTTCCATCTCTGTCATTATATGTGCTGGATACCTTTAGTATTTAACTTGACTCACTTGGGTGGAACAATTTTCCGTTTTGGAATGGTCTGTGGCCATGTCTATCATCCATTTTCTTGACTGTTTAGTGACTGTGGAGGCCCAGTAAACTGTGGCAAATTAACACCCTCAGCAGGTCTGTAGGTAGTCCTATATTGAATAAGGAATCTGGTGGAAAATAGAGGAGGGGACCAAGTCAGTAAGCAGTATTCCTCCATGGCCTTGCTTCAGCTCCTACCTCCAGGTTCCTGTCTTGAGTTTCTACCCTGGGCTCCCCTCAGTGATGTACTGTGACCTGGAAATTGTGAACCAAATAAACCCTTTCTTCCCCAAGTTTGTATGGGTTAGAGTGTTTTGTCACAGACATTGAACAAAAACTAGAACAAAAACTTGCTACTGAGACTTGAGCCCTCTTATGACTCTGAGATCTTATGAGATCTCCCTAGAAGGACCAAGACACAAACCTTAGAAGAACAATTGTAGACATATTCAAAGAATATAAAGAATAAATCAGAGAACTAAAGGGAGAAAATGAAAAACTCAAAGAAGCACCTAGAGGGAGACAATGACAAACTTTGGAAAGAGCTAAAGGGAAATAATGACAAATGTTGGAAAGAACTAAAGGGAGAAAATGACAAATTCTGGAAGGAAGTGGAAATGCTGAAAAGTTGCCAAGCAGAAATGAAAAATGAAACTGAACAACAAACCAAGGATTTACAAGATGTTATAAGATAACATAATGACTGATCCAGTAATTATGGTGAGGATTATGGAAACATTTGGAACTTTGGGCTGAAAAAGCTATTGAGTGCTTAGAGTGTAATGAGATGCTGCTGTGGAGCTTGGAACAGTTCTGCTGAAAGGGATGTAGATGATACGATAGAGGACTGGCTTGTGAAGCTTCAAAGGGAAGCAGAGACTCTCAGGGTTATTTGTTCAGTATTTTGAATTGTTAATCTGGGGTATTTCATTGGGTAGAGCTGAAGAATCACCTGTGATTAAGAGACCAGAACAAATGAAGCAAAACCTTTGCTTTACTGGGACAATTGATCATGGGACTTAGAGCCAAAAAATCAGCTGGAACAAGAGACCAGTGTCATTGTGGTAAAATGTCTTAGGGAGGATCTCTTCAGGGCCAGTGCACAGAAGCTGTGTCTTGAGAGTTCCCAAACCTCCTGCTCTAGCTGGAAGCAGGACTTGGTAATGTGTAAGAGTCTTTTACTCCTCGGTTTTTGTATTGAAAGTGTGAATGGGTCACATAGAGTGTCTGAGGCTTGATACCTTAAAGGCCTCCATTTCAGTGGTGACCCCAGCTTTTTAAAGATTCCAGGATAATGAGATGACCACCAAGGGCAACAGCAGGTATGGAATGGAGCTGACTTGAGCCTGCGAGACAAATTGAGTGTGCTCTGGACCACAGTCAGATGCTATCTGCAGAAACCCTCTGGAGCCCAGAAGTTAATGAGTGAATCTCAGATGTCCAGCCTTGAGCTACTTTGCTGGACTTAGGCATTGCTTCACAGTGCCTGATTCTTCCATTTTCAAATAAAACAGTACTTCACTTGTTTTGGATTTTGCAGGACCCCACAGTTAAAAGACTTTTAAAGAGTTGTTGAAATTTTACCATGTTTGGATATTTTAAGGACACAGGGACTTTTAAGGTTTTACTGTCTTCTGTTGTGAAATTAACATCATATTTGGAGACAAGCGATGTAAAACTTCTGGTTTAATAGTGATATATTTATTTGTCAAGTTGACAAGAGTTCAATATTCCAAAGTCTTTGCTTCAGCTCCTGTCTCCAGTTCCTGCCCTGAGTTTCTACCTTGGGTATGTCAATGATAAACTGTGACGTGGGAGATGTAAGCCAAATAAATTATTTCCTCCCCAACTGTATATTGTTCAGAGTGTTTTGTTACAGAAATCTCAAGCAAAATAGAAAATTATATGTCCTTTCATCTAATTCCTGGGAATACTTAGAACTATTTGTACAAACACTTCCAAATTCACATTTCTCTTAAAGGAGTTAGTATCCAATTTTTACAGGGTCTGCAACCTTTTAACATATTAAGATCATCAAAAGCATTGTGTCCTGTATTAGTCACTTTTCTGTTGCTGTGATAAAACCACCATGACCAAGGGAAATTATAAAAGGAAGAGTTTATTTGAGCTTACAATTGATGGTTCCAGGGAATTAGAGACCATTGTGGCAGAAAGCATGGTGGTAGAAGCTGGAGCACAAAGTTGAGGTTCACATTTTCCAATGAGCACAGGAAGCATAGAGAGAGCCACTGGAGCATGAAAGTCTTTTTAAACTCACTAAGTGCACCCCCCCCAGTGATGTACTTCTTCCACCATGGTCACATCTTCTAAGATCTCCCAAAACAGCATCACCAACTGGGGACAAAAATGTCTGAATATTTGAAGCTTATGGGGGTCATTCTCATTTAAACCACCACATGTCCAAAGCACAATTTTTATCTTCTCTGAAGGATTAGCTTTTTCCGACATCAGTGAGCAAGATCATCCATATCCTATTATAGAAGTGAGAGATGGCCTAGCTGTTAAGAGTGCCAACTGCTCTTGCAGAGGACCCGGGTTCAATCCCCAGCAACCACATGGCAGCTGAGAACCATCTTTGGTTCCAGTTCCAGGGGAATCTGATACCCTCTTCTGACCTCTTCAGCATTGCACGACAAGGTTGCACAGACCTGCATGCAGACAGTACATTCATGCACATAGAAAATAATAAATTTAAAAAAAAACATTTTAAAAAGTATAAAGAAGTAAGAGACAGCCAGACATTGTGGTACACACCTTTAATCTAGCACTTGGGAGGCAGAGGCAGGAGGATCTTTGTGAGTTCAAGGCCAGCCTGGTCTACAGAGCAATTTCCAGGACAGTTGGGGCTACAGGGAGACCCTGTCTCAAAAAGAACAACAACAACAAAAGAACAATAACAAAAAAAGAAGAGACAGCCATTTGTACAACTTTCCTATATTCTCCATTTCCAAAGCAGTCCACTAAGTCTTATGTAATTTTCCCTATTATGTAATTTCTTTGTCATGTTTAACACTTAAAAATAATTCTTCACTTTGACTCTCACTGTCAAGACATTCATACTAGATCATGTGAAAGAAACTTCTAAGCAGAGAGCTTCAGTGGATTGCAAGCAAGTTTCATACAATCATTGTTTCAGTTTCCTCATCTATAAAATGGATTATTCATAAGAGTGATTGAGGTAATAAGGAAATATTTGATTTTAGTATGCATACAAAACATGATGAATGTCTACTTAAATGTCTTTGAATAAATCCAGGCTAGTCACGTTTAAAATCCTCCCCCTCACTTTTCTGATTGTTGGCATTAAAGCTATGTGCTTCCATATTGGGTAAGAGTACATTTTAAGCTCATCCTTATTCCTCTAACTTGATGTTTGGCTTAAAGAGTCAATTCAGGCCAGGCGTGGTGGTGCATGCCTTTAATCCTAGCACTTGGGAGGCAGAGGCAGGTGGATCTTTCTGAGTTCAAGGCCAGCCAGGTCTACAGAGGGAGTTCCAGGACAGCTGGGGCTACAGGGAGACCCTGTCTCAAAAAGACCAAAAAAACCCAAAAAACAAAGAGTCAATTCAATAAATATCTCAGTAGTGTGGGCTTGTGGAGGTGCTAGGTGCATTAAATGTTTGCCATCCAAACATTAGTTCTTGAGTTCTGAACACATTACCCATGTAAAAAAGCTACTCCTGTGCTTATAACCTAGAGCAGAGAAATAATCTTTTGGGATTGCTGGTTGTCCACTCTAGCTGAATTGATGAGCTATAAATTCAGTGAGAGACTTGGTCATATAAAAAATTTAGCTGAGAAAAGTGATAAAGACTATACCAGACTTTACCATCTGCCTGCACATGCACACACACACACACACACACACACACACACACACACACACACACAATTTCAATATGATTTAGATGTATGTATGCTTTTTAAAAATTCTGTAACCATTCTCTCCTTTTTTTAAATTTTTTTTTATTTATTTCTGTGAATGTACTGTCTGCATGCAAGTCTGTGCACTCATGTCGTGCAATGCCGCAAAGGTCAGAAGAGGGTGTCGGATTCCCCTGGAACTGGAGTTCTCCTGGAATTGGAGTTTCAGATGGTTCTCTGCCGCCATGTGGGTGCTGGGGATCAATCCCGGGTCCTCTGTAAGAGTGGTTGGTGTCTTAACTGCTAGGCCATCTTTCCAGCCCAACCATTCTCTTCTTTAGAGAGAAATGATCAGACTCTAATCAGACTCTATGTAAAATAGAAAAAATATCTTAACAAGATTAATTTTCAGAATTATTTATTAGGTGTATATTTTATGCCAGAGACCGATACTATACAATATGAAGTTAAAATTGTGACAGAAAATATTATATTAAAGATCAAAATCTTTGGTATCTTTTATGTGTGAATCATGGTTTCATTGCTTGCTAAATGCCCTGTGCAAATTGTTTAATCTCTATTAGCATCCCATTCTAATCATAAACAAGGAGAATATTATTTACTTCAAGATAAGCTCCGTGGAATGCATTTAAAAGAATTTTTTATAAGACTGGCTGGGATGTAGGGAGAGGGATTTTTATATCTCATAAAATGCATAACATGACACCAACTTTTTAGCCTCTAGACTTGGTTTACACGTGAATGTAAACATATAAGAAAATAGCCTCTAATATTATACTTTGATAAATGACATGTGGTGGTTTGAATGATATGTCCCCCATAGGCTTAAGTATTCAGACATTTTGTCTCGAGTTGGTGGCACTGTTCTTGGAGGTCTTAGAAGGTGTGGCCATGCTGAAGGAAGTATGTCATTGGGGGCAGGCTTAGTGAGTTTAACAAGCCTCTCGGTCTCCAGTATCTCTCTCTGATTCGCGTGCTCATTGCGAGATGTGAAGCTTGGCTTGCTGCTCCAGCCCCGGCCACCTTGGAACCGTCAATCATAAGCTCAAATAAACTCTTCCTTTTATAAGTTCCCTTGACCATGGTGGTTTTATTACAGCAACAAAAAAGTGACTAATACATATAAAAAATTTAGCTGAGAAAAGTGATAAAGACTACACTAGATTTTACCATCTGCCTGCACACACACACACACACACACACACACACACACACACACACAATTTCAATATGTTTTAGATGTATATAGGCTTTTTAAAAATTCTGTAACCATTCTCTTCTTTAGAGAGAAATGATCAGACTCTATGTAAAATAGAAAAAAAATCTAACACTACTATGTTTTCAATAATAGCAGAATTAATTTTCAGAATTATTTATTAGGTGTACATCTTATGCCAGACACTGATACTATACAATATGAAGTTAAAATTTTGACAGAAAATATTATAGTAAAGATCAAAATCTTTGGTATCTTTTATGTGTGAATCATGGTTTCATTTCTTGCTAGATGCCCTGTGCAAATTGTTTAATCTCTATTAGCATCCCATTCTAATCATAAACAAGGAGAATCTTATTTACGTTCAAGAAATGTTGTGAGTGATAAGCTCCGTGGAATGCATTTAAAAGATTTTTTTATAGGAGTGACTGGGATGTAAGGAGAGGGGTTTTTATATCTCATAAAATGCATAACATGACACCAACTTTTTAGCCTAGGGCTTGGTTTACAAGTGAATTTGAACATATAAGAAAATAGCCTCTAATATTATACTTTGATAAATAACATCACATTGAAATTTGGTGCCTCAGAGCATGAAAACCTGAATGGCTTATCTGAATACGGGCGTTCCCAAGAAAGTTTGTTTCACAGTGTTTCATCTAAAAGAACCTGAGAGACAAGTCTGTGTTGTATGTGAACAGCACACCAAATTAGAAATTGATAATTTATAAATAGTAAGATTATATTTCTCCCATGACTGTGCAGGCTAGGATATCCAAGATCAAGTTAATTTATTAGGTGAAACTTTTCAGATGGAATACTGCATGGCACAAGGGTACAAGAATAAGAGCGTGCATGGCACTGAATCTGAAGCTTCAACCTCTTTTATAATCAGACTCTCCACTTACAAAGCTACAAATTCCGTGGCTTAATTATAGCTCTAATGTGTCACCCCTTAGCCTACTTCTACTTGATATTCAAGATCAAATCATAACCATATGCTTTTTGGAGAACACATTCAAAATTGAACACATTTTGTTGTCATTAATGGCAACCAGAGCACAAGTTCTACTTTCTCTCAAATATCTACTTACAAATATATTGTATACCAAGGACAATAACTTTAGAGTAGAATATTCTTTTCAGATATAGAAATCCCTTTAACAACTCAAAGTACTGAAAACTATGAATGGAAAGCCTTTTTGATGGAGTGTGCCTTAGTCAGTTAAGAGTGTTACACTTCATAATACACAGCATGACTTAAGTATCAGACATACATCTGGTATCCAGGAAGGCCACCATCTAGATGGTGGGAAACCCTACATCTATATCCATATGTTGGGAAATCCTTTTCCTGTGAGTGCTTCCTGTTCTTTTTTTATTTTATTTTATTTTTATTTATTTTATTTTATTTTTATTGATGCTTTGTGTATTTCATACATCATTTTCCAATTCAGTTCAGGCATATATCCCCTTCCCTTCCCCCCACCCCACCCCTACCCATCCCAGATCATGCATTTGTTTTCACTTTTTTTTAACAATAGGTGATAATTTGTGAGTACAAGCATCCTTATGTAAAACCAATTTGCAAGCAGTTGTGCCCAAACCCACACAGCTCACAGGTCCCACCATCCAGCAGGGGGGGCTTGTATGTTCAATCAAGTTGATCAAATGAGTGTCCAGTCTATATTGT
>VZQC01003837.1:885937-897391 GCA_009823505.1 Rhizomys pruinosus
CTTATCTGTCATGTTGTTTAAACTCTATTTTCATGATCTTGTATAAATCTAGTTTCAAACCAAAGTGTTCAACTCAAATACCAAAACATTAAGAATGATATTTTTAGATACAAATATCGGAATTTTAGGGAGCTGCAAATATCTAGTCTGTGTGGATATCTTGGCCTACTTTCTCCCAATGTTCTAGTTACCTTTCTGTCTCCCTGGTTCTTACTTTCTTCACTTGCTTCTTTTGTAGCTTTTAATGTTATTTGTTCCATTTTTGACTCTGTGGTTTTATTCATCACTCCTTGGACACAATGGTTTGATTGCTTCAGGTTCCCTTAATGTTGTGTGACTAAGTAATGACTTCATCACCATAATATGGCTTCTGAGAAGTGGGACCTAGTGTTAATCTTTAGGACCCCAGAAGTATGGTCTCTGAGAATAGTTTCCCTAGGTCCCTTCAGTTCTCCTGAAAGGAATTTAATAAAAGGAGTGAGGTTGGCCCTTGCATCTTCTCTCTACTTCTTGCTCTCATACTTCCTTCTGGCATGGGTGTTTTCACTGAAATGTATTACATGCAAGAGAACATGCCTTCATCAGAAGTGACCTGATGATGTTGACATGACACCATTGAGCTTCACAACTGTGAGCTAAATATGTTTTATCTTTATCAGTAGTTAGCTCTTGGTAATTTGATACACTCAACCAAATCCAACTGGTACCATGAGCATGCATTTAAAAAGTCTAGATTGTTAAACACATTTAGGTCTTCTATTCCAATATATTTTATCTTTCATTAATACCAATGCATAAAATAGATATTGACTAAGAAATGTAAATAAACAGAAGTGCCATTGAGACTTTTCTTGATGAGAAAAAAAAAATAACTGAGACAAACAACAAAGTAAGGAAATTTGGAAATATTTTTTAGAGCATGGATTCAGAGATTTCATACCCTGGTCAGCTGGCTCCAGTGTACTTCAGCCTGTACTGAGAGAAGACAGACAGTAGGGGGTAGGAGAGTAAATGGGAAGAGAGAGAGAGAGAGAGAGAGAGAGAGAGAGAGAGAGAGAGAGAGAGATCCACCAGTGAGAACATAAAAACATAAATGGATATGTCTTCAAAGGCAGCCTTTCAATGACTCTTTCTTCCAACTAGGTCCTACTTCCTAACAGCCCTATTGATGAGGTTAACACCCTTGTGATACAATCAGCTACCACGTTTAGAGAACAAGACTGCAAGATGAAGGTAAAAATTAGCCAATTCCACTTTAATAGTCTTTTTGGATGTTAATAGAACATTTAAACACGAGGTAAGCTGCACTAGGTGTTTGTTCTTTTTAAAACAAAAACTTCCTGTGGAACACTTTGAAAATACAAATTCCAGCTGCCTGTAATTTATATGCATCTCTAACTGAACAATGAGCTGGGAGGAATGCTTTGATGGTTTATATATCAGACATTCTTTGTTTTAATTTAACCATGTTTATTTTTTACTTGTTTGGTTCTTTTAGTTTTAGACCCTTGAGTCCATTAAAAAAAGTGTCTGTTATTCAATTTTATGAAAGCAATAGCTCTCTAAAGCAAAAATCTAACTTTATGTTCTAAGCTGCATTCTTATCTGAAGCTAAATCTCCCAAAATACCCACATAGAAACCAATAAATTAAAGTGAATATATCAATAATTCTGCCAATATTGTTAAAAAATATGCCCCAATTTTGATATTGAAGGTAGACATTAAAATTCACTATTATTTAAGATGTCTGCTAGCATTTAAATATGAATAAATGATTGCCTCAGGATGGAAGTCAATCATGATCTGTCCTTTGTTTTTCTCCTCTGTGGCCCTTGGTCTGGAGTGAGTCCAGTAGTGCTGATCCATTATTGTTGCCTTGGAGACACTTTATTCCTCTGAGTGAGAGTGAGCTGATCAACTTGCCATTACACTTCTTTGTGTTGAAATGGTTACAAAGGGATTATGAGATTTATCCAGAGTGCTAGTCATTGACTAGTTGGCTGAAAATTATGTTTCAGATGCCTGATTCTTAACCCAATTGGCTGAGTCTCATCCCTTGAGAACATTGGTGCTAAAAGATTCAGGCTGTTTCAATTTACTCTTTTAATTAAAACATAGAACTGGAGGAGAAACAAATGAAAAAGAGGAGAGCAGGGCTGAAAATATCCTCTAGCTCCTTATTAGTATTCCTGGTTACAGTACTGCATTAAGGATCTACCAACATATCTCTGAACAACTGTCACTTTTTCTTTTTCATTATGCAATATGCCACATTTACAGGCTCAAAATGGTTCTCATACTCCCTTTCCTCAACACAGCATCACAAGAAGTAGCACATAATTTTAGCCACTGACATCTAGAAAATGCTACACATCCTGTTCCTTCATTATACTCTCTCATTTAGAGTGAGAAGCCGTAGATTAAAGAATCCATCAACAGTTCTATTTTAGTGAGCATAGTGTTCAGACTCCATTAAAAACAAACAGTAACTTAATAAGAAAAAATATAGAACTTGCTTTATGATAATAATGTTACCGCTATTTAAGGCAAATAACAACAAAATCCTCATTGTGCCTGACATGATTTGTGTGTGGAAGAACAGAACACTACCTGAAGGGCAGGAAATCCATTCTACCTTCAAAGGGAATTTTGAGTTATTTTACATTCTACCATGCAGGTACTGAATACATAGAGCAGGTTCCATGTTAAGGTTTATACAAGGACAGGACAAGAATTATTCCTTTTTTAATGCTTTTATTGATGTTTTGTGTATTTCAGACATCAATTTTCAGTTCAATTTAGGCATATTCCCCTTTCCCTTCCCCCCCACCCCACCTCAGATCATGCATTCTGCCATAACTGTCCTGCATCTTTCTCTCAATCTTTTTTTATGTTTAAGAATTCACATTTTCTTCCTTTAATTTTATATTACTCTAAAATATGGATATATACTTTTCACTCATATACAGTCATTACAGAGTCTGAAAATAAGTGGTGGGTGGATTCTAGAGCCTGTTGAGAGATTTACATTACAAAAACATAGTTGATTTCAGATAAGCAGAAATGTAATAGTAATGTTGTTCAGCTTGCCTTTCAACTGGGGATTTGGTGTTAACATCCACAAGTGAGGTAAATCATTCACCATTTGTTTTTCTGGGACTGTGTTACTTCACTTAGGATAATGGTTTCCAGTTCCATCCATTTACCTGTAAAGTTCAAGATGTCATCTTTCTTTACTTCTGAATAGTACTCCATTGTATAGATGTACCACATTTTGTCATCCACTGTCTGTTGAGGAGTATTATTCTTAAACCACACGGAACTTGGTGTTTGTAATGATGTGGACCACAGATAGGAAATTACAAGAAATTAGATAAGCGGTAATTACTCAAAAAGAAATGACAGGGCTCACAGATGGGGATTCAGTGAGCCCAGGGTGGGGCTTAGAAGTTTAGGTGAAATGAATTCTAAGTATTTTTAAGCTTAACAAAAAATTTTTAAGTCTAACAAAAGAGAATAGTAAATTGAAACAGTACATCTGCAGGGAAATGGAATGAAATGGTTCGGCCATAAGATGATTTGTTACTTTAGTCAATTGACTTATGTCTTGATAGTATTTTGATTGTGTTCATGAATATCTTATGTCCTAGTTCATCTTCACATTAACGTGAAGATGGGCACTAATACTTTTAGCCAGAAATTAGAGTGATGAAGCTATGAGAGTGTGGAGTCCTGGTAAGCATCCTGGTTTTCCAAGAGGCACAAGAGATTTGTTTAATACTCCTTTATCCTTTTCATGCTTTTTCCTCTGACAGGCCATGACTTATCAAGAACATACCCACCATATGACAGTGTAATCCTCTCAGAATTTTAGAGTCCTCATCTGAAGGACATAAAGTTCTGTTCACCATAAATTCCCAAGTATATGATTTTAAAGAATAATTAATTCTTTAATAGTAGGCCCAGACACAGTCATACTGTATGTGAAATTTATTTTTGTCATTTAATTCAGCTGGAAGTCTTGGAAAAATTACTTATCTAGTATCAGTCATGCATTATATAGAAAATATTATCTATTTCATATGTCTTTTGGAACATAAATAGAATATATGTATTGGGTTTATGTCATATATATATTTATTTATATATAAATATATATAAATATAATGGGTTTATGTTAAATATCCAGTGCAAAATCTGATGACAGAGAAATTATAATGATAAGTATGTCAAAATAGTAAGAGACATAGTAACGTATGAAATTATGTTATATAATAGCAAATAGAAAGTCGTATGAAGAATGGATTATTTAAATTCACTTTTTAAAACAGTTCATATCAAGTCAGTGGGGAAAAATTATACATTTTTTAATGGGGGACGTTTAAATAATTATTATAATAATAGATTAAACAGATTGGTTAATGAAAAGTAAAAGAAGCCTAGAAAACATTAATAGCAGTAAGCAATCTGAGATCTGAAACATGATGATCAGGGAAGACATCTGATTTTCTCAGGCTGACATCTGATCCTTACAGGAAATGCACTGCTCTAATCAACTAGATACCAAAGAGGTACCTGTGGTGTTCTCCCTATGGGGGCAATGACCAGAGATCTATCTTTGTGGTGCCAGTTAAAGGCATTCCAAGTCGGGAGCTGGTGGTTAGCAAGTACTGGGAGCAGGGTGCTGCAACTACCAGATCAGATGCAGGGGTCAGGGTTGCTATATTATAAAACTTTATAGCTGTGGACGAGGGTGATTGAGAAGGTGATGTGAAAAAAAAAAACTACTTATTACATAATTTCACAGCATTTAAGAGATTGGACAGAAAGCCATTAAACTACAGGTAGAGGGATGGGTGCTAAATGTGACTGACTGTTTATTCCCTTTTGTTGCGATTGGACTTTTTCCCACAGGAACAGGCAGAAAGAGGCTGTAAGTATATATCTGAGCCAATTACTATGTGTAAGCAGAACTGAACTAAGAAGAAAAACCTCTTATTTCTGTAACATATGCCCAGCCCTTCACCTGAAAAAGCACCATGCCACCTGGCATAGGAAAAAGATATTTAGAAGTACATATTCGTAGAACAGTGTGGATTTGGAATAAGCCAATATATCAATGAAAACTGCATTACTGCAAACATAAAATTTAGATATAAAACAAGTTATTTTTTTTTTTTTTGTCTTTTTGAGACAGGGTCTCCCTGTAGCCCCAGCTGTCCTGGACTCACTCTGTAGACCAGGCTGGCCTTGAACTCACAAAGATCCACCTGCCTCTGCCTCCCAAGTGCTAGGATTAAAGGCGTGCGCCACCACGTGCGGCATAAAACAAGTTTTTAATACTTCTCTTAAATTATTTTGCATATGTAATGATGATATGAATTCTAGAAAGCCTCATGAACTGAGAAGCAAACAAGCATCATAAACATAAGAATTAAGAGACCTTTTAACCCAATGATGCATTTTTAACTTAATTTATTTTATTATTATATGTGCATGAATGTTTTGCCTGCACGTATGCAAGTGCACCCATGTGTGCAGTTTCCAGATGCCAAAGTGGTGAGAGATCCCCTGGAATTGGAGTTACAGAGAGTTGTGTGCTGCCATGTTGGAGCAAATTCATTCCATTCCTCTGCAAATGCAGGCAGTACTATTAACTGATGGGCCATCTCTCTCCAGTATCTGGTGATTGCTCTTTAATGAAAATATATTCTAGTTACAGGATTTACAGTAATGATCAAACTGATACTATATATTAAATATCTTTTTTAGTTTATGGATTTTGTGACTTTTTAAAGTACAAAGTATATTGTTTTAACCTATAATAAAATTAATATAGCAACAATTTCCCTTAGTGGAAAAATTTTGTTAAAATTTTATTTGTGTGTGTGTGTGTGTGTCCATGTGTGTGTATGCAGGTTCCTGCAGAAGGTAGAAGAAGAAAGTGGATTCCTTGAAGATGGAATAAATGGCATTCATGAGCTGTCTGATGGGGGTGCTGAGATCCTCGGAAAGCTCAGATCCTCTGAAAGAGCAATATTGACCATTGACCACTGAGCCATTGCCCCATCTCCCATGGAAATATTTTAAAATTTGTTCCTCCATATCCCAATATTTCTTATTTACTGTTTAACTTATGTTATTCCAGCTTCTAATGACCACATGTAATAATGTCTCAAGTTCTTCAAGCTAAACTTTTTACTAGTTCAGTTACTTAATTCCATGCCCGTAAACATCATTAAAGACACACTGAGGGAATATGTCAACATTTTTTTCAGATACACCCAATATACAGGTTGAATTTCAAAGCAACAGGGAAAGAAACACATACAGCAACTGTAACAATGGAGGATGACAGAGATTTTCTACAGAACTCTGAACATTCATTTGTTACAAGAGCCCTATCTTGCCAGCAGAAGTGACAGAGGAAAGTAGAATGAATGCATGAATGTAGCCAATCTCAGAATGAAGACACTGCCAATTCATTTCTCATTCCCTGAATGGGAAGCACTGCCTGAGTGGCAATACTCTGAACTAACATGCAAAAATTGAAAAAAAATCCAAAATCCTTACATGCTTTGAAATTTTGGAGAGCGTGTTTAGTGAATTTTATGCTGGGATAATGGAATACTTAAGGCTGGATCTTTTATAGATACAATTTCCTATTAGGAAAGTGAGAAGAGTAATTTCAAGGTTTCATAGCTAGTGAGGGTTTGGTATTTTGTTGGCCTTCTTCTTAAGAGAAGAAAAGTGTATGTAACAGGACAAGAGGGGTTCAGTGCATTTTTATATCCCACTCACTGTGTAATTAACTCACACCTACAATGATGCTTTCAATTTATTAAAGCACTTTGGACTTAATCATGTTTCCTGAGGTCTCATCCTCTAACCCTTGCTCTTCAGGGGAAGTTCGGGAGACTTGGACTTTGGGAGAAATGAGCATTTTAGAAACATTCAAGTTATAACCAAGAGTGCAGCACCATTTCCTTGACAGTTGTGAGTGTCCAATATAGAAAAGTTTTAAAATGGGAAAATGGAGAAATCAGATGAGGTGATTTAGCATCAAATGCATTCTTCTTAAAAATAACAATGCATTAGGGCTGGAGAGATGGCCTAGCGGTTAAGAGCGCCGACCGCTCTTACAAAGGACCCGGGTTCGATCCCCAGCACCCACATGGCGGCCGAGAACCGTCTGAAACTCCAATTCCAGGAGAACTCCAGTTCCAGGGGAATCTGAGAGACCCTCTTCTGACCTCCACGGCATTGCACGACACGGGTGCACAAACTTGCATGCAGACACGACATTCATACACATACGGAAATAAATAAAATTAAATAAAAAAAAAAGAGTGCCAACTGCTCTTTCAGAGGACCCAGGTTTGATTCCCAACACCCACATGGTAGCTAAGAACTGTCTTTAACTCCAGTTCCAGGGGAATCCAACACCCTCTTCTCACCTCAGCAACATTGCATGACACGGGTGCACCAACCTACTTGCAGACAGTACATTCATACACATAAAATAATAAAAAAATAAATAAAAAATAACAATACATTGAATGGAAGGTTTGAGAAGTCCTAGGAGACATACGATGTCAAGAAATAATATTGGCATGACTTATCTGTGAGAGGCAGAGATGAGATCGTGCAAAGTGGCCAGGTCTGCAAAGCTTTACTGTAAAACTCTAGAGCTATTCTTTTGATTGTAGACATTGCTGCCTCACCTGTATACATGGGAGCTTCATGTTAGAATTCAAGAAAATTCAGGTCACTTAAGCCAGAGAAGCCAGAAAGAATTATCATTCATTCAAAAACATATATTTTTATTGCAATAATCTGAATTTAATTTAAGTTCCTCGAACTGGATAAAGAAAGCATATACAACCTAGAAGAAAATACACTATGAAAGAAGATGAAAAATAGAAAATGAAAATTGTGATGGTTAATCCTGGGTGTCAACTTGACTGGACTAAGGATGAACAAATAAGAGAAAAAGATCTTTGGATTGGACTACCTCAACCCAGATGGCCCTCCCCAAATGTGGGCGTTACCTTCTGCTGGCAGGCAGTTATAAAAGGTCATGGCAGAGGGAGCTGGTCCCTTTTTCCTGTGGCTTGCCTCTCTCTTACTGGTGAGTTTGTCTTGCTGCTGTGATCAACCCTTCGGATCCCAGTGTGTACTAAGACCAGCAGATCTCCTGGAATCCATCCGGCCTTCAGCACCAGATTGGGACGACTGAGACATCTAGCCTTACGGACTGAGCAGTTCCCTAGATTCTCAGCCTCTCCAGTGCAGCACAGCTACTGTTGGACTACTTGAGCTCTGTCATGTGAGCAAATCAATAAATTGTATATAGCTATATATTCGTCCTGTTGCTTCTGCTTCTTTAGAGAATCCTGACTAATACAAAAATTTACTCAAAAAATTAAAACAATAGTGTTTTATATTTTCTTTCCTCCCTCCCTCCCTCCCTCCTTCCTTCCTTCCTTCCTTCTTTCCTTCCTTCCTTCCTTTCTCTTTCAGTTTTTGTGTCATGCTGAGGAAAGATTAAGCAAAGGGTCTCATATATTTAAACAATTCTTCTACCCGAGAGCTTCACCCAGGTATGGAGACAAAAGCTTGTGGGACTCAGTCGTCTTCTTCTGCTATGTGTGCCCAGGGGATCAAACTCAGTTTATCATGTTTGTTATCAACTGCCTTTAGCCACTAAGCCACCTTGCAAGCTATTAAATAACTTATCTGGTCCATTCATTTGTTCTCTTATTCATTTATGCTGGTTTTTGAGGAAAAAATGTAGCCAAGGATGGGTTGGAACTCACTCTGTGGCCCAGACTGGCACCAAATGTGTTATGCTCCTGCCTCTGTCCCTAAATGGTTGTCCATGGAATATAGGCCAGGGCACTGATTTTAAGTATTTTTTTAATAAACACAGTGATGAATAAACACATGATATTTTTAGTGGTTGATGAACATACTTCTGATTTATAATATTTCTGATATATTATAAAACATAAAATAATTCATAAGTTTGAATAGTTTATATATTTACAGATCAAGTAATTTTTTACTGCTTCCTTTAAGATGGAGTTTAGCTCTGGCTGGTTTTGAACACCTGATCCACGAACATCAACCTTCCAAAAATGATTATAGAAATGTCTGTCTGCTCTTGGCAAGGAAGAACAAGTAAAATATTTAAAATACTAGACAATTAAAAGAAACAGCATAGAATTGGAAATGATTTCATAAATCTCTATATACTGTACGTATTTGGATATAAACAAAAAATTGTAAAATATATCCCAATGAATGAAGTACTTGGAAAACTGAAATCAGTTATGATTTTTCTTATTATACTTGAAACTTTTGTATGGCTGCACTTTTAATCCTAATGTAGGCAATTGAAGGATGAGAGACAAAGGGATGATTTACCGAATTTATTCTAATATTTAAAAACACTAGATTTTTAAAAGTTTATATAAAATATATATTAGGTTTCTCACCTGGGACATTTAATATACATAAATATCCAAATAAGCCATATTTCAAATTGTTGACATAGTTTCTTGCAAGAAATAAAATCATATCCAAGAGACCATTCACGCACCTGTGGTCACACATTTTCATTTAGATATTTTGACTGGTAAGGATTCATATGTTACTGTGCTTTAAGTAGCTATCAGATATAAATGTCTTCCAATGTTTTCTTCAGTATCATACTTTCTTTACATATAAATTTTAATTTTGTCAAAGATATATAAGATATAAATTATTCTTTTTATTAAGATAATTTTTAAATATCAAGAAAAGTATTGAAAAATTAAATAGTTCCAAGAGAATTATTTTGTGCCCAAGGAGATACTTGGTTATTACACCTATGATTAGGATAATGTGTATGGTGGTTTGAATGAGTGTCCCCCATAGGCTTTAAGTATTCAGACATTTGTGGCACTGTTCTTGGAGGTCTTAGAAGGTGTGGCTGTGCTGCAGGAAGTACATTATTGGGGGCAGGCTTAGTGAGTTTAACAAGCCTTGCAGTCTCCAGCCTCTCCCTCTCTCTTGACTTCCTGTGCTCATTGCGAGATGTGAACCTTGGCTTGCTGCTCCAGCCCTGGCCACCATGACTCCCACCACAATGGACTCTGATTCCCTGGAACCGTCAATCATAAGCTCAAATAAACTCTTCCTGTGATAAATTCCTTTGGTCATGGTGTTTTGTCACAGCAACAGAAAAGTGACTAATGCAGTTATTTGGTAACAGAGTGGGCTGTTGGCCGTGAAGAACCTGACCATGTGGATGTTTGGAGAAATGTGGAAGACTTTGGAACTTTGGGCTAGAAAACCTGTTGACTACTATAAGCAGAGCTTAATGGGCCATTCTAGTAGAAGCCTGGAAGAAAGCATTGCTGCAAAAAATGTAGTACCAGAGGAAAATAAAGACTTAGGCAGCAACTGGGATATTTTGATAAAGAGTCTGGCAGCAGTTTGCCCACAGACCAAATGCTTTCCTGATGCTAAGTTGAAAAGCAATGGACTAATGTCTTTGGTGGAGGATATTTTAAGACAGCCTAATGTAGAAATGGTGGCCTGGCTATTAATTGTGAATATTGTATAGATCTACAGTGAAGAAGAGCAGAGGGGGCAGAAAGAAATGCAGAATGTACAGTTTGGATCTGAAAACTGCACCAGGAAGATTAAAGTTGGGGCCAGGGCATATGAAGGAGAGGTTCCTTTTGATAAGGAGATTAAAGTGATTAAGGAGAGGCCTAGATATTTACAAGTAAACAATGGAAAAAGTGAGATTAAAGTGATTAAGGAGGGGCCTCGAGATTTACAAGTAAACAACAGGAACACTATCTTCAGGGCAAGACCACACGCAGCTAAGCCTCCAATTTTTGAAAGGAAAATACTGAAAGCGTTTTCTACAGGTCCAGGGCAGAGAAAATTTGCAAATGTGGTTAAGGTAGGAGAGAGTCCATCCCGAACTTGCAGCCAAACTGGGCAATTTCATTCACATGGTGCTGGCTTTAGAGGCATGAAGGATGCAAGAGTGAAGAGGTTATCAGTTCTTCCTCTGCAGTTTTAGAGAGCCACAGAGGCCAGGCAGAGTGCAGCAGGGGCTTCCCTGAATAAAGAAGGTCCTGATAGGCCATTGCATGAAGCTGTGAATGTGAAGCCTGTTTGGCAGCAGAGACCCCAAGAAGATATTCGAGGTGCCAGACCTGTGAGATATTTGCCAAGGAGAGCTGCATACAGGGAGTGGTACCAGCCTAAGGAAGAGATTCATGTTGCACTTAATCTTGGAAGAGCTGAGCCATCTAAGCCCTTTGGAAGTCAATTCCCAGAAGTTGCACATGGAGTTACTGGACTTGGTGTTTGCCCTGCTGGTTTTTGGTCTTGTTTTGGTCCAGTATTTCCTCACTATGCCTTTATTCCTCCCTTTTGGAATAGGAATG
>VZQC01003837.1:903374-916323 GCA_009823505.1 Rhizomys pruinosus
GGGGGGGAGCTGCAGAGCTTCAGTTTGTGCAACAGGTAACTAGAGGTGTGACATTTTGCTCAATGCCTCAAGGGAAGGGGCCTTCCAGTTCTGGAAATTTGCAGAGATAGGGCAAAGCAAGAATTATTGTACTATCCCGAATCTTCCTGCTACAGATAACTCACAGGCAATCTGAATGCCCACAGAGATATTAGATAACCAGAGATCTTCTGGGACAGGTCTTACAAGTTCTTGTTTCAAGCCACACACAAAGTTTCATTCTCACAGAAAACAATTGAATGACTTAAAACTGCAACTAAAATATTGAGAGGCAGCAGCAAATGAATACTGAACCCAGCATACAGGGAGAATTAACAAAAATCAGAGCAGAAATTACTGAAATAGAAACAAAGCAAACAATACAGTGAATCCAAGAGCTTATTCTTTGAAAGGATAAACAAGATAGATAGACCTGTAGCTGAACTGACTAAAAGAAGGAAAGAGCAACAACTCCAAATCAATCAAATTAGAGATGAAAGGGGTAGAAGATGAACAGATAGTGAAAATATTTCTTATAGGAATACTTCAAAAACCTATACTCTACTAAATTTGAAAATCTAAGAGAAATAGATGAATATCCGATATCATGGAATCCATCAAGACTTAACTGGGAAGAGAATGACAGCTTAAACAGACCCAAAATAAAGGAGAAAATTGAAACTGTAATAAAACGAAACAAAACTCCCAACTAAAAGAAGTCTAGTCCAGATGCATTCAAGGTAGAATTCTATAAGACATTTAAAGAAGAACTACAGCCACTACTACTCAAATTATTCAAGAGGATAGAAACAGAAGGAAATCTCCCAAATTCCTTCTATGAAGCCAACATCACTTTAATACCAAAACCAGGCAAAGAGACAACCAATAAAGACAACTATAGACCCATTTCACTAATGAACGCAGATGCAAAATTTATCAAGAACATACTTGCAAACTGCATACAGAAAGATATCAAAAAGAGCATCTACCATGACCAAGCTGAATTCATACCAGAGATGCAGGGATGGTTCAATATATGTAAATCAATAAATGTCATAAAGTACATAAATGGAAAAACAAGAACCACATGGTCACCTAAATCGATGTGGAAAAGGACTTCAACAAAATTCAGCATACCTTCATGTTTAAAGTCCTGGATGGAAATGGACTAGAAGGAACATTTCTAAACACAATTAAAGCCATATACAATAAACCTACAGCCAGCATTATGCTAATGGGGAAAAACTAGAAGCATTCCCCTTAAAGTCAGGAACTCAATAAGGCTGCTCCCATTACCACCCCTTTTCAATACAGTGGTTGAAATTCTTGCAAGAGCAATAAGAAAAGAAAAGGAAATCAGAGGAGTACTAATTGAAAAAGAGGAATTCAAACTATCCCTCTTTGCAGATGACATGATAGTTTACCTAAGGGACACCAAAAACTCCACCAGAAAACTTCTAGAAACCATCAATAGCTTTAGTAAAATGGTGGGATACAAAATTAACTTAGAAAAACTGGTAACCTTTCTTTATGCTCACAACAAGCAATTGGAGAAGGAATACAAGGAGACTTTCTCACTCATAATAGCCTCCAAAAGAGCAAATTATCTAGGAACAAACCTGACCAAACACACCAAAAATCTCTACAAATAAAATTTTATAACCCTCAAGAAGGAGATTGATGAAGATACTAGAAGATGGAAAAACCTCCCATTCTCATGGATTGGAAGAATCAGTATAATAAAAATGAACATCCTACCCAAAGTAATATACAGATTCAGTGCAATCCCAATTAGAATCCCCATGAGGTTCTTCATAGACCTAGAAAAGAAAAACCATCCTTAATCTCATATGGAGAAACAAAAGACCCCAGATACCCAATGCAACCCTGAGCAAAAAGAGCAATGCAGGGGAGATTGTCATACCAGACTTCCAACTATATCACAGAGCTATAATCATAAAAACACTCTGGTATTGGCACAAAAACAGACCTATAGATCAATGGAACAAAATTGAGGATCCAAACCTGAGCACATCCAATTTCAGCCACCTCATATTCGACAAAGGGGCCAAGAAGACTCAATTGAGAAAAGACAGAATTTTCAGCAAATGATGTTGGCATAACTGGATCACCACTTATAGAAGAATAAAACTAAACCCCTACCTCTCACCATGTACAAAAATCAACTCCAAATGGGTCAAAGACCTCAATGTGAAACTCAAAACTAAGACAATGATAGAAGAAAACATTTTAGTAACCTCTGAGACATAATTGTAGTAAAAGAGTTTCTAAATCAGACAGCAACTGTGCAAAAAATAAAGTCAGCAATTGACAAATGGGACCTTATTAAATTCAAGAGCTTCTGTACAGTAAAATAAACAAAGAAGTGAAGAGAAAACCCACAGAGTAGGAGGAAACCTTCACCAGTGATACATCTGGTAGAGCATTAACTTCCAGAGTGTATAAACTTCTCAAAAAAAGGAAGAAGAATAAAAATGACCTACTCAAAACATCTAGTAAAGAGCTGAACAGAGACTTCACAAATGAAGAAGTAAAGATGGCTGAGAAACATCTTTAAAGTTTTCAACATCACTAATAATTAGGGAAATGCAAATTAAAACCACCTTAAGATTTCATCTACCTATGATCCAGAAAACAAGGGATACCAAATGCTGGAGAAGTTGTGGGGAAAGGGGAACACTCATCCACTGCTGGTGGGAAATACAAACTCACGCAACCCCTATGGAAAGATGTGTGAAGAACTCTCAAGAAACTAAAACTGAGCCCACCACCCGACACAGTCATGCCACTCCTGGGTATATACCCACAAGACTCATCCTATTGCAGAGATACATCACATCTATACTTATTGCAGCTCTCTTCACAATGGAGAAGACCTAGAAGCAACCCCTCTCCTTCAACTGTTGAGTGGATAGATAAAATGTGGTACATTTACACAATGGAATTCTATGCAGCAGTAAAGAAAGATGACATCATGAACTTTGGAGGTAAATGGATGGAACTTGAAGCCATTATGCTAGGTGATGTAACACAGTCCCAGAAAACAAAAGACGAATGGCGTCCCTCATTTGTGGATGCTAGCACCAAATCCCTAGTTGAAAGACAAGGTGAGGAAATGTAATGTCATATTTCTTTTTTTAATATATTTTTTATTGTTGCTAAACTTTTTTTCCATAAATCATACATCATTTTTCGATTGAATTTACAGTCACTTCCCTTTCCATTCCCCCTACGCTACCTGAGTCCCTGCACTCTACCATACATGTCTTGCATTATTCTGAGTCTTTCCAGAGTTTTTTTTTCCTTTTATCTGAAGGCAACTATGCTGTTATAAGGTGAATCCCTTAAAGTGCTCTAGAATTAACTGATCACTTATTTTCAGACTTTGTAATTGTGGCATATGTGTGGAGGGTATGTATTCATATTTTAGAGTAATATAAAATTAAAGGAAAAAATGTGAACTCAAAACAAAAACAAAAACTACAATTGACCAACCAAAAGAACACTTTTAGCTTATATAGGCTTTGAAATATGTCTACACTTTTATTTACTGGAAAGCACTTAGCATTTATTTTTATTTTGTAGCAATATATAGCCCACAATGCAGACATAAACTCTTATAATGCATAGATTTATATTGTTACTAAAGAAACAGTATTCTATAACACTCTGGCAAGGACATATTGGCATGCTGTGCTTTGTGTACATTACTCTCTACAATTTTTAGAATATATTTAGTTGAAGCACTCTTAAACATCTATGACTTTAGATATTATAGTTATAAATTATGGATATGATGATGTATATATTTATGGGTATACATTCATAACGTGTTTAGAATGATGTAGTCTGTCTTGTAAGTGTGTATATGTATATATACTAGTAAATGTATGTATATACACATAATGTGCATATAAAATTAATTTACTGAGTAGTAAATTAATTCATTCATTCAGGTAAAATTTATATGTAGTAAAATTTTAGCTTTCCTTTCACTCATAATTCTTTTCTATTGAATGTGTTTTAAATAGAGCTTTTTAAAACATAATTTGGCTTCTGAATTAACTTCAATTACCCACATAAGAACAAATGAAAGTTTATATTATATTTTCTAATAGCACTTTTTGAAACTGATATGATTAGTTAGTATTTGATATTGTACAATATGAACTAAAAATATCCTAACACCTTTCCTACCTCTGGTCCATGTGCTGAAAATGCCCCAGCACAGGTATGAATACAACCCAGCACAAACTTAAAACATTCAGGAGTGTGTATTTAGTAACTTTGACTTCATGTATTTACTAGAGTTTCTTTTTCTGCTGATTCTAAACTTCATAGCCTTGTGGTTTGGTAGAATGCATGGAGTTATTTCAATTTTCTGTATTTATTGAGGTTCATTTTGTTTCTTATTATGTAGTCATGTTCAGAGAAACTTGCATGGCTTACTGAGTAGAACATGTATTCTTTGGTATTGGGTGAAATATTCTGTGGATGTCTGTTAGGTCATTTCATGTAAGATGTCATCTAATTCAGATGTTTCTCTGCTTATTCATTATCTAGTTGATGTCACCTACAATTACTGTGATATTTTTATTGTTTTATAGTCCTATAGTACTTTTTTCTTAAATTGGGTGAACCAGAGTGTGCTGCATATATATTCATGATTGAAATATGTTCTTGACCAATTTTTTCTAAGATTAGAATGAATTTTATACTCTATTTCTTCTAATTCGTTTTATCTTGAAGTTTATTTTCTCAGACATTAGAATTTCTACACGTACTTGCTTCTTAGTGACATTTGTAAAAGTGCACCAGTGTCCTGTAATTCACCAATGTCTTGCATGGCAATAGGTACTGTGGTGGTTTGAATGAGGATGTCCCCCATAGGCTTCAAGTCTTCACATGTTTTGTCCCCACTTGGTGGCACTGTTTTGGGAGATCTCAGAAGGTGTGGTCATGCTAGAAGAAGTTATTTACTGGGGGCGGACTTAGCGATTTCAACAAGCTTTGCACTCTCCAGTGGCTCTCTGGATTTCCTGTGCTCATTGGAAGATGTGAAATTCGGCTTTCTGCTCCAGTTCCTACCACCATCCCTCCCCACCACAATTGATTCTAATTGCCTGGAACTGTCAATTGTAAGATCAAATAAACTCTTCCTTTTATAAGTTCCCTTGGTCATGGTGGTTTTATCACAGCAACAGAAAAGTGACTAATACAGGTTCCCTGTAACTGGAGTTACAGAAGGTCACTAGCCATCATGTGGATGCTGGGAATCAAATCCTGATCCTCTGCAGGAATAGTCAGTGATTATAACCACTGAGTCATCTCTTCAGCCCCTATCTGTGTTTTCTTTAAATTCTTTGATTATGTTTATAATTGGTAATTATATAGTTAATCTTTTCTAAATTATGTGTTGTGGAGTTCCTTGGAGAGATTATCATTGTAGTACATATCTGTAGGACTGGTGGATTTTGTTGAGGAAATATTCTCAGGAGTCCGAAGGCAAGGTGGGATGGGTATAGAACCTGAAGGGTCTAAGAAACCAGATTGGAAAATAGAGCTTATCTAAATATATGGGATCTGGAAGCAGTGGGCTGGTCAGAACTAAGAGGGTAGTACAAGATCTGATGCACAAAGAACAAAAGCCTACCTATGTGCAAGATTTCAAGAGGATCAGTGTGTGGGGTCAGGCACAATGGATTATTTTAGTAACCCATTAAATTTGATTAGTGCTGCCCACGTGTGCATGAGTGAGATGTCATGAAACAGCATGGAAAACCACAAGCTGACATGTACTGAAGGAGAATCATTCAATCATCCTTTTACCTCTATCAGCTGGCACCTGGAATAGCTCCCTGAGATGAGGGGTGCTTTTGAGTATCTCCATCCATGGTAGAAGATTTTCCTTGATCTTAATCAAATCCTGTGTAGGAAAAAACAGTTAGTGTGAGATCATATGATAATGGGCCTGTTATCCAATTGCTTTCTAAGTATTTATGTCTATACACTTAAATCTAGGCTTCCCTCAACCATAGATAGAGAAACTTTTATTTGCAATAGGCATCACTCAATACAAAAATTCATAACTTGTGTAAGTTCTCACAAGTGACTGTTGAATTCTCACCATAAATGAAAAATCTTTGTCTACCCTCTCCCATCTGCTTAAGTCCCAGGGACCATCGTGTTAAAGGATACATAAAGTATGAAAAGCCAGAGGATTATCAGCAGTGTTACAAATGCAATCTTCAGAGCATTTTGTAAGATCAGATTTATTTCTCTTCTGTGATAATTTTTCAGGTTTTAAAATATCTATTGTGGGTGATTATGTTTGTACATCATTAGAAGCTATAGTTCTGAATCTTTATTTATTTATTTATTGTGGTCTTTTTCAAGACAGGGTCTCCCTGTAGTCCCAGCCTGCCTGGAACTCACTCTGTAGACCAGGCTGGCCTTGAACTCACAAAGATCCACCTGCCTCTGCCTCTTGAGTGCTAGGATTAAAGGNGAGTTGTTATAAGCCCCATCAGAAGAACCTGTCATATTTAACAGGGGGGAAAATTGTAATTATGGATTAACAAACCAAACTGTGTCGATGCAAAGTAACCTACCCTTAACTATTTAGTGCTTTAAAATACTATATATATGCTATTGCTTGTTCTTCATTAGTAGGATCGAAAAGGTTATTCCTGGGACAACGGTCCATCCCTGACAGGAACAGCCAAAGTTGACCAGGTCCAAGTCAAGCTCCAGAGTAGAGTGGACTGTTTTACCTCTCATCCACTGTGCCCCTTCTAAAGCCATAGGGAACAACCTGCGGAAGAGGGGGGCGGGGTAGAATGTTAGGGCTGCGATGTGGGGTGATGGTGCCTACAGCAATGTAGTCCTGGACACTACATTTGATCGACTTGATTGAACAACACACCTGTCACCCCCAACTGGGAGGTGGGGCTGTAGGGTGTTTGGGCACAACAGCCCTAGCAGATGAGGTTTTGCATGAGAGATCTTAGTACTCAAAAAAATGGGAAAACACATAGGTAAAAGAAAAGAAAAAAAAAACTGAGACGAAATAAGCAGGACAGTTATGATGCAGCTATGCCATGAACTGGGATGGGTGGGTGATTTTGGGGAGGGTGAGTGAATGTAAATAAGCCTAACTGAATTGGAAAATGTAATGAAATGCACAAAGCATCAATAAATAACTTAATAAATAAAAAATAAAAAACTAAGTAGAACCTATTACCATTAAAGATGTCCTTCAATATTTTACATGTCATTAAAATTCCTGCATAATTAGCCCTCAACTTATTAAATTTTGAAATAGTATTTTATTTGCCCTTTTATAGCAGGCAAGTTATTTATAATTATTGAAATTAATGTAAAAATAAATGGGTTAAGCATATGGTTTATTGAGGTTCTGTAGCTTAAAATGTGGCATGTGTTGGTTATCTGTTTTGTGTTATGTATTTTCAGTGTGTGATATTCACTAAATAAATGTATTTTTTGAATAAAACGAAATATTGAAATCTAAACGAAGAGTATTTTGGTTGCTGCTCTAATGCATTTTATTTTCATCAATTAAAGATGTCTGAAGGAATGGCTATTTAATAATGCTATTACTTATACAGAAATATAAATATATACATAATCGAAAATTGCAATACTTTTTAAAAATATCATTACATTTAAAATTTTAGTATAACTTAGGTTTCTTTCTGAAAAAACCATTTTCCATAAAGGATTTTTATTCATTTATTTATGCATACTAGTATAACTGTAAGATGAAACCTAAAACCTACCAGTATGAAACATTAGTCTTGTGAACAGTTTGTATAGCATGCCTAAAGCAAGATCTATGAAGTCTACTTACTTAAAATCTCTGAAAAATTTTCAGATACATTAATTTTTTTCCATTAGATTTCCTTTACATACAATACAATACAATACAATACTGTTTAGACTTTCCTTTATACAATAAAATACTTATACAATACAATACTGCTTATCAATGACACGCTGGGATTTATTATCTACAACACCTTAAAAAAAGCTGTAGCTGAGGTTAAGGCACTACATTTTAGGACAAATGTAGATTAACTAAAATGCAGACTCATATAATTTAAGTGGAAAATAGCTAAATACACTTGGAAGGCTAGATAGCAGGTGCAGCACATTAGTTGATACTTATATTTTTCTATGTGAGAATCACATAAAATAGATAAATATTTTTGTTAACAGACAAAAATGAGGATGCCAAGTAATTGAAGCAGATCTAATAGGAAATAATAGCTATGTGGAAAGCTATTTGGCTGGTGGGATTTGTTTTTGTATGTTCACATTTAGAAGAAAATCAGATTCCACTGGGCACATTCTCACATGGCATTGAACCCTGCCCTGTTCTTAGAGAGTTTGGAGCGTTTAATATTAAGATTCAGAACTATGCTGGGTCATGGTGTGGTCGAACATGGAGTTGTTATAAGCCATAGGAAAACCTGTCATATTTAACAGGGGGGAAAATTGTAAATTATGGATTAACATAACCAAACTGTGTCTTATGCAAAGTAACCTACCCTTAACTATTTAGTGCTTTAAAATACCTATATAGTATGCTTTGCTGTTCTTCATTAGTAGATCGAGAAGGTTATTCCTGGGACAACGTCAGCCCTGACCAGGAACACGCCAGAATTGACCAGCGTCCAAGTCACAAGCTCCAGAGAGAGTGGACTGTTTTACCTCTCCATCCCTGTGCCCCTTTTCTAAAGCCTAGGGAAACACCTGCGGAAGAGGGGGCGTGGGGTAGAATGTATAGGGCTGGCGATTGGGGTATGGTGAACCCTACAGCAATGTAGTCTAGACACTAATTGATCACTTGATTGAACAAACACACCTGTCACCCCACACTGGAGGTGGGGCTTGTAGGGTGTTTGGGCACACAGCCCAGCAGAAGGTTTATTGCATGAGAGATGCTGTACTCAAAAAATGGAAAAATATAGGTAAAATGAAAAGAAAAAAAAACTGAGGAAAAAGCAGGACAGTTATATGCACATGCATGACTGTGATGGGTTGGTGGTTAGGGGAAGGGTATGAAGTGTAAATAAGCCTAGAACTGAATTGGAAAATGTAATGAATGCACAAAGCATCAATAAATAACATTTAATTAAATAAAAAATAAAAAACTAAGTAAGAACCTAGTTACCATTACACAGATGTCCTTCAATATTTATACATGTCATTAAAATTCCTGCATAATTAGCCCTCAACTTATTAAATTTTGAAATAGTATTTTATTTGCCCTTTTATAGCAGGCAAGTTATTTATAATTATTGAAATTAATGTAAAAATAAATGGGTTAAGCATATGGTTTATTGTTCTGTAGCTTAAAATGTGGCATGTGTTGGTTATCTGTTTTGTGTTATGTTATTTTCAGTGTTGTGATATTACTAAATAAAATGTATTTTTTTGAATAAAAAGAAATTTGAAATCTAACGGAAGATATATTTGGTTGATGCTCTAATAGATTTTATTTTCATCAATTAAAGAAGTGTCTGAAGGAATGGCTATTTATGCTATTACTTATACATAAATATAAATATATACATAATCGAAAATTGCAATACATATTTTAAAAATATCATTACATTAAAATTTAGTATAACTTAGGTTCTTTTCTGAAAAACCAATATATTCCATAAAAGGAATTTATTCATTTATTTATGCATACTAGTATAACTGTAAGATGAAACCTAAAACCTACCAGTATGAAACATTAGTCTTGTGAACAGTTTGTATACATGCCTAAAGCAAGATCTATGAAGTCTACTTACTTAAAATCTCTGAAAAATTTTCAGATACATTAATTTTTTCCTTAGATTTTCCTTTAACAATACAATACAATACAATACTGTTTAGACTTTCCTTTATACAATAAAATACTTATACAATACAATACTGCTTATCAATGACACGCTGGGATTTATTATCTACAACACCTTAAAAAAAGCTGTAGCTGAGGTTAAGGCACTACATTTTAGGACAAATGTAGATTAACTAAAATGCAGACTCATATAATTTAAGTGGAAAATAGCTAAATACACTTGGAAGGCTAGATAGCAGGTGCAGCACATTAGTTGATACTTATATTTTCTATGTGGAATCACATAAATAGATAAATATTTTTGTTAACAGACAAAAATGAGGATGCCAAGTAATTGAAGCAGATCTAATAGGAAATAATAGCTATGTGGAAAGCTATTTGGCTGGTGGGATTTGTTTTTGTATGTTCACATTTAGAAGAAAATCAGATTCCACTGGGCACATTCTCACATGGCATTGAACCCTGCCCTGTTCTTAGATTTGGAGCTTTAAATTAATTCAGAACTATGCTGGGTCATGGTGTGGTCGAACATGCACATTATAAACAGTTATCCCAAATAGGATTTAGAGAGATGCTCAGTGTCTGTGAGTCAGGCAATCTGAGGTTCCTTTTTCTTTAATGTTCAGATGGGTCAGCCTCTCTTCTGGAATTTCCCAGTCCATCCTGCACAACCAAAAGTTGTATGTTTTCAGGCATTTTTAGATTGGTGTTTTTACCTGTGGGAACATACAAATCTCCTCCCATTGTTAGTTTCAAGACCTCAAAATTAAAAATTTCTCAAAAGGTTTGGAATACAGAAGGAATATTATACCACCTCCCTCTTTTTGTTTTTTTGAATTTTTATGTTTTGATCTATAGATACCTAAGTTGTCCTACAAGGAAAAATGTTACAAAGTGACACTGTATAACACAGAAAAATATAGAGACCATTTGTGTACCTTAACCCCAAAGTTATTGTTGGAAATTCAATATAGATTATGAATAAAACAATTAACATTTTAGATTCCCAATTAGTTCAAATGTATTACCATTTTAACTATCTTCCTCCAAGCTCTTGGCCTTCTCCAGGCCTGGCATGAACACCTGCTTTAAAGATTTTACAATATCTAGCTCTTAATAAAATTTTCTTTTACAATTCTTATGCCCATCAGTTAAAGACTGGCTAGATATGCCCCGTGAGCTGTTGTTACCATCATTACCATCTTGAGTTTTTTTTTTGGCTTTTGTGGGAGCTTCTAAGAAGCTTCCTTTGTCGAACAGGTGCAACGCAGTCCTGCTAAGGGGAAAGGGAGGCACAGTGCCCACTTTGTGGACAGTGTGGGGAACTGGCCTCATTGTGTAGAGGACAGTCCGTCACTTTCCGTGACCTGACCGGAGAGGTATCTTCCTACTCGAGTCCTTAGCCTGGGACAACGAAACACATATCCCGCACTTGGCCGAAAGTTTTCACCTGCCCAAGCTCAGGACAGGAATTTCACACCAGCTATTCAGGTTGGTGGTCCGCAAAGGGAGCCTTTTTCCAAACCAATTGGCCACCCATAACACCAGAACAAAATGTAGGCCCAGCCTGTATGCACACAAAAAGTTTAAAAATGGCAGCCATGAATTCCGCAATGATATTAATTGGAATTCAATTTTTTTATTTTTATACCTTTTATTTTTTTATTCCCAAATACCCAAAAACTTATTAACACTTTAATATAATGAAAACCTGGTTGCATCTTTGTTTTAGATGTTGAAAGGGCGTAACCAGTAGGCGGCAGTGTAGATCCATTATTTTAAATTTTTAATAGATAACCCATAACCTTTGTTGAAATTGAATTGTTTTGGCTGCTTAATATAAATTTGTGTCTTGAGAAGGAAGGGCCACGTTCCAACTCAGAGGCAATGTTTTTACTGGTATCATGGCTGTTAACATTGAAATATACTTAGAACACAGGTACACACATCCATACACACATATATACATACATATATAATAAAGATTTGTTCGGTTGACCTGTAAGGGAAAAAAGTTATATTGTTTGATGTCCAATGAAAAACATGAAATTTTTATAATTTGTTATAGGGTTATTTTTACATAATTAGAATAAATATCCTAGTAATGCATGAAACAGCTGAGGTCCATATGCCACCTGTTAGGCCCATTTGCAACCACTTACCTTCAATGAACTATACCTAAAGTTTACTATTCTTTCCCTATCCTATCCCTTCTGGTTAATTACGCCTAAACTCTACCTATGCTATTTACAAATCTAAAGATTGAGGATTTCCAAAAGTAGACAGGCCTGATCCATCATGTCTTATTAAGGACTTTGGAATAATAATAATAGTTATTCACAATCACAACAATAATCACAATACTTATAACCATTATTAATTATTATTATCAATAATTAGTATTAACCATTCTTAGTCATGACAATCACTAATAATTATTATGAATAATAAATGTCAATAATAATAGCTAACAACAATGAACAATTTACCATTAGACTGAATTTTTATCAATTATTATTAATTATATTCAACAACAATAACTATAACCATTAATAACAATTACTAATTAACAATAATCTATCATTAAACTGAATAATATGCATACTATAAACCCAATTAAAATTGTTAACACTAAGGGGTATAACACAAACATTTTTTATGAATTGAATCTATTTTTGTTTATAGTTAGCTAAATAGATTTAAACCTGTAGGATTATAATGAATTAAAAGCGGGAACTCACATTCACTCACACATACACACAGCTTGAAGATGGGCTTAGAGAAACATAGAACAGTTTTATTCAAAAAATTTCTCATTTAAATTGAACCAAAATATCAATTTACGTTGTTAAAGAAACTTTTACCAATGGTCCTTAAAAAAGACAATTTATCAGAGCAAGTTTGTTTTGTTAGAACTTTTAATCCTAGCACTTGGGAGGCAGAGGCAGGTGGATCTTTGTGAGTTCAAGGCCATCCTGGTCTACAGAGTTAGTTCCAAGACAGCCGAGGCTACAAGGAGACCCTGTCTCAAAAAGA
>VZQC01003840.1:0-40227 GCA_009823505.1 Rhizomys pruinosus
GCTCACACGGGGGGGGGGTGAGGAGCCAGGGCAGCGTATTTTACATGCTTCTCATAGTGCAGTTATTAGGTACCATTCATTTATTTAAACTTTTATAAACTTTTCTGGAGTCCTTTTGAATATAAAAATTTAGACTGCCCAAAGCCAAATCACACATCAAATTAACCTTGGCTCTTAAGTCTATATTTGACACTGGCAGAGAATGGGACACACTTGGTCACGTGGTGCTAGTTGGAAAGCAGCCTGCAATTCCAGCTGGATTTCCTACATAACTCCGGTTCCAGGGGAATCTGACACCCTCTTCTGATGTTCCCGGCATTGCATGACACGGTGTACCAACCTACATGCAGACAATACACTCATACACATAAAAAATAATAAAATAAAATATTTTATTATTACTTCGAAAATATCTTATTTTTATTTTATGTGTATGAATGTATTGCCTACATGTAGGTAGGTGCACCCATGCCATGCAATGCCCTTGGAGGTCAGAAAAGGGCTTAGAATTCCCCTGGAACTGGAGATAAGGACAACTGTTAGCTGCCATTTGGGTGCTAAGAATCAAACCTGGGTCCTCTGCAAGAGCAGCCGATGCTCTCATCCACTGAGCCAACTCTCCAACCCCCCTTTATTTGTATTTTTAATTATGTGTATATGTGTGTGTAGGAGATGCATGTGAATGCAGTATCTAAAGAGCCTACTAGAGGGCTTAGGTCCCCTGGAGCTGAACTAACAGGCAGTTCTGAGCCCCCAGTTGTAGGTACTGAGTACCAAAGGAGGCTCCTCTGTAAGAGTCCTTGATTCTAAGAAATAGAACAAATCCGTACCCACACATGTTATTAAGAGAAATTTTAGTTTACTTCAGTAAGTATTCTTAAAGTTCCTATGATATATCAGATACTATGTTAGGCTCTGGGTTTATAACAATGTAAACATAATCTCCACTTATTAAACTTGAAAGAATACAGAGAAACAGCAGGCATTCACCTATCCAAGTAAGATGAATACTACAATTAGAAAAACATAGTATTATTATTCAGTCATTAAATATTATACACGACTGCCAAAGAAAGGGGGCTAGAGAGATGGCTCAGTGGTTAAAAGTGTATACTGCTTTGGCAGAGGGCTGGAGTTTGGTTCTCAGTACCTACACTGGTGGCTCACAACCACCTGTGACTCCAGGTCTGGGGAGATGTGATGTCTCTGGCCTCTGTGGTTACTGCATTTTCACACACACACACACACACACACACACACACAAACACACACACACACAAAATTAAAAATAAATCTGAAAATGAATAGATAAAAAGGAAATAAGTTTTAACTCCTGAGAATATGTTGAAAACAGACACACACCTCGTATTTGAGCCCTTGGAGGCACCAACATTACTTCTGAACTATGTGATGTGAGGTTTAAGATAAGTAAATAACTTCCCCAGGGCTTCCTTTCATTATCTGTGCATAACCACTAAACTCAATTAGTGGGGCTAGAAGTACCCAACAAAATGCTTATATTATTCTTTGAAGATCCTTCAGTGCATTGGAGGAGCCTATAAGTGGGCAGTTAAAAAAAGAATGAAACCTCTTGGAAACCTTATAAAGCAACATAAAACAAATGTGCCCATATAGATGTGGGGAGTAGCATAGAATTACACAATGAAAATCACACCTAGAGTCTAAAATTCAGGATTTATTACCAAGCGATATATGCTAAAGCAGTGCTCTTAGACCATATCTGAAAAATTCCCTTGTAATCCTCATAAAGAATATTAAAAAATGTTTTTTGTTACTGAACAAATAACCAGTTTTACATAAGCACACAACAAGGGGAAGTTGCATCATCCAGAAAGCTGCCGCCGTCTATAGTCTGTAATGTTAGAAAGCTATGTGCTTATAACAAAACTGTGGGAAATGATAACTAGATTTGCAAACGTGTTGCTTTACTTTGAATCTGCTTCAACTAACCTTTGGAATCTCAAGGTAACATTGGAAGAGATGATGAAAGGCATGTTTGTTACTAGATGTCAAGGAACCAAGCCAAATGTAGGAATTGTTGGCATGCATAAATTCTTTATTTTGTTAGAAAGTGGGTGTAGATGCTGAACTGCTTTTCTATTGGTCACTTTCTCTCCCAATGGCAGTAAAGAGTTATTTTTCCAGTTAATTAGCATACTCTGGGAAAGGGACCAAGTGTGTCCCATTCTCTGCCAGTGTCAAATATAGACTTAAGAGCCAAGGTTAATTTGATGTGTGATTTTGGCTTTGGGCAGTCTAAATTTTTATATTCAAAAGGACTCCAGAAAAGTTTATAAAAGTTTAAATAAATGAATGGTACCTAATAATTGCACTATGAGAAGCATATAAAATATGCTGCCCTGGCTCCTCACCCCCCCCCCCGTGTGAGCGTGTGTGTGTGTGTGTGTGTGTGTGTGTGTGTGTGTATGTGTATTGAGCATATGTGCTCCATACACGTGCAATGCCCACACAGCCCCCCTCAAAAAAAAAATGGTGTCGAGTTACCTGGAACTGGAGTTATAGACAGTTGCTGGGCTTCATGTGGGTGCTGGGAACTAAACCCAGTTCCTGTGCAAGAGCTCTCTCAGTTAAGACTGCCGAGCCATCTCTCTATCTCCTCCTAGTTATTTTTAATCTCTCTCCCCTCACTCTGGAGAACTTCAACCAAGACAGTTAGCAGTTAGTATTTCGGTTTGCAGTATAAAACTGGTTCCTTGTTCTTTGGTGCTTTCAAAAGTATAAGCACCCAATAATCATATGACAACCTTTCACTTTAGTCCTCTCAAGTCTGATGACTAAAAATTAAAATGCCGGGTATGATGGTGTTTGTCTTTAATCCCAGAACTCAGGAGGCAGAGGCAGGCAGATATCTGAGATCAAGGCCAGCCTGGTCTACATAGGGAGTTCCAGGCCAGCAGGAGCTACAGCAAGACCCTGTTTCCAAAAACCAAAACCCAAAACAAAACAAAATGAAAAATCTAAACAGAAAGTAAAGGTTTTCCCTTAAAAGATAACAAGGAGGCAAGAATGGACCTGGCAGGTTTGGGAGTGAAGAGTGTGAGTAAAGACAGGGTCCACTGAGCACAGTAGGAGGTCTAAGGTTCCCTGAGAGGCAGGAGCTGCCCATGGAAGTTCGAAACACTAAGCAGTCCAGTTCAAAGATCCCCAACTTTCCTCAGTCCAGGACTGGAATAAAAATCTGCTTTTCTGGGCTGGGGATGTGGCTCAGTGGCTGAGTGCTTGCCTAAGACACACAGGCCCTGGGTTCGGCCCCTCTCCACCCCCCTCAACACTCCCCCCCACACACACAATTTCTTCTCTCAGTTTCTGTCTACCTGTCTTGGGGTTAGTGGGTCTCAGAACCTCTGGGTTTTGACAATACTAGCCTTAGAACCTGGGATTTTCTTTCTAGTGGAAATGGGGAGTTAGTAAAATTTTATTGAGGCAATACTGAGATGACAATGTGTCAGTGCACACAGGATCAATTGTAAGTAGAAGAGGGAGAAACCAGGGAAATAGACAAGAGAGAACCCATGAGCTCACTGTGGGAAAAGCAGCACACTTCTTTGCTGTGTACACTGGTCCTCTTTCGGGCAACATAGGAGTCTCCAGTCGGGGCAGCCGGTGGCCTCTTGGCCGCTTCCTCACGCTTCTCCTGTGAGTTACCAGCTGGCCTTGCTCCCAGGTTCCAGCTTGCTGTTTCTTTCTGTGGTCTCTGTGTGGACATGGGAAGGGGTAGGGAACAGCATGCTGCTGTCTTTTGGACTGGCATATTTTCTAGTTTGACTGTGTGTATATGCATGAAGATCTGAATTTTCTTTATATTAAAGCATCTTGAAGAAACATCTCCTGGCATCCTGGTGGCACATGCCTTTAATCCCAGAATGGGGAGGGAGTGGCTAAGGTGTAAAATAAAAAATTTTTTTAAATAGGAGAAAAGCCTGTAACCCCAGCACCTGGGAGGTTAAGATGGACCTCAAATTTGAGGCCAGTGTTGGCTGCATAGCGAGACCTTATCTTAAAAAGGTGTAGGGGGGTCCCTAAGGCCTGTGCCCCTCAGGGGTCTCAGCTACACGGCATGGAGCAGGGGGAGTCCCACCCCCAGAAGCTCGTCTTCCTATAGTACGGGGCCCCAGTGGTGGGGAATCTGGCCCTGCCCAGCCTCCCAGCCATGGCAGAAGAACGAGCAAGCAGGAGGCCATCTCTGGGAGCACTTGGCCTCCAAAGCTGAGAAGGGGTGAAGGGCGAGGGGGGCACTGATAGAAGAGATGAACGCCATGCTTGCCTGGAAACACAGATTGGGAAAAGCTTGCCAAAGACCAATGGGCCAGCAAGGAGCCAGAGGCCCGAGACCCTGTCCAGAGTGAACCTGTTCCCCAACCCTGGGGGGGAACACCACCACCTTGCCAAGGATGATGTCTTCTTCTTTGTTATCTCCAAGGCCTACCCCTGTGCATCCAGTTCCAGTGACGACTCTGATTCGGAAAGGGTGAGGCAGGAGCTTCTGAAGGAAATACAGACAACGAGACCCAATAATGGAAGCCTTTGTCCAGAAGTGGAAGGACTCCCCTGGTCCACAGAACCCAGAAGATCCACTTCTTTGTGCACCCGCCACCAGCTTTCCCTAGCTTGGCTTGGCTTGGACTTGGCTGAACCACATGGGAATCCATTCCCCTGACCACAAGATTGCGAGGGGGTGTGGCTTCCAAGGCCCCACCCCTTTGTTTTCTTTGGTCCTTTCCCTCTGTCACCCCTCTGCGGGCTTGGTTGCTCTGCTGGGGATGTACTTAGTAACCCCACAGTAAGGGGGGAAGGAAGGAAGGGGTTTCACTTCCCTTTCTAGATTGACTTTAACACTTTAATGCCTTGGTTTTTTGGGCTTTTGTTTTTTGTGTTTTGTTTGTTTTTTAAGAAAAAGATATACACATTTGGGGGGGTAATGGAAATTTTATTTCTCTTTGGTTTTGATAAAATGGGGCGTGGGAGTTTTAAAATGCCATATAACAGCAGGCTTGCCTCACTGGGGGCAGGTGCCTCACTGGGGGCAGGTGCCTCACTGGGGGCAGGTATTTAAAGGAGGCGTCCAAGCAGATGGGAGGTATTTTCTCCACCCCAGGAACACTTCCTGGTCGCTTTGGTTTCTTTCCTTTTCCTGTGAGTAAATAAGACGCTGTATCTTTCTGGAACCTCAGTTTTCTGGCCTTTTTATTCGGGTAGAATTTCAGGGTCTGGGTCCCTGTTCCTCCGACCTCTGCACCTTTGCTTCTTGGGCGTGGGCCCTTGCTGAATAAAACCGTGGTTTTTATAAGTGGAAAAAAAAAAAAAGATTGTGTGGGAATAATGACTGACAGGGATGTAGATAGAGGCAGGAGCAGAGCAGGAAGAACCAGGAAGTGCTCAGCTCACAGCGCAGGCCTTTGGAGCCAAGCTTCCCTCTTCTTCAGTCTTTTTTCTTTCTTTTTTCTTCTTTTGTCTCAATGCCTTCAACTGATTGAACGAAATTCTGGAAGATGATCTACTTTATTAAAAATCAACTGATTTGGGCTGGAGAAATTCTTCAACTGTTAAGAACACTTCCTGTTCTCACAGAAGACCCAGGTTCAATTCCCAGCACCCATGTGGCAGCTAACAAGTATCCATAACTACAGTTCCAGGGGATCTGATGCCCTCTTTTGGCCTCCATGGGCACCAGGCACACACTTGGTGTAGTTATACATGTAAGTGAAACACTCGTACACATAAAGTAAAAATAAAATATTTTAAAACCCTGCTGATCTAAATGTTAATTCCATCTTAAAATTTCATCACAGCTAGATGTAAGTTTGTTCTTTAAGATCTAAATCAATTTTGCAACTCTAGAATTTGGAAACACTTCATTGCGTCAGAGAGACTAAGTGCTCTGTAGGCAATGTTTTTCCTCATATCTGGGCACTCTGGCTCAGCCAAACTGATATAAAATTACCCACCAGGATACTCCTTACAAGTGCTTACTCCTTCCTGCACTGATGTAAACACTGCCCCTCATCTAACGCTTATAGCCCACATGCGATAGACATACTGCCAATCTCATTTTATTAGCCCAGGCACAGAAAGGTTAAGTAACTCGCCTGAGGACATATTGCTTATAGATGACAGTACTGGGAGGAGAATGCTTGCAGACTGGCTCTAAGGTTTATGCTTTTAATTATTGTACATTTCCTTTCTCAAAAATAGTAGATGGAAGCTGAGCTCATTGGCACTTTCTATGTTCTTCCCACTGTCCCTGTGAACACCTTCGCTTGTCAATAATGTGACTATCATGCGTCGACTTTTATAGATCCTTGACACAATAGCACTTGGCATAGGCAGCATGATCCTGATTTTCCAGATGAGATTTTGACATAGAAGTGAATGACTTGCCCCAGGCCTCAAGACAGAAGACAAGGGATCTGAGTCGTGGCCACCTCTCCCAGCTCATTTCTTGCACTGCCTTTCTGTACACAGTTCATCAACACTAAACGTTGTAAAGATGTTCCTATTCATTTCTGTTTTGATGATCTTAAATGAGTTTAACCAAAATTAGCTTTCTGTTTTGATGTGCCCAACACATGAAATAGACTATACAAATGTCTGACGTAAAAGGTTTATTTCAGAAGGAGGCCATGTTTCCCAGTGAGGCCCTGGAGAAGGGACAGCATACCGGGAGCTCAGTAGATAAGGGTCACAATAACCTGATGTTTGCCACCACGGGATCTTCCGCCTCCTCCTTCTAAGCTCTCAGATAAAGCTCCTATGTCGGAGGAGGTAAAACCCAAATGTCCTTGACCAGAAGTCACTATGATTGAAGAGGTTGTTTTGTTTTGTTTTGTTGGTGTTTTTGAGACAGGGTCTCCCTTTTGAAGAGTTCTAGAACCCTGATAAGTCTTTGCACTCATGTCCCGATTTTTGTCCCTTTAATTTGCAGAAATGTCAAAAGCAATCCCTAAGAGGGAAAGTGCTCTGTCTGAGATTGCAGAGCACATTACAGGACTTGTTTCTACCTGTTCACAGAGCATGCAATCATCAGCCCTAAAAACAAAGCCGGCAGCAACTATCAATAAGAATTCTATCAAGGAAATGCCATTTACATTGAAAGAGTTGAGAACTGGATGCGGTTCATCTGCGATGCCTCAGGAAGGACTCAACGCTGCCCTAAAGAGAAATGGTGCTGGGTGCGACTGAGCAGTGAACAGCATGGGTTCCATGCCTCCACACTTGCCTTTATGAGAGAGGACACAGTTTAGTAGTTGAGGACATGACTGTGAACAGACAACCTGTTTCATTCTACCAGTTACAAACTAGGTGCCTTGGGCTGCTTTTTCAGCCTTTATCGTTTCCTCAGCCACAAATACAAATGACAATTCTTTTCTTTCTGGTTTATTATTTTATTTTTATTCTATTTATTATTTAATTTTATTATTTAATTTTTTTTGGTCTTTCTGAGACAGGGTTTCCCAGAAGCTCCAGTTGGCCTGGAACTCATGACCTGGATCAGTCTGGCCTTGAACTCACAGAGATCTCCCTGCCTCTACCTCCTGTGTACTGGGATTAAAGGCATTCACCACCACACCCAGCCCTCTTCCTGATTTTTTTTTAATTTTTATTTATTTCTGTATGTGTACGAATGTACTGTCTGCATGCAGGTTTGTGCACCCATGACGTGCAATGCCGCGGAGGTCAGAAGAGGGTGTCGGATTCCCTTGGAACTGGAGCTCTCCTGGAACTGGAGTTTCAGACGGTTCTCGGCCGCCATGTGGGTGCTGGGGATCGAACCCGGGTCCTCTGCAAGAGCGGTCAGCGCTCTTAACCACTAGCCCATCTCTCCAGCCCCTCTTTCTGATTTTTTAAAAAATATTCTTTTGTGGGGGGGTGGAGCGATGGCTCAGTGGTTAAGAGCATCGACTGTTCTTGCAGAGGACCCGGGTTTGATTCCCAGCACCCACATGGCGGCTGGGAACTGTCTTTAACTCCAGTTCCAGGGGAATCCGATGCCCTCCTCTAACCTCCACGGCATTGCCTGACATGGGTGCACCAACCTAAATGCAGACAGTACACTCATACACATTAAAAAAATCTTTTATATAAAAAACTTCTTTTGTTATTTTTAATTGTGCACACGTGATGTGTGTGTGTGTGTGTGTGTTTGTGTGTGTGTGTGTGTGTGTGTAGGCATGTGCATGGGACTGCAGGTGCCCATGGAGACCAGAGGTATTGGATGTCCTGGAACTGGAGTTACAGATAGCTGTGAGCTGCCTAATGTGGATGCTGGGGTTTGAACTTGAGTCCTCTGGAAGAGCAGTATGGCGTCTTAACCATTGAGTCTCCTGTTTTGTTTTCTTTGGGGGGGAGCATGCTCAGCTTGCTTTTTCCTTTCTTAAATTTAGTCTGAGGTACCCCAGCCCAGGAGATGGTGCTGCCTGAATTCAAGGCGAGACTTCCTGCCTCAGTTAACCCTTTCAGAACATGTCCTCAAAGACGCAACCAGAGCTGTGTTTCTGTGGCAATTCTAAATCACATGAAGTTAAGAAGATGAACTATCACAGGATATAGGTAGTTTAAATTTTCTAGGTAGGATTATAGGAGAGTTAAAAAGAGAGTCTCTGAAGAACATGTGGCAGAGTACAGCTATGATACCAGTACTTGGGGGGGGCAGCTAAGTTTGAAGGATCCCATATTCTAGGTCAGCCTGAACTACATAGCAAGAACCCCACTAAAAAACAAAACAACAAAAAAGACACTTCCCTTTGGGAATGTTTGTGATAACCAATGTGCAATGAAGACTTTCTGTGGGCACTTAGGTAATATTTATCTGTAATTCCAGGAAGAAGTGATGGTGAGAGTCAAACTCAGAAGTCATCTATATTTAAATGCGGGAGTCCTTGTGGGGACAGACGAGGGAGAAGAGGCTAGACATCTGAGCCAGGAGCTCCTGTAGAACTTAGAGTTTGTAAAACAAATAAAAGGATTGGCAAAGAATTAAGAGGGTGAAGTAGAGAACTAGCTCAGTGGTTCTCAGCACTTGCTGCTTTTGTAAGAGCCTGGGTTGTGTTCCCAGCACCCACATGGCAGCTAACATGTGTCCTCAACGCTCTACCTCCAGGGACCTCTTCTTTCTCTTTTGCTTCCTGGCCATGAGAAAATGAATCTGCTCTTCCGGCAGTGCCCACCGTTGCTGTGTGACATGCACCAGAACTCTTGAGCTGTTCCACTGTCTTGAGCCAGACATGGCTAAACTCTGAGCCAACACAGACCGGGTTCTGGCCATCCCATTCTTATGTACTGTTCCTCTATCAAGATATGGACTCTCTGAACACTATTGAACCTGGGCTACCCTGTTGCTGCTCAGTGTTAGGGACACCACCTAAATTTTCATCTTTCAGAGCACTGACAGCCTCCTTCCCTGCTTCCCTGAAGGCTGGCACCATGTGGAAAGTGAGAGGGCTCAAAGATGGGGTGTTTACATCCCTCCCCCAACCAATCCAAGGCTTGGGGAGCATCACAGAAGAGGCAGAAAGAGTGGAAGAGCTGGACAAGGATGAGGAGTGTGTGAAGTGCTGACCTCTGACCACACGGACCAAGATCAAGCCAGGTAAAATGTCCAGCTAAGATGAGGAGGGGCTCCCAAGGCCTCACCGCGAGCTGAAGAACTATTGGCAGTTGATGGCTGTAGAGGGACAGTCAGTTTCCTTTGGGGAGGTAGTCACTGGTAGGTCGCGGGTGTTCCAGTGGATGGGACACACACACACACACACACACACACACACACACACACACACACACACTGGGTAGCACGAATTGGATTCAGGGGGTTATAAATTAAAAAGAAAAAAGGGCCATGAAGGTGGAAAGGAGACATGTTTGGGCTCCTTCTGAGGGGGTAAGAAGCACTCCTACAGGGCTGGGAAATTCATCCTGACCTCAGGTAGCTGTGGGAACTAGGAACTCAGGGTCAGACTGTATTCTTGTGGTTAAGGTCGTCATGGGAACCAGAGCCGCTTCAACTAGAGAGTTGCTCCTGCATGGTTAACCCTTTCCTTTTGATTAACTTCTTTCTGACCTGGTCCTAACGAGTGTATTGCGTACATGTAGGTAAGCGTACCAGTGTTATGCAATGCTGGAGGAGGTCAGAAGAGGGTGTCGAATCCCCTGGAACAGGATGTTATAGATAGTTGTTAGCTGCCAAGTGGGTGCTGGAATTCAAACCTGGGTCACCTGCAAGAGCAGCCAGTGCTCTTAAGCACTGAGTCATCTGTCCAGACCAAATGTTATCTTAAAAAGGGAGGGAGGGAGGCTGGAGAGATGCTCAAGGGTTAAGAGCACTGACTGCTCTTGTAGAGGACCTGGATTTGATTCCCAGCACCCATATGGTAGCTGACAACCATCCCTAAGTCCAGTTCTCTGGGATTCAAAGCCTTCTGATCTCTTGTGCTGCCTGCCTGACACAGGTGCACTTACATGCTGCAGGCAATACACTCATACACATAAAATAAAAGTAACAGGATTGACAGCTTCTATCCCACCTCTCGGAATGAAGACATGAGAGTCAGTGTTGTAGGGCATCAGGTAACACTGTTATTAGTAATGTTAAAAATAGAATATTAGCTAGGGGTGGTGGTGCATGCCTTTAATTCCAGCACTGGAGATCAAAGTCAGACTGGACTACATAATGATTTACAGGTCAGCTGGTCCCTACATACAGGGAGACCCTGTCCCAAACCTCCCAAAATGATAAAATAACAACAATACTAATAATAATGTTACGAGGGGTCTTTAATATGGTTTCTACCATGTATTTTTTTCATTATCATTATTATTAATAATATTATTATTGTGTATTTTGCTTGCTTGTTTTGAGACACTCATGTAGCACAGGCTTGCCTCCATCTCTTTATGTAGCAAAAGGGATTAGAGGCACGGCCCATCACACCTGTACCACACATGTGGTGCTAGGGCTCTAACCCAGGACGTGCATGCTAGGTAAGCATGCTACCAACTGAGCTACAAACATATGTGTTTGATTCATTTGTTCTTATGTATTTGTTTATGTATTATTTTTGTCTTTTGAGACAGGGTCCCTGTATGTGTGAACCTCCAGTGGGCCTGGAACTCACTATGTTGAGCAGGCTGACTCACTATGTAGACCAGGCTGACTTTAACCTCAAGTGCTGGGATTAAAGGCATACACCACCACGCCCTCCTGTTCTTAAGTTTTTAAATTTAGCAAAAAAAAAAAAAAAAAGCATTAGGTTTCATCATGGCATTTTCATATTTCCTTGGCTTGGTCCTCCTTCAGCCTTTCCCACGTCGCTCTGCCCTCCATACCCGTCCACCCCTGTCACCTCCTTTTCTTTCACATGGCGTGTCTTCTGTATCCCTCCTTCCTCAACTCCTCTTTCCCCTCTTGTCCCTTTTGTGGTTTCATGACCTATATCTGCAATCTCACCCATGTGTATACATGTACATAAACATTAAAGCTAGGATCAGAGAAAGAGAGAGAGAGAGAGAGAGAGAGAGAGAGAGAGAGAGAGAGAGAATGCATTCATCTTTCTGACTCTGGGTCACCTTGCTTTATATAATTATTTCCAGATCCATTCATTTTCCTGAAATTTTTCTAATTTCACTTTTTTTAACAAATGAATAAAATTCCATTATGTAGAAAATACAAAGAGCTGCAAAATTTAAACATAAAAAGAATAAAACTGCCAATCAAAAATGGGCTGAAGAATTGGGCAGGTCTCAAAAAAAAAAAAAAAAGAGAAACATAAATGATCAGTAACTATTCTAAAAAGTGGTCAATATCCCGTTGGCCAGGGGACCCCCTCAAAAGGTAAGGGCTTCTTGCCTGTAAACTGGGATACCTGCAAGAAGAGAGGCGGTAAGGTCCTGCTCGAAGACCTGATGTAAGCATGGGAAAGATGTATTGAGACCACACTTGAAAGTATACGGTTGGTCTCTGGAATGCCAGAGAGTGTTACCAAAGGCCACTAAACCAATAAAGCAAATATTGGTCTCCTTGAGTCAAGCAAGACTCCTCTGTCAGCATCAGCTACACATCACCTGCCTGGAAATACTGTGCAGCAGTGGCAGCCATATGTCTGTATATCCCAAATCTAACTGGCTATTAGCTCTCTCCTTGGAGGAATAAGTCACGGCTGATGCCACAAGCTTACATCCTCTCGTGGTTAGGAGATGTTATAAGCCACAGTAAGACCTTGTCATCTTTTACAGAAAAAACGTAATTCATGCATGGATTAGCATACCATCCAAACATCTGTGTCTATACCAAAGTAACCTACCATAATACTTAGTACTGTTTAAATACCTATATATCTAATTGCTTGTGCTTCATTAGCAGGATTGAAAGGTTATTCCTGAACAAACTGTCAGCTCATGAAAGAAAACAGCCAGAACTGATCAGAGTCCAAAATGACATCTCCAGAGAAAGTAGACTGTTTTGCTTCTCATCCACCTGTGTCCCTTTTTTAAACCTAGGGAACAATCTGTGGAAGAGGGGGCATGGTGGAATGGAAGGGCTGAGATTGAGGTGAATGGTGAAACTACAGCAATATAGACTGGATGCTTATTTGATCAACATGATTGTACATACAAGCCCCTCCAGTTGGATGGTGGGAGCCTTGGGCTGTGTGGGTTTGGGTACAACTGCTTGCAACTTGGTTTTACATGAAGGATGCTTGTACTCATAACTTATTACTTATTGTTTAAAAAATGAAATAAAAGAAAGTATAAAAAAAAAGAGGTCAATATCCCTAGTAATCAAAGAAGTGAAAATTAAAGTTAACCGTCACTCCAGTCAGAATATTTATTATCAAGAAATCTGACAGCAGATGTTGGGGAGGATGTTTGGAAAAAGGAACTGTTCGCTGCTGGTGGGAGTAAAAATTAATACACCCACTATATGGTCAGTATAGATGATCTTTAAAAAACTAAAAACAGGGGCCTAGAGAGCTGGCTCAGCAGTTATGTACGCTAGCTGCTCTTCCAGAAGATGCCAGTTTAGTTCCCAGGACTCACATGATGGCTAACAATCTTGCCTAATTCCAGCTCCAGGGCATCTGATACCCTCTTCAGGCCTCCACAGGTACTGTGCAGCATGGGTACCCTTATATACATGCAGACAAAAACTCATACACATAAATTTAAAATTTTTTTTAAATAATTTTTTTCTTTTCTTTTTTGTTTTGTTTATTTTTAAGGGATTCCACAATATAATGACACAGTTGTTTGCAGATAACATTGATGTTACTCAGTATGTCATACAATTAGGTAATTGGTGCATTTTGCAAGTATCTATGTCCAAATTTTGAACAACCCAAGGTTCCCATAGTCCAGTTGGAGAAGCTTGTATGCACAGGCATGTTGATCAATTAGGAGTCCAGACTATATTCCTGTAGTCTCAAGCTAATAGCCAATAGATTGGGATAGACAGTAGGGACACGGCTGCCACGGCTTGCACAGTTCTCCAGTTGTTGATGGTGTAGCGTGATATGACGGAGGAGTCTTGCTTGTCTCAAGGAAGCCAATATTTTGCTGTATGTTTACGTGGCTTTTGGTAACACGTCTGCTAGTTTTCAGAGGCCACGTTGCACGCTGAGCAAGGGACGTTCAGTCACAAATTTTTTTGGCTGCTCTAACCAGGTCGTCGACAACAGTTGCTTACTGCCTTTCTCCTTGCATAGATCCCACTTATAGGCAAAAAGGCTCTTATAATTTGGGGGGGGCGGGTTTTTGAATCCCCTCGCCAACATCTCCGAGGCAGAATCATGCATTGCTGATGTCAGAGCTTTCCTGTGAATATTTTTGCTTAATTACACAAGTTATAAACATTTACTATTGAATTGGCTAGTAGATAAGAGAATTATCCTTTCCCCTTCCTATGCCCTATCAGTCATTTTAAAAAAGGGGTAGTTTGCCTGTTTTATAGGAATTACCACTGATAGTCAATTGGCTCTACTTTACCGTTAGGGATGTGGTTTTCAGTACCATCATTTTTTTTTCTTACTATAAAGGGAGAGGTAGGGAAGTTTCTCAAAAGTATCTGGAAGGTAAATTCATTAGGGCCCATTATAACAGTTAACCCCAATCAGTATTAGAGAGATGCTCAGTGTCTTTGACTCAGGGCAGTCTGATGTTCCTCTTTCTTTAAATTTTCAGATGGGTCAACCTCTCTGCTGGATTTCCCAAGCCATCCTGACTAGCCATAAGTTGTATGTATTCAGGCATTTAGATTGGTGATTTTTATCTGATGGGAACTAATAATCTGGCCCTCCCATTGTTAGTTTTCAAGATCAAAAATTGAAAATTTATCAATCAGGATTGGAACACAGAGTTTTCCATTTATTATCCCAGAAAGGAGTACGTACCCCACCTCCCACCCCCCACCTCCTCTCTTTTTGGGTGATGGTGTTTTAGGTTGTTGACCTATAGGCAGTGCCTTAAGGGATTACACATACCCAGAACAGAGCCAAGGCAGAAGCGTTCAGTGACAGGTTACCAAACTGTGTCTCGATGACGGAGGGTGACTTAGGTGTTGGAAGGAAATAAAGCGGAGTTCCGTTTAAAGTGACCGACAAGGTAAAAGAAAAGGACAGTGATGATAGGGGAGGTCGAAGCACAATATAAGCCATTGACTACCATTCAAGGAATAATATTACAGTTTTCCCAGGGATAGTACTCAATGTAACAAAGACCGGGAATTAAAACAGTATATCAGGCATAACAGCCAAAACCACACCTAAATGTTAACGAACAAATAACAATCTCACTAGCTAAAATATGCCAGATACTTTGGAATAACGCTTGGGCAGACTGGAGTACCCTAAATAAAATGGGTAGCCCAATAAAACACTTTGCTCTTGTAAGCTATATGACTGAAACATATGATTCTATTTATTTGGGAAGTAAAGTTTAAGTTTAATTCCGTTGTAAAGGTACCTACAAGTAAACAGAAAGTGGTTACACTGTGAGGCTGGTGTGGATATTAGACAAATAAGAGACAACCAATACAAACTATAAATAAAACAACTAGCATTTTGAATATTCCCAGTTAGTTCAAATGTCAGTTCTAGCTCCTTTTTTTTTTTTTTGTTAGCACAAGCATCCCTTATATAAAACCAAGTTTGCAAGCAGTTGTGCCCAACCCACAAGCCCAAGGCTCCCCACCATCCAGTGGAGGGGTTTGAATGTTCAATCAAGTTGTAAATCAAATAAGCATGTCCAGTACTATATTGTCGTAGTTTTCCCGTTCACCCCAATCACAGCCCCTACATTCTACCCCCCCTCTTCTGCAGATTGTTCCTTAGGCTTAGGGACTGGGGCACAGGTGGACAGAAGCACAACAGTCTACTTTGTCGGAGATGTATTTGGACTCGATCAGTTCTGGCTGTTTCTTTTCATGGTTGACCAATTGCCCAGGGATAAGCTTTCAATCCTACTAATGAAGCACAAGTGGTTAATATATAGTATTTAAATCATTGCTATACAGGTAGGTTACTTGGTATAGACACAGATGTTTGGATGGTGTCTTAATCCCTGATTACTTTTTTTTTTTTCCTGAGAAGATGACAAGGCCTTACATGGCATATAAATCTCCTAATCATTAGAGGGTATAGCTTGTGGCAACATCCACGAGTTATTCCTCCAAGGAGAGAGCTAATAATAAATAATTGGGTATACGAACATATGGCTGACTGCTGCACAGTATCTCCAAGCAGGTGAGGTGTAGCTGATGTTGGTGGAGAAGTCTTGTCTTGACTCAAGGACCAACATTGCTTTATTGGTTTAGGTGGCTTTGTTAACACCTCTGGTATTCCACAGACCAACTATATACTTTGTAAGTGTGATCTCGATACAATCTCCCATGGTTACATCAGGTCATGAAGCCAGGGCGGGCTTACCTCCTCTTTTCTTGCAGATATCTCAGTTTACAGAATAGGCTTTACTTTTTTTGGGGGAGGGGGGGGCTTGATCCCCTGGCTAACATCCTTGGCAGAATAATCCATTGTGCTATCAGTGTCTCCTGTATTAGATATATTTTGCTTATAGGACACTTAAAGAGACTTTAGTATTATATTTGGTTTGAATAGAATAATCCTTTTTACAGTTCCTATGTATTTAATCAATTAAAGAAAGCAGTTTTACAGTTTTATAAGAGATTAACTTCAATAAACAGTCACTCGAATTTAAATTAGAGGATGACTTCAATTACCACTGTTTTTCTTTGTTCTATGAAAAAGAGGTAAGGAGGTCTCTCATATTGAAACTGTGTGCTGCACCTAGAAGTAAAGTTCATTAGGACTCACGGTAAACAGATGTTAACCTATGATCCAGAGATATTTGATGCCTGTACAGTCTAAGGCTTTTCTTCCTTTAGTGTAAGATGGGTGAACTTCTCTGCTGTAGTATTGTGGACAACCTACATGAATGGACTGTACCTTTCTTTCTAGCTTTGAGTTGGGACGTTTTGACTGTGGGAACATACAAATTTTTCCATGGTAGTCTTAAGATAAATTAAAAGTTTTTTGACAAAAAGGTTTAATATGTAACTGTATCCCCCCTTTTTTATTTTTATTTATTTTATTTTTGACCCATGGGTCTACAAAGGGCAGTTGTAGTACAATGCTATAGGCAGGAACAAGGTGTAAATTTCATCAAATTTTGTCCATGTTTTTTTGGGGGGTGGACTGTATGTTGTTATTTGGAAAGCAAACTTAATTCCCTTATTAAATTATCCTACATGGTAAAAGAGGATGTTACAAGATGATACTGCATAAACACAAAAATTATAGAGAACATTTGTAGTGTAATCCCAAAGTTATTGTTTATATAAATTTTAAGTAAAATACCATGTAATTTTAAATAAAATATACATTAATAAATATAGACCACATGTCCTTCTCCCGCCCCTCCACCCCCCTGGTCACCATTTCAGTCAGTTTTTTGATGCGTCTTTCTGTTTTTCTTTAAATATGCATCCTCTTCACAAGAAATATATAAATAACTGGGTTTGATGGCTAGATATCCACATATGAAAGGAGATACCATTCATTGTTTGTTTTTCTGTGATTGGTGTTACTATTCAACCATTAATATACGTCCCCACTCCTCCATTTACCTGCAAAGTTTCATGATATCATCTTCTTTTGTTGCGGCATAGAACTCCATGTGTAATGAACCACATTTTTTCTGTCCACTCGTCAGTTGAGGGGCATTTGGGTTGGTTCCAGCTTTTTGCTTTGTGACAGAGCTGCAATAAAATAGCTGTGCATGTATTTCTGCGTAAGATGAGTCTTGCGGGTTATACCTAGGAGTGGTATGAATGGGTCAAATGGCAAGCTCATTTTGAGTCTTCCAAGGGTCTCCACACACTGCTTTCCATAGTGGCTGTACAAGTTTACATTCCACCAGCAGTGGATGACGTGTTCTTTCCCCTTCCCACAACTTCTCCAGCACTTGTATCATTTGTTTTCTTGATCCTGGCCAGTCGTATCAGAGTGAGGTGATATCTAGAGTGGTCTTAATTTGCATTTCCCTAATTATTAGTGATGTTAAACACTTCTTGTTTTTTACATGTTTTTACCATCTCTAATTCCTCACTTGTGAAGTCTGTTCACTCTTTGCTCCAACTATTGAGTGGGTCATTTGTTTTCTTTCTCTTTGTTTTTTGAGTAGTTTATTATATTCTGGAGATCAGTGCTTTCAGATGTATCTGCATGAAGGTTTCCTCCATCTGTGGGATTTCTCTCACTTCCTTGATTGTTTCTTTGATGTACAGAACTTTGGGTTTAATGAGGTCCCATTTGTCAATTGTCATTGTTGGTCTTAACTGCACCTGTCTGATTTAGAAAGTTTTTCCTACACCATGTCTTGTAGTCTGCTGCCAAGTTTTCTTCTATTACCTCCAGAGTTGGGGTTCACGTTGAGGTCTTTCCTCCTCTGGAATTGACTTTTGTGCAGGGTGAGGGTAGGGGTTTTATTTCACTTCTTCTCGTGTGATCCGTTTTGCCACACCCTTGTTGAGNATGATATTCATAGTCTCAGGATTCACCCCTATCTCTCTGCAAAAAAAAGGAATCGCTCGGTCATCTCTCATAAGCCCTTACAATCTACCACGCCTCCGTCCTCTTTTCTGCAGATTGTTTCCCTGGGGCTTTTGGGAAGGGGGGCAAAACAAGCAAAAAGAGTGAGGTGAGAAGAAAACAGTCTAATAATTTCTTTGGAGTTTGTCTTTTGGAACTCTAGTCTGTGTTCAGAGGTTGTTTCCCTACATGGTTGACAGAAAAAGAATGACAAAAATCTTTTCCAGTGGTACCTTTTTAGTTATACTAAAAAAGCACAAGCTATTGTATGTACATGAAGATGCTGTCTTTCCTCCATTGTGTCTTCTTGGCCCCTTTATCAAATATGAGGTGGCTGAAGTTGTATGTGCTCAGGTTTGGATCTTCAGTTTTATTCCATTGGTCAACTGGTCTGTTTTTGTGCCAGTACCAAGCTGTTTTTATGACTATAGCCCTGTAGTATAGTTTTAAATCTTGTATAGAGATCCCCCCTGTATTGCTCTTTTCGCTCAGGGTTGCTTTGGCTATTCGGGGTCTTTTGTTTTTCCAAATGAAATTGAGGATTTTTTTTCCAAACCTGTGAAGAAGCTCTTTTTTAAATTTTATTTATTTTTATGTGTATGAATGTACTGTCTGCATGCAGGTCTGTGCACCTGTGTCATGCAATGCCACAGAGGTCAGAAGAAGGCGTCAGATTCCCCTGGAACTGGAGTTAAAGACAGTTTTCAGCTTCCATGTGGGTGCTGGGAATCGAACCCAGCTCCTCTGCAAGAGCAGTCGGCGCTCTAAACCACTAGGCCATCTCTCAGCCCCTAGAAAATAATTTTTAAAAATTAAAAAAAATAGATTCACCATACGCCCTATCTAGACCATTCCAAAGGACTCCATATCTTACCACAGTGCTAACCATGTTTATTGCTACTCAGTTCACAATGGCAAGGGAAAGGCTCCAACCGAGATGTCCAACTAATGGATGGGTAATGTAAATGATATAGATAGATACATAGAGGTATAGATATGTCCAAAGCAATCCTGAAGAGCCATAGTAATAACGCATCATGGTACTGGAACTAAAACAGACACACTGACAAATGTTACAGGATGGAAGAGCCAGATACAGAATCACACAACTGCAACCACCTGATTTTTGACAAGCATTCCAAAAATACACATTGGAGAAAAAGACAACATCTTGAACAAATGATGCTAGGAAAGCTGGATGTCTCCAAAGAGATGAATGAAAACAAGATCCACAGCTCTTGATAGAGGAGGCACGTCACTGGGATGGGCTTTGAGAATTCTTTTTTTTTTTAATTTTATTTATTTATTCATTTTTTTATGTGTATGAATGTACTGTCTGCATGTACATCTGTGCACCCATGTCATGCAATGCTGTGGAGGTCAGAAGAGGGTGTCAGATTCCCCTGGAACTGGAGTTAAAAACCGTTCTCAGCTGCCATGTGGGTGCTAGGGATTGAACCCAGGTCCTCTGCAAGAGCAGTCGCCGCTCTTAACCGCTAGGCCATCTCTCCAGCCCAGGCTTTGGGAATTCTTATCCTTTCCCATCTTCCGTCTCTCTCTTTCCGCATTCTGTGCCTACTTGAAGATGTGAGTGCTCAGCTTTCTGCTCCAGCTGCCTCTCCTGCCATGATGGACTCTTGTCCCTGGGGCTCTGTGAGCCTAGTAAACTCTTCTGTCTATAAGTTGCCTTGGTCTGGTATTTTATCACAGCAAGAGAAAAGTAACGAATACCTGGCTATGTGGGAGAGGAGCTAATAGAACACACGATGTGGTAGGTTGAGTGAGTGGACCCCCATAGTCTTCCAGGATTCAGACATTTTGTCCCCAGTTGGTGGCATTGTTTTGGGAAGTCTTAGAAGTTGTGGCCATGCTGGAGGAAGTACATCACTGGGAGTGGGCTTAGAGAGTTCAAAAAGTCTTGCCAGTCTCCAGTTGCTCTCTCTAAACTTCCTGTGCTCACTGGAAGACGTGAACCTTAGCTTTTGGCTATGCCTTCCCACCACAATGGACTCTAATTCCCTGGAACTGTCAATCATAAGCTCAAATAAACTTTCTTTTTTTTTAAGTTCCCTTGGTCATGGTAGTTTTATCATAGCAACAGAAAAGTGACTAATACAAATGATATGAAAGTGGGAGAGGGATACTAGGGTTTAAAGGTTTAAGTAGGGATGGGGGATGGAGGAAGAGGAAAAAGTGGGGGTTAGGCTAAGCACAAGTAAGGATATGTAAAGACATCTTGTGGAAACCATTTTGTAAGCTAATTAAAAAAATGTAAAGGAGTTTGAACAGAGGTGGTGGACAATGCTTTCCCTCAGAAGACACGGGTTATTAAATGAAAGTCTCAGTGCCAGGTATAGGATACCCTCTGAGTTATTGGTCATGGAGGACCACAAATGACACAGGCTATTGTCGCTGTTCTTGGTTGCCCACTGGAACTACATGGTAAGACTCTAGTGGTGAAGACACAACACGTTTTGGTTGTATGACAACGTGGACAAAAGTTGCGAGTGGTCATTACCCAATGGTGAACTATGCATGCCACAGTTCTGATCTGCCAGGGAAAGTGTGGCCCCTGATACAATAGTGATGTGAGTTCTGTAAGTAACCAGCCACATTCTGTTTGGATTTGAGGCCTGTTCCACAGGAAGGATTTTTTTTTTTTAACCTGGTACTGTAAACCTGGCCAAAAAGCTCATTGTTTTAGAGGTCAAATGTCCTAGGAGGGAATTTATTGCTGTTGTTTTGCTAAATGGACATGTTGGCCAACTGCCTTCTATATATTCATGTTTACACCCAAAGATTACTGCTATATTCAGCCCTGCTCAAGAAAGCTTCTTCTTGCAGTGGGCAGTATTCAATGCTGAGACTCATAACCAGTCAAAAGTGCTGAGAACAGATGACTGTTGAGTGCTCAGCCATAGCTGGGACAGTCATAGCAACCTTCTCTAAGGCCCAGGGAGCATTGTTGAAGGGGGGCAGGGGAACAGAAAGAATGTGAGAGCCGGAGGAAGTGAGCTGCAATGTGTCTTTTGGATGTGCCATGACCGTTGCTCTTAGAAACTCACAGTAGCTGTGACCCAAGACTCAAGCTGATGTACTTAGGAGGTCCTACCCCCAGCTGAGACAGCGAATGGCTGCTCAGAGAGGGAAGTCATTGTTCTTCACATATGTCCACTGATAGCTTGCTCATGCTGGAGTGGGTGGCCCCATGCCCTGTGCATGGGGGCTCCTTATTAAAAAATGAAGGGGAAGCCAGGCATGGTGGCAGATGCCTTTAATCCCAGCACTTGGGAGGCAGAGGCAGGTGGATCTCTGGGAGTTTGAGGCCAGCCTGGTCTATAGGGCAGCTGGGGCTACAGGTAGACCCTGTCTCAATTAAATATACAAAAAAAAACAAAAAAAAAAAAGGATACAGTATTACAAGTAGTAGTAGTATAATATGAAATATGTTTAGACTTTGGCAGGTTTTCAATCACAGGAAAGGAAAATTCTTGGACTTCCCAAGGGATAGGTATGTTTTTTATTACCCATAATAAGCCCCTTTTCATCTCATCTTAAGTTCATGCTACTGAGATGACTTTTTTTTTTTTTTTTGTCTTTTTGAGACAAGGTCTCCCTGGAGCCTCAGGCTGTCCTGGAACTCACTCTGTAGACCAGGTTGGCCTTGAACTCACAAAGATCCGCCTGCCTCTGCCTCCCGAGGGCTAGGATTAAAGGCGTGCGCCACCACGCCCGGCTCTGAGATGACTTTTGATGGTCTTTAGATTGCCAAAGAATGGGGCTAGTCACCAGAGAGATCAAAGATTACAGAGGGCTAGCTGCGAGGCACAGTGAGACAGTTATAAGCACAGTAATCAAGAGGCGATGGTGGGAGAACGACATAACTAGCTTAGATGATGTAGTGAGACTCTGTCTCAAAAAACACCCCAAACAACAACCAAACAACAATAATAATAATAAATTACTAATAGCAATTGTGATGTTATAATTATTAATGATAATAATATTACTATAAGAGGATTAGACTTCCAGCCCTACTTAATAGCTTCTGGGGAAAGGATGGTGAGATCTGGAGATCAAGTTTCCCAAACCTCTTGGAAATGAGACTTAATCAACTCCAAGTTACTAAACCAGTAGAGGTGGTTAGAGGTGGGGGCCACACTCCAAAGAGGGCTCAGAAGCACAGAATTTGCCCTATATGTCTCATTCTATATCTTCATCCAAACTCTTTGTAATAGCCTTTTATTTTTTTGTGTGTCTAAAATATCCTGTATTTCAGAAGAAATTAATATATATCCACATAATGAATAATATAACATGTAGAATATTTGGTTCTTAAAGGTTGAAGAGCCTGAACTACATACCATTGGCAGATATTGGGGGGGGGGTCATTCCTTGAGGCAGGACAGTCCATTTGTATCTCTGCAAGAGTTCCTTGTAGTTTCGTTGGGGTAAAGAAAATGCAAATCTAGGACTGTGCTCAGGGTGGAAAGGAATAGTGAAAAAACAATCATGTAAATCAATAATAATAAGTGGCCATTTATCAGGGATGCAGGTGGGGGAGGGCAAGCATGGTTGTAACTCAAACTGTTATTAATATTTTTGATATCAATAAGCAGGCATCATTTTCCAGATTTTTTTATAGCAAATATAGGGGAATTCCAAGGTGACGTGGTAAAATCTAAATGCAGCTCCTTAAGTTGCTTTTGCACAATATCATGGGTAGCCGCTAATTTTTCCATAGTAAGGGGACACTGAGGGGTCCAGATAGGGTCATTAGATTTCCAATCCATTTTTAGCAGCTGTAATTCAGTGGCCCCTTGAGGCACACTGGCCGGATGGCTTTGCTCAAGGTGGCACTGCACATCATGACCCGCTTTTCATGGAGGGTCATGCGAAAAATTTCCTGGACATCCTGATGCATGTCCAGCTGGTCAATCATCTTGTCACATTCATTCAAGATGAAATGATTCAGGTGTTTGAGGTTGGGACGCTTCTTTCAAGTTAGGGCTGGGATGTGGCCAGGAGTGCCCACAATGATCCCTCTTGATAGACAGACCGCCAAAGAACACGGCCACCTTAACATCAGCATGCATTCGAGAAGCGGTCATATTCCTTGCTGATCTGAAAAGCTAACTCCCTAGTGTAACACATCACCAGTCCAAACACCTGCCCACTAGCTGGCTTCAGCTGTTGCCGTGTGGCCAAGACAAACACTGCCGTCTTCCCCATGCCTGACTTGGCCTGGCACAGGACGTCCGTGCCCAGAATGGCCTGAGGGATGCACTCATGCTGGACTTCTGATGGATGCTCAAAGTCACAGTCTACAAGGGCTTGCAGCAACTCTGGCTTGAGCAGGAAGTCACAAAAGCCTGCGCTGTGGATGGAGTCATATGAGCCCTTTGCATCTTTCTTGCCAGAGTCTTTGGCCCCGTCTTCCACAGCTGACATCTCCACATCTTCATAGTCCAATAGTTCATGGTCCATGTTGTTTTCTGCCATAACAGGGCCATCAGCTCAAGAAGGGGAGAAGGCTCGGGATGAGTGCTCCCAGACCAGCACAAAAGGTTATCCTGAAAGAATCCTGGAGAGGTGTTTCCCAGCAAGGTCTTCACAGTCATAGCCTTTTATTTTTATTTTTTATTTTTTTGGTCTTTTCGAGACAGGGTCTCCCTGTAGCTCCCAGCTGTCCTGGAACTCACTCTGTAGACCAGGCTGGCCTTGAACTCGCAAAGATCTGCCTGCCTCTGCCTCCCATGTAATAGCCTTTTAAATAACCTGGTAACATAAGTGAATATCTTCCCAAGTTCTTAAGCCATTCTAGAAAACCAATTGAGCCTAAAGGGTAATGGGAATTCAACTGCTAGCATCACAGAAGCACTGAGAACAACGTGGATAGTCATGGGAGATGGCCAGTCTTGTGGGACAGAGCGCTTAACCTGTGAGATCTCATACTATCATCAGGTACATTGTTTCAGCATTAACCTATGGGACACCAAGCTGGTGGCCTCTGGAGAACTGTCTGCTATATAGGAAAATACACCCACAAATCTGGTACAGTACTGTTCTATATTGATCATCTCTGTATAGAGAAAAAAGTTTGTTTTTTTCCCCCTTTACACAAATTTGGGTAGGAATAGGCACAAATTAGAAACTTCATGCCCTGCTACTGAGGATATACTCAGAATGGCACTGATACTATATAAATACTTTGCAAACTGCATCAGATGTTTCCATGCCCCCAGCAGTCTTAAATATCTAGCCAAGAAATTAAAATACAGCTATACACAGCAGCATTAGCCAGAATAGTCAAAGAGTGACCAGGCAGGCATGGAAAGCAGGCCTCTAATCTCAGCACTTGGGAGGCAGAGGCTGGATGACCAAGAGTTGGAGGACAGCCTGTGCTATATATTGGATTGGAGGTCGCCCTGAGCTACATGGCACTGTCTCAAAAACCAATAAAACTTGAAAAGAACCAGGCATCCTAACAAGTGTTGATAGAGGGACCCTGTTGAAAAAAAAAAAAAGGAAGTTGACATCCATACAATGGAGTATTATTCAACAATGAAGAATAAAGTACTGGTACATGTCATGCCATGAGGAGACCTTGAAACACACTAACATGCCAGTATCATGAGATTCCATTTCTAGGAAATGTCCAGAATAGTAAAATCTGGGAGTTTTCAGAGAACAGGAAGTGAATGCTAGCTGGTACAGAACTTCTTTTGAAGATGAGTGATGATAATATCCCACAGCTAATTATAGTAATGGTTACATAACCCTGAACATATTAAAATCTACTGAATTTTCTACTTTTGGTGACAGGGTCTGATGTATCAAAAACTTGCTATGTAATAGCGGATGACCTTAGAATTCTTTTTAAAATGTTATTACATTTATTTATTTATTGTATGTGAATGCATTGGCACATGCCATGACACGTGTGGAGGGCCAGGGACAACTTGATATTCTATTCTATCCTCTCCTCACACTATCCGCTCCTCCGCTGAGGTTGTACACTTGATGGCAAATGTCTTCACCTGCTGAACCACCTGGCCAGCCTAACCTTGAACTTCTGAACCTCCTTCTACCTCAACAATGCTGGAATTACAGTTGTAAGCCACCATGCATATTATATGACACTGATTATCAAACCCATGGCCTCATGTATGTCAGATAAACATTCTACCATCTGAGCTGAATCCCAGCCCGTGATTTTCTACTTTTTTTTTTTTTTTGGTCTTTTTGAGACAGGGTCTCCCTGTAGCCTCAGCTGTCCTGGAACTCACTCTGTAGACCAGGCAAGCCTTGAACTACAGAGATCTGCCTGCTTCTGCCTCCCAAGTGCTAGGATTAAAGTGCTGAATCCCACACCTGGTGGGATTTTCTACTTTAAATGGGTGAGTTCTATGGCGAAATGAAAATTTTTTTTGTTTTTTTTTTGAGACAGGGTCTCCTTGTAGCCCCAGCTGTCCTGGAACTTGCTCTGTAGACCAGGCTGGCCTTGAACTCACAAAGATCCGCCTGCCTCTGCCTCCTGAGCGCTGGGATTAAAGGCGTGTGCCACCACCCCTGGTAGCAAAATGAAATGTTTAACCCACATGCCCACCCAGGGACTCAAGCAAGACGAGTAAGAACCTAGAAGACCAATCTAACCTTAGTGAGTCATTTACTACAAACATGAATCATTAGTAATCAGATAAATGGGAAGCAAACACTTATAAGGATATAGGATATCATCTATACCTTTCTGGTTGAAAAAAAGTCCAAAATTTGAATGATACCAAGAAGGGACATAAGAAAAGAGAGCCGGGCATGGTGGCGCACACCTTTAATCCCAGCACTCTGGAGGCAGAGGCAGGCAGATCTGTGTGCATCCAAGGCCAGTCTGGTCTATAAAGTGAGCTCCAGGCTAGGTGGGACTAAAGAAAGATCCTATCTCAAAAAGACCAAAAAAAAAAAAAATCAAGAAAAGAGAAAACATACTAGTCTCCTCTCCACAGCTGATGGGTGTTTAAATTAGCATAGTTAATAATTATTTGGGAAGGTTTCTTCTAATAAGGAAAACAAATAATCTATGACCTAGCAATATGTTTCAAGAAATTTCACATGGGTCTAGACTATATGGTAACATGGTCCAAGATATTTCCTGAATCAAAACTTAAGACATGGGCAGTTAGAAGCCATCTGGGTGCTCACCCTTAGAATGTGAATAGGTAAAATGTAGTGGGTCTTCAGAGTTTAAATCCCTACTAAAAGGCATCAGGCTACATGTAGGCAAAGTAGTATGGATAATAAATACGTAGCCATGAGTGGAAACTGTAAAAACTAGAAGGAGATATGTAATACACTACCATTCCTGCATATTAAAAAACATATGCATGTATGTACATAAAATAATGTCATTTGAAATAATACTTTCAAATACAAAGATAATCCAGTCACATAAAAGTGGTAATTATTCCTATAAATTGTGAAAGATCACAATATATAAAGGTAGACAAAGTTAAAAGATCCCATTAGTCAAGATCACAGAGAGAATGGTACCTGGGATAAGGAGGCATGTCATATGACCTACAGCAGTGTTCTGTCACACCATCCCTGGGGAGACATGAATAATTGTCTACTCACCCCAGACTGAGAACCAACAACAGATCAAAGTAAGGAAGTCACCAAAGTCCAACTTGATGAACCAGCAGGTTTTACTGAAGTCACTTACAAGAATATGGATGGGGAGTTGCAGGAGCAGAGATGACTCAGACAGCTGTATCATCAAAGCCCATCCAGGCATGGGTGACAGCTCACAGCAGCAGGAAGCCAGGAGTGCACTTCTCCATCTCCAGGCATCTCAACAGGGCTGGAGAGTGTCCCTTCAAGGCAGCTCCATTGGTGAGAGCCTCCTCAGGCTGCTCAGTTGTTCTCTGCTTCTTCCAGGAAGCTTGGCTGATCTGACAGTGTCTCTCAGCAGTCCTCAGAGCTTACATATGCATGCGAAGGACGGGCCTGGTGAACCTGGTCGATTTCAGGAACTTCCTGAAGCTATTGTGTTGTTTGCTTTCTGAGCTTCCCAGTGAGGTGGAATGTTTACCTTCCCTCAAAACCTCCTGGTGTTGTATATTTAATGGGTTTTGACACAATTTTCACAACTGCCTATTATGTCATTGTATAGATCTACCATAAATACTTTAAAACAAAGTTCATTTTCAATTTTTTTCTTTGGTATACAATATAGATGGTGCCATGCATATTAAAAACCTTACTTTTAAAAATTATAACTCATCAAAAAATGAGATATGATTAGAATAGTCTATAGATAACATGAAGAGGCAAATTATTATTATTAATTATTATTATTAATTATTATTATTATTATATCTTTTTGAGACAGGGTCTCCCAGTAGCTCCAGCTGGCCTGGAACTCACTATGTAGACCAGGCTGGCCTTGAACTCAGAGATCTGCCTGCTTCTGCATCCTGTGGGAAGAGTTTCTCTACTTTATCAGTTAAATAAGCATTAGAACAAAACATTTTTGAGAGACATTGGCCTCTCTACAAATGGACTAGAAGATAAATCCTTACATCCTTTGAGAGAAGTTCAGTAATATATATTAGTTACTTTTCATGTTGCTATGACCAAATACTAGACAAGAAGCAAATTAAGGAGAAAAGGGTTTATTTTGCTTATAACTCAGGGGAATACTGTCCATCATAATGAGGGAGACATGGTGGCAGGAGAATGAGGTGCCAGTTTCTTCAGTCACAAAGCAGACAGGGCCTGGAGAGATGGCTCAGCAGTTAAGAACATTGACTTCTCTTGCAGAGGACCTGGGTTTAGTTCCCAGCACCCACATGGTGGCTAATAACTATTTGTAATTCCAGTTCCAGGGCATACAATGCCCTCTCCTGACTTCCACAGGCTCCAGGCATGCTGGTATACACACATACATGTAGGCAAAACACTCATACATATAAAATAAACATTGACAAAAGAAGCAGCCAGAAAGTGGGACCAGATTATAAAACCTCAGAGCTGAGGGCTGAGGAGAGGGCTCAGCAGTTAAGAGCACTTTCTGTATTTTCCAGATGACCTGAGTTCAGTTCCCAGCACGCAAGTCAGGCAGCTTGCATGCCTTTAATCCTAGTGCTCAGGAGGCAGAGGCAGGCGGATCTCTGAGAGTTCAAGGCCAGCCTGGTCTACGGAGTGAGTTCCAGGACAGCTGGGGCTACAGGGAGACCCTGTCTCAAAAAAAAAAAAAAAAAAAAAAAAAAAGTCAGGTATAGTCACATATACACCTGTAATCCAGACTCCACAGGAACAGAGAGAAGAGGATGAATGAAAGGGCTGGCTGACTGCCCAGCTTAAAGTGGTTCTTAGCCATGTGGGTGCTGGGAATTGAAGCCGGGTCCTCTGCAAGAGCAGTCGGTGCTCTTAATCACTGAGCCATCTCTCCAGCCCCTCTAGATTTTCTATAAATACATAAAATCATGGTTACATGACATGAAAGAATGAAACTGTCTAGAGGATTAACAGGAGCAGGGAGGGAAAGAGAGGGAAGAGGAGTATGGTGAAATATGGCCAACACACAACATACACACCCATGAAAATGTCCTTGTGTAATGCTGTACCATATACAGTGCATAAATACAATGAAGTTAAAAAAAACTTTGATACAGGACAATAAAGCCATACATTCTCATGTATTTAAAAGGTATTACAAGCCGGGTGTGGTGGCACATGCCTTTAATCCTAGCACTTGGGAGGCAGAGGCAGGTGGAACTTTGTGAGTTCAAGGCCAGCCTGGACTACAGAGTGAGTTCTAGGACAGCTGGAGCTACAGGGAGACCCTGTCTCAAAAAGACCAAAAAAAAAAAAAAAAGGTATTACAGTTCATGCCAGGTGTGGTGAAGTACACCTTTAATCCCAGCACTCAGGAGGCAGAGACAGGTGGATCTCTGAGTTCAAGGCCAGCCTGGTCTACATAGTGAGTTCCAGGCCAACTGCTGCCACAGGGAGACCCTGTCTCAAAAAGACCAAAAGAAAAGTATTGCAATTAAAATGCATATAGTAAAAATATATGTTTTCTGAGGTATAGAGGTTTACAAAAAAATTAAAATAAGACAGTCTTGATGACATCATTTTCCTCTCAGCTACTTGGAAGACTGAATCAGGAAGATCCTTTGAGCCCAGGAGATCAAGACTAGTCCTTAACAACATGGATCCAATCTCAAAAGTAAAATAAAATAGAACTATCACATGGCCCAGAAATCCCAGTCCTAAAAATATATATAAAGAAAGAGAGGTAAGCATGTCAGGAGGTCTCCATTCTGTGTTTGTTGCAGTACAGTTCACAATAACTAAGAAATGGGGCAACAAAACCTGTGTTCATCAACTTACGAATGAAGACACCTGGTACCTATATACAGTGAAATATGTTCAGCCATAAAAAGAATGAAATTATATTATTTTTGCCAGATGGATCAAACTGAGCATGAGTATGTTAAGTAAGCTGGACACAGAAATAAGTACCAGAAAAGTTTACAAATCTGTGGGATAAAAATTCTCAAAATAAAAATTGAAGGACTGAAGAGATGGCTCAGCAGTTAAGAGCACCGGCTGCTCTTGCAGGGGACCTGGGTCTGATTCCCAGCACCCACATGGCGGGTAACAACCATCTGTAACTCCAGTTCCAGGGGATCTGATGCCCTTTTCTGAGTTCCAAAGGCACTGCATGACATGGGTGCACTTTATACACATGCACACAATACATTCAAAATACATAAAATAAAATACACATAAAATAAAAATAATATATTAAAAAAAAGAAACTGAGATTGACTGGCGGTTTGCAGAAGCTAGAGCCTTGGGAAGGTACAGGAACCTCAGCAGGACTATGCCGAGATTAAAGTCAGATGGGAGCAAGAGGAGCTGGTTTGCTCTTTGATTGTGTTTTGAGAAAGAGCGTAGCCCAGGCTAACTTCAAACTTGCTACCCTCCTGCCTCAGCCACCTAAATACTGGGATTATGGGTATACTGTGTCTGGCCTTCAGTTTGTTACTGCACAGTAGAGTGTTTACAGATCACAATCTGTCCTTGTATATCTCAAGAAGCTAGAAAAAAAAGATTTTGACAGTTTTTACTCTAAGAAGTGATAAGCTTAACCTGATGACACACTACACATGTGAAGGAAAATTCCTGAAAGAAGCTGATTGGAACTTCAGTGATGTGGAGAGGTTAGAATATGGTAGGTCTAGAGTCAAGTTATCTGGGGGCATCTTTAGCCCCTTAGTAACCATTTATTGCCCTAACCTTATTTGGGGACCATTAGGTAAATCCTGTGGAATATATAAACAGATCCCTAGTTTCTACCAATAGGCTGTCAGATAGCAGCTAAGGTCTATAGCAGAATCTGCCCAGCATTGCTGTTAACCCCCTCCCAAATGTTTTCACTAATAGAGTGTTATATTGTATCACTTCCTTTATTCTGTTACTATAGAAACCCCATGAAATTGCTACCTCAGAGGAGCATGGTATTTGGGGATAGGTAGGTCTGTGTTCTTGGCCATGGTCACTTATCTCTGGTTCCAGAATAAGCCATCTCTTTTATTCCTTTGTGGTTAGAGCTGTTTGTTTCATCCACATATGAAAATATCATGCGGGTCCTCACTAATAGGTATAACTTCTGTGATACAATTATTGTGGTGGTCCTGCAGATGAAATCTGCAACTTCATGCATGTTTGGAAATTTCTCTACCTCTAACCTGTATTCCCAATCCCCAAATTGTGTTTTCATGAGTCATGAAGTTGTATGTGTGTTTGTGAGTGTGTGGTATGAGTATCAAACCCAAGGTTTTGTGATGTTAAGCAAATGTTCCACCACCAACAACCCCCAGACCAACACATTTATTTCAATCTATCATCTATCTATCTATCTATCTATCTATCTATCTATCTATCATCTATCTATCTATCTATCTATCATCTGTCTATCTCTCTATCGACCTACATACCTATCATCTATCTATCATCTATCTATATCTATGTCTATCTATCCATCCATTCATCCATCATCTTTAATTAATTATTAGTTAATTAATTTAATTATTTTTGAGACATGATCTCACTGTGTAGTTCCTGCTGGCCAGGAACTCACTATATAGACCAGGCTGGCCTTGAACTCACAGAGATTTACTTGCTTCTACCTCCTGAGTGCTGAGATTAAAGGTGTGCATCACCATGCTCTGCAATCTATTTTTACAGGTACTGATAAATATTTTTTTAAAGATTTAGTTTTAGTTTCAATTATGCATGTACATATCTGTATATGTGTAGGGAAATCCAGTTTGAGTTAGGTATAAACGGGTAGCTTTCCAGCCAGCGTCTCCCAGAGGCACAGGTAGAAGTCATAAGACTTCACTGACCCCGCCCCATTAGAGAGCAACTTGTGGCCCAACTTGTGACCCAGCACATGAGTCTGGGCAGAGCGGTAGCAAGGGATGTATATAGGGGGTGTGATGCAGGGGTCTGGGATTGGTGCTAAGAGATGACATCATTCTACCTGTAAAAGTGACCTGCTGCATACAATAAACAGATCTTCATTACCACCTGACAAAATCTCCAGTTCATTACTTTGTGTGTGTAGGCTGAAGCAGCCCTGAGTCTCGAGTGTCGTGTGCTAGTGGGGCTGAAAGGGGATCTATCAGACCACCAGCCTGGTGTGCTAGTATGGGGTTGGACAGAGGACTAGCAGGTCACTAACCTGTGGAGTAAATTGCCAGCAGTGTAGGCTGGAGATCAGCCATCAGCCACCAGCCTGAAATTCCTGTCTGGGGAATTATCAATCCCAGGTAGGTGGAATAGTCACAGCCTGACAGGGTAGCGTTCCACCCCCCAGGCTAAGAACCTGAGAGAGGCAGGTAGTCACTCAGGTTGGGCTGCAGACAGTAGCCTGCATGGCTAACCCACTCTTCCCAGCAGGAGCACATACTACATATATGTGCATGTATATGTGGATGGCCACCATGCCTGGCTATATGATAAATTTTTTACCTATGGATCAAAGGGCAAGACTCTCTGTTAAGGTAAGTGTGGATCCAAATTGTTCCCCAGTTGTTGCTGGGCCGATGGTTTGAACAGATGCCTAGGTAAGGCCTGGCTCTGCAGCACAGTTCCGTGAGACAGCTGAAGGAATTGTTCTTAGATTCTGGGTCCACTCCTGGGTTTAAAGAGTCAGCTGATTATTTATCCAGCTAGAACAGTAATATGGCTTAGTAAGGCCCCACATAGCCAGCCCTTGTTTACTTAGTTCTTCTTTGTTTTGAGGCAGGATCTCTTTATGAAGCCCAAACAGACCTTGAACTCACAGAACTCACTTTCTAAAAATTACATTTATTTGTACATATATGGGTGTATTGTGTATACATGCATGCATGTGTGTAGGTGTGTGTATACCACAGCATGCATGTGGTAGTCAGAGGACAACTCATGGGTGTCAGTTCTCTCCTTCAACTGTGTGACTCTCAGGGATCAAACTCCAGTCATTGGGCTTGGGCTGAACCATCTTGCTGGCACATATCACTTAAAAATCTTTATTACATTTATTTGTGGGTGTGTATGTGGAGCAGGAGGCACGCATGACACAGTGCACATGTGAAGACAGAGGACATATTGCAGGAGTTAGTTCCATCCTATTTGTGGGTCACAGGGATTGAAGTCAGGTCATCACTCTTGGCACAGCAAGCCATCTACCTGAAAGGTTTCCACGATGCAGAGAGAGACAGAGACCAGACTGAACCAGATTAAAATCCAATGAACACAGATTTAATCAGGGGCAGGGCTCCAAGGTGGATTCTGAGGTCCCTGAAGAACATGGGACCAGGGAAGTCACACACTTGGGCTGGGGCAGGGAGATGATGGGCCACCAGACAGCTGGACTGATGCCCAAGTAAGGTTATAAAACTGGACCCTTGCCGAGTGTGGTGGCGCACGCCTTTAATCCTAGCACTTGGGAGGCAGAGGCAGAAGCAGAGGCAGGCGGATCTTTGTGAGTTCAAGGCCAGCCTGGTCTACAGAGGGAGTTCCAGGCCAGCTGGGGCTATAAGGAGACCCTGTCTTGAAAAGACCAAAAAAAAAAAAAAAAAAAAAAAACTGGACCCTTGCGATGGATACCTGAGTGGGCTACGTGTGATTTCTCCAGAATGTGGAACTGAGTTTCGTGCCTCTCACGGGTTCTTTGTTCAGCTCTTTGCAATTTTCTAGCCCATGTGGAGACCAGTCAGGGGCTCAGACCTCTTTGGGTAGATGGTCACTGATTCAGATCTGGCTACTTCTGGCTGGGACAGGACGACATGCAGAGGGGAAGTCTGAGTCGGTGGTCTGTGCTCAAAGGAATGGACAGTTGTAGAAGCATTTGGTTGACCACTACTCTAGAGACCTCATGAATCCGTTCCTGGAGAAAGCAGAGGAAACAGGGTGCAAAGAGAAAACATAATCAGATGAGGATGAGGGGGCCCATAACAGGGGTAAGCCATGTAAAAAGGGGAGTCTGCTACCATGAGCAGGGAGAAGAGGGGGGCTGGTTGTGTAATATGAGGTCCTCCCCTGTTTTCTGGAGCAACTTGATCAGAGTTTTCACCAGGCCAAACTTGTTGATGTAATACCAGCCTTTCTCTCCCAGGAACAGGCAAGTGCCCCCTTTGTCAGCTATGAGGGGATCCAGTGTGAGGAAAGGGGAAGTGAGGTCACTCATTGAAAGCTCCTCGGAAAGCGATTGGAAAATTTTAGAAAAAGTTTTAGTACACAGATCTCCAGGATGAGAGCCAGAAAAACCATGACAATAGGCTCTGGGGAGGCCTCAGTCACGAGTCAGGAAGAATCTGCATTTTAAACTAGTTCCCTAAGAGATATTATGCATACTGCAATCTGAGAGCCAACATCTACACAGTGTCTAGTCAGAGTCAGGCTGGGGTCATGTTCCATTTTGTTTCCTATAGCAGCTGGCTCCCAGGACTCAGTAATTTTTGTTCATTTGTTTGATTTGTTTGTTTGGAGACAGATGTCACTATTTAAGCCTGGAATTGGCTATGTAGACCAGGCTGGCCTCAAGTTCACAGTGATCCTTCTGCCTCTGGCTCCCAAATGCCGGGATCATAAGTATGAGCCATCACGACCGGGCTGTGCACAGCATATCTTGAACTGAGTATGCAGAGCGGATACGAGGGAAATTGAGGTCCCTTTTTAGGGTTCTTAGTCCCACTCATAAAATAATTTAAAAATGGATTCAAATGGACACTTTCATTCAATTTTATTAGAGTTTAAAGAAAAATCTCAGGTAGACAAGCTACGAGTCTCACCAGCTGCCTTGAAGAGGAAAAGCAAGAAGGGAAGGAAAAAAGCCATCCAGCCATGCCTGTTTAGAGCCTGCATGAGGTGAGACCACGTGGCGGACTAGCAGGTGCATGGAGGAGAGGGGAGCGCTCCAGAAAGAGTAAGGACAGCATGGTCAGAGAAGAGAGAAAGTGTTAGGTTATGGCGCACTCCCCCCGAAATAAAAGACCACGAGGTTTAGGCTCTCTGGAACAAAGTTTAATTCAGGGTAGCCAGGGCTAGGCTCAAGGGAAAGATAGAGCCAGCACTGAATGGCTCCTGGCCTGGGAATTTAAGGGAGAAGGTGGGAATGGGATTCAGTGAGAGTGGGGTGGGTAGAGCACTTTGCAGAAGTTGCTGGCTTTCAAAAAGATGGAAGATTCCTGAGTATGCTGTGATGGCCCGTTTTTCCACAGTCAAAGGCTGGCCTGATAGAGCTGCTTTCTGGGCATCACCTGGTCTTAGGTGTCTCTGCATTTCAATGGGCTTCGGGAACTCACATCCTGACAGAAAGGAAAAGGAGATAATATGCTTTTCCGAAGAATTTAGAAGAGTGGGCAGACTTAACAAAACTACTTGTCAGTGGCCTGGTAAACAACTGCACCAGAGGGTGGGGATCTAGGCAGGAGAAGCTCACCATCTCATTAATGCACCAGGTATTCTGCCTATCTCTGTAGCATGACTTAAGAACCTGTCTTCTGACAAAAAAAAAAAAAAAAAGAACCTGTCTTCTTTGGGGTGATCCAGTGACCAGGTGATTGGCCCGGAGAACTGGCAAGTTGGATCTTCGTCCAGCCGGGCTGGGGGACTGGCTTCTTGCTATTATAACAAAACCATGAGTATGTTTTGACTGTCTTTGCAGAACTAAGTTTTTATTTCTACTCTTTAGTTTTTCTTATTTCCTTAGGGAAAATATTCCTCCTAGTATTCTGCATAGTTCACGCTGAGTCAAATCTACTCCCTGGCTCCTGAAGAGAGAAAGCAACTCGGGATTCTCCTTACCACTGTGAGGGGCTCAGAGGCAGGCATATAACCAAGCTGAGCAGAAGTCTCTGCCTTGGCTGCGGGGTAAATTCTTTCTGCTGGAGTGGATTTCGTGGAGTCCTGTAGCTTGTAGTCACCATACTGGCATTCGAAACAATGGCGGTGAGAAGACAACGTCCTGACGACATCACTTGGGCGCCTTCATTAACCCTTGCTTGAAGTTCAAGCCAAACCTCTTTTTAGTTTAAAACTAATTCAAACTGACTTTCTTTCACTACAGCATGAGTCCTGGTGTTAGGGTTCGAGAGTCCACACCAGACACTCTGAAGGATGGAAAACCAAGACTTTATTTCTGGAAAAAGTAAACCAGCATGCTGGGGTGGAAGGGAAAAGGCTCTGACCCCAACGTCTTGGCTCGCAGGCCTTTTATACAGGGTCTAGGGGAATTTTAGCAGGGTTTGGGTAACTTCTAGCCCTATTGGATAATAACAGGCTTACGCCCATGGTTAGGTCAGTCCAACAGCACCCCACATACCAACAGTTATCTTTAGACACAATCCTGCAACTGGAATGAGGAAATGTTAGATTAGTCCATCTGCCCTCACATACCAACAGTTATCTTTAACAAGTTTAAGTTGGCTGTTCTTGAGGCCTTGAGCAACTGTCTTTGAGCAATCAACCTTTTTCCTGGATTAGGCAGGTTTTAGTAATTGCTTAAAACGGCGGCTATACTCAAAATGGAGTCAGTGTGGGCCTCTCTTACACTGGGATATATCGTTTAGGTTGTCCTTTGCTACTTGGAGCTGTGATTAAACACAACTCTGAGTCTCTGGCTTTCCCTAGTTCTCTATGCCAATGTTTAAGTTTTGTGATTCAGCTTTAGACTTCTCTATTTCTGGGCACTTGTGTTGGGTGGAAAGTGCTGCCATCCCAGCCAGTCTGGATGAACTTGAACTCACTTGAGCTCGTGAGTTCAAGACCAGCCTGAGCAAGGAGACTCTGTTAGGGTCTGAAAATCCACACCAGACACACCGAAGGATGGAAAGCCAAGATTTTATTTCAGGAAAAAGTAAACCAGCATGCTGGGGTGGGAGGGAAAGGACTCCGACCCTGATAACTTGGTTCACAGGCCTTTTATACAGGGTCTAGGGGAATTTTTCTTTATCAGTTCAGACCGGACCTGTTTCTGAAGCCTCGGACCTATCTAGTGGACTTCATCCTGGGGGAAATGGAATACCACCGGGCCTGTTTCTCAATGCCCCGATGCATCTGGTGGACTCCAGCCTGGGGGAAAGTGAATGCTTAACCTTTGTCCAGAGTAGAAGTCTGGAATTAACTCTTATCTCTTCATCACCTTTCCTGACCGCCTTCCCTGATGGCCCTTACACAGTTCAGGTAGAAGTCCTGCAGCTTCCTAAGCCGACTCTTGTTCTTCCTTCATGGCCCCGCATCATTATTGCTTATCTTGTCCCCAAATGGACTTTCCTTTGTCTTTCTCCCATAATCTCCATTGTCAGCTTAGTGATTTATACTTGATATACAGTTGTTCAATGAATAGATGTATAATAAGCAATGATGGTGCTGATGTAACTTAAGAAAAACTGTTCTCTTTCCCACCACCTTCTCTAAGAAGATTGCAGAAAATCGAGAATGGCATTTATGCATTCTTCTGCTTGGTCTGGAGGTCTCATTCTCTGCTCCCTGCGTCAGCCTTAGAGCTGGATACAACAGTAAAGTATTCAAGAGCTGATACCAGTTGTAAAATGTTGAGAACATGACAAATGGAGAATTGTTCAAAACCAGAAAGTTTAGCTTGGGAAAAGAAGATTTAGGGTAGAAAGTATCACTGTCTTCAGATAATTGTATTAGGGAGAAGCTAGTACAAAACTTGTGCCAGAAAATTCAGACCGAAGCTCTCCTGGAAGGCGAGAACTCTGTCAAGAAAAACAGCACCCCCTCTGTTCGCTGAGCTAGCCATTCTGAGAGCTACCAAGGCCCCTACAGTGGCAGAGACCAAACATTACAGAACAGATTTCCACATTAGATGACGAGGTTAATGATTCAAATACCTAGCCATTACAAAAGCCTTCCGGAACCTTACACCATTAAGTTTTTCAAACTGTTTGTTCGTGTGTTTGCTTATCTGTTTTGACACAGGGCCTCCCTAGGTAGCCCTGACTGTCCTAGAACTCAATATGAAGATAAGACTGGCCTCAACTTCATGAATGTTCCCCCTGGCCTGCCGCCTGAGAGCTGAGATTATAGGTGTGTGCCACCATATCCAGCAAGTTAAAAAAAAAAAAAAACAACCTTTAAAAGCATTCTAAAATCATTTATTTATTTATTTATTTATTTATTTATTTATTTATTTATTTATTGTCTTTTTGAGACAGGGTCTCCCTATAGCCCCAGCTGGCCTGGAACTCACTATGTAGACCAGGCTGGCCTTGAACTCACAAAGATCCACCTGCCTCTGCCTCCCAAATGCTGGGATTAGAGACGTGAACCACCATACCCAGCTTAAAAATCATGTAATTTTAAAAAGAATGTGGAAAGCCAGGCATGGTGGTGCACACCTTTAATCCTAGCACTTGGGAGGCAGAGGCAGGCAGATCTTTGTGAATTCAAGGCCAGCCTGGTCTACAAAGCGAGTTCCAGGACAGCTGGGGATACAGGGGGACCCTGTCTCAAAAAGACCAAAATAAATAAATAAAAAGAGTGTAGAAATATTTCACTGCACCTCCATTAATGACAGCATTTATGAACTCTATCACATCTTGCTCACAGGATGTACATCAATGGACATGGTTACCATGAACTCCAAAGTGTGGCTCTACTTTTGGTTATAACAGAGCTTGCAAATATGAGATTATCCAATACATGCTCTGCATTCTGCTCAATTTCAACCTCAGTGGTTTATCTGTGCTACTTTTGTTCAAGTATATGTGCATGTTCGTGGGTGTGTTTGTGGGTGTAGATGTGGGTGTGTTTGTGGGTGATTGTGGGTGTGTTTGTGGGTGTGGATGTGGGTATGTTATTTTGCTTGTTATCTTTTGTTTGTTCCCAGTGTTAGAGAGAAAACTCAGGATCTCATGTATGCTAGGCAAATAACACTGAGCTATAGGCCTAGCCTTGTTCACCATCATTTTGTTTTGTTTTAATTTGAAACAGAGCCTCACCAAATTACCGAAGGGGACCTTACACTGTATCCCAGGTAGGCTTTGAATTTGTGACGCCCCTGTCCCTGCTTCCCCAGTACCCAGGAGATGGGGCTGCAGCACCACGCCTCACTTTGCTTGTTTTTATGTGAATGCTGAATAATTAACAATTCCAACCCTTTATGTGAGAACCAAAGATTGTATTTGGAAGGGGGTTGTCTAAGCACCACCTGAATTTGTAATCTTTGGGACTATTTTAACAATACATGTCCCTAGCCCCCACCCCTTGGACTGGGTCCAGGAGTCTTCTGATGAGGGGTAGAACAAACATGAGGAAATCAAGCTGGCACTGACAGCTTCATCTCCACTGGCTGGCTTTAATAGTGCTGGAAGGGGCAACTGAGTAGTCATCAACCTTACCAAGCTGTGAATCCTGACAGCTGTAATAATGACTGGCCTGGTAAAATATGCCCATTGGTGAACAGCAGCGTGAATGTTAGGGGGGTAACCAACAACCTTCTGCTTAGACTTAAGGCCCACTTCACAAGATGGAGTCCACACCTGGTACTTCTATCCAGATCAAGAATCTGTGGCTATACAAGTTATAGGCTCTAGGGAAGAATCTACTGGTATTATTTTGTTAGACATAGTATTAAATGACTAATGGCTTATTGTTACACCCAGAGATTAGTGCCTTTCTGAGCTCTCGCCAGAGAAGGGATTGGAGGGTTGTTGTCAGCAGATGGCAGTTAGCACAAAGAGCCACAACTGGGCAATATGCAGAGAAGAAGAGAATATGGAGTGCTCAGCCCTAACTCGGACACTCATATCACATCCTCTGCTCCTATGGCTCAGGGATCCTTGCAGATGAGAGTGTAGAAAGATTCAAGAGACAGAGGTGGCAGAGGAATAAAACAAACTTATTGGGACACCACAGGGCAGTTGCATATATAAGCCCACAGTCCTTGCATCAGCATGAGTAAAATCCGTACAAGCCCAAGCTAGGCAGACCCAAAACGGATGGGGAAGTGGGCAACAAGCCCTCATGGAGCAGCTGTTGGCAATTGACAGCTGCTGGGAGAGAGAGGTTCAGTCTTTGAGGGCGTGATGCTGAGTAGGTGGCCAGGCTCCAGAGGGTGGACCCACATCCAAGTGCATTTGGGGAACGTAAATTAGACTTGATGGGCCTTGAAAAAACTATAGAGGACATGACACTGGGAAGGAGAAGCAGGGTGAGGGGCAAGGCAAGGAGGGGTCTAACTCCAAATACGCTGTGTGAAAAGTTCTCAAGGGATCAACAAAAACAACAAATATATATATATATATTAAACTTTTTTTTTAGACAGGGTCTCCCTATAGCCCTAGCTGGCCTGGAACTCACTCTGTAGACCAGGCTGGCCTTGAACTCACAGAGATCCACCTGCTTCTGCTTCCTGAGTGTAGGATTAAAGGCATGAGCCACCATACCTGGCTTAAAGATGGGCGTTAGCCACCATGTGGGTACTGGGAGTTGAACCCAGGTCCTCTGCAAGAGCAGTCAGTGCTCTTAACCGCTGAGCCATCTCTCCAGCCCAACAAATATATATATA
>VZQC01003840.1:43645-95808 GCA_009823505.1 Rhizomys pruinosus
TCTCCTTCCTTCCTTCCTTTCTTTCTTTCTCTTTCTTTCTTTCTTTCTTTCTTTCTTTCTTTCTTTCTTTCTTTCTTTCTTTCTTTCTTTCTTTCTCTCTCTCTCTCTCTCTCTCTCTCTCTCTTTCTTTCTTTCTTTCTTTCTTTCTTTCTTTCTTTCTTTCTTTCTTTCTTTCTTTTGCTGTCACTATGTAGCTTTGGCTGGCCTGAACTCATTGTGTAGATCAGGCCAGCCTCAAACTTACAAAGATCCTTCTGCTTTTGCCTCCCAAGTGCTGAGATTAAAAGTGTGTACCACCAACCCCAGAGTGTAGATAGATGATTGTCAACACTGCTGTCTCATTATCTGCTGATCTATTCCTACTATTGTTAGAGTGGCAATTTAAGGCACATTAAAAAAAAAAAAGAAATCTTTATCAAGAGGATAGAATGCCTGGTCTGTGTGGACTGAACATTACAGTTTGGATGGATCTGCCACCTGGCCAATGGACCATCTCTAGGGAGGTAGGCTCACTTTAAACAATGTTAAAGAGATAGGTGGAATAGTTTGTCCTTTAATGAGATACTGTACTTTTCATTCCATGAATTCTCGCCCCCAATACAATCTCTTACAGAGAACAAGCATGCTGTTTTGTAAGTCAGCCAGCTTTTCTGAACTACTCAATAAAGCATAGCTTTTCCTTTTCTTCCTGTGTCACTCTAAGCATACATTCCTCAACATTTGGGCATCCTGGCTATTTCTCCAAAGCTCTCCTCCCTGCCATGTGACCTCTCGTCCTCTGTGTGTCTGATCCCCATGGCAGCTCAAGGTCTGGCCTTTTGTCCCTCTTCCCTCCATTCCCCTCCTCCAGGCAGCGCTAACCTTAAGCTTTCCTACCTTGGGAGTTTTTCTTTTAAACTAAAAAAATTGTTCTTGAACTTTTGCTTGAATCCATTATTAAATTCCTTTATTATGAAGCTAAGAACCTGAAGAAGGGACCCCATTTCACCTGTATCAGCCTGCCCCATCCTCAATTATTAATAGAACACTAAACTATGAAAAATAATGATTCTTCTTTTAGACTAGATAGAGAACTGTTTGGTCACTTCCAGTTAATTAAAGAGGAAACAGGAATAGTCATTTATTAAATACCTGCTTAGGCAACCAGGAGTATGCTATTAAATGAAGATAAACCTTGACTGTTATCCTGTTCAGATGAAGAAATGGAGCTTCATAAAAATCTCAATAATAATAAAAATTTCTACTACCCAAGCGGGTAATAGAAATGAAATCACATGGTCAGGAGGTGCTTGTGAAAGGAATTTGTTTATTTACTTCTACAGGATCTTCCTATGTAGCACAAGCTGGCTTTGAACCTCTAACCCTCCTCAGTCGGCACCTGCACTTCCCCTGATTGAGGCTATCGGTGTCTATCTCCACAGCTGCTCCGTAAGAAGAATTTGAAGAGAGAGCGGCAGTGACGGGCTCAGACCAGGGGGTCTCTTCCTGCTCTTGCCCATCTCTGGGTTCACAACACCTCTTCCCCTCCTGTTCTTGCAGCCGTCCTGGAAGCAGAGAGGATTAGCTTGAAGAGAGATGTTTGCCCTATCAGATTATTGAAACAATGGACCCCCCAAACTGCCATTTCTTTAGGAATTCCATGCTGACAGAAGGAAAAGGCTGAAGCCCTGGTCCGGGCAGAGGAGGCACTTGCCTCTCGGGAATATACTCCATACATTTCTGGAAACTTATTGAATGACTTTGGAGAACAAATCAGAGCCAGAATAATGATGGGCCGATGACTGTGAATACTTAACTATCCATAGCTCTTGTCCTTTATTTAAACACAAAGCTCGTGTCAGTATCCAGAGGATAAACTTAGAAGTCACCAGACCCTTTTATCCTAATACGGCCACATTGAATAACTCTCTTTTTCTGCCTTTCACTATTACTTGCTTAACTGGCATATTGAGGATGGATGGTCAAGCTTTGCTTATTGGACAGGCCCAAGGCTTTTACCCGAAAGCCTCCAGTAATTGTTTTAACCACAGTTTCTGATATTTATGCTGCATTATGACAAAGAGTGATTAAGTGAGACAATGTGAAAACATCTGTAGCATAAAATGTAACCTATGATGGCCACTATAAAATTGAATAACTATTTTGTATCCATTTCTAAAGTATAATTCATAGAATGATTGGTCAAAGTATGCTCAAAGTTAAAAGTTGTTCACCACAGAGATAGTCAATTGTTGGGGGATGTTGGAGAGTGGAATAGCCTTCTGAACTCACCACTAATAAAAATCCAGGGGGCAGTTTTCTGAGTACACAAAACTGTAATAGGTTAGAGTATGGATGTCAGATCTAGGAGCTCACAAGCCCAACAGCCACCATGCACCTGTCTGCTTTGTTGCTTGAGACCAATGCAGTTGCTGTGTAACTGTCAAGCTGGAAAAGGAAGAAAGAGGCCTGGGGAGACGAGGTTGGCCTGGGGAAGTCTCTCAGTAGGAGGGAGAAGTTTTGTGGCCACTTCTGCAAGTCCTTCTCTGAGTCTTTTCCTTTAGCTTAATAATCCAAGGTGTCCTTCAGCCATTACTGTCCCCAGCCACCGATGTTGAAAGCCAAGCATTCAGGGTGAGGGCAGGAAGAGATCTTGTTGGGCAGGTTTTCTTTTCAAACCAGGAGCTTAACTGAGAATGTTCAATAGAGTACATCTTAAACTCAGAATGCACTCATCCCCATTTCCTGACTAAACTGCTCAGCTTTCTTTGTTGGCAAGACAGAGCTATGTTTGGAGCTATATCCTGTGTTCTCCACCTATGTGTAATAATGTAATCATTCTTTGCTCTTTTAAATCTTGGCTGTGCTTTTTGACTTCATAGTCAACAAAAGCAAAACCATTATATTCAGGTCCAAAGTCACAAGGGCAAATATTTAAGCATCTGACCTATGACCTGGCATTAGTAGCAAGTGCTCAGCAAATTCTTGTTGATTAGTATTGGAGGAATGTCTCTAGAAGTAAGTATAAGACGATCAAGTCTATGAACTGAAGTTCCCAGAAAAATACATATGTTAAAGATTCTATGTGACCGACTGAACTTTGTGATTAGAGAGGGTTAGAATTTTGTAGATCCAGTCGAGCATGGTGGTGGTGCACGCCTTTAATCCCAGAACTCGGGAGGCAGAGGCAGGTGGATCTCTGTGAGTTCAAGGCCAGCCTGGTCTACAGAGCGACCTCCAGGCCAGCTGGTACTAAAAGGGAGACCCTGTCTCAAAAAGACCAAAAAATAAAAATAAAAATTTTGTAGATCCAGAGTCAAATTAACTTGAGCCATCTGTAGCCACTCACGGAACACCTTTGTGTCTGACATCCTTGTGACTATCAATCATATGAACCCTTTTGGAATGTTGTGTTGGTTCGTTTCTATTTTCAGTGTGACACAAACTAGAATCAACTGGAAAGAGGAAACACCAGCTGAGGAATTTTTTGGATTGCTTTAATTGATGTGGATGGGCCTGGCCACTGTGGGGGGTGCCATCCTTGGGCAGGTGGGCCTAGCCTGTATAAAAAAGCTCGCTGAGCAGTAAGCCGGAGAGTGAGATAGTATCAGCCTCAAGGTAGCCTGAGCAGCAGTTGCTCCGTGGCTCCTGTTCAAGGTTCCTGCCCTGCCCTGTTACCTGGAAGTCGAAGTCTGTTTGGCTTTTCTCCCCAAGTTGCTTTTGGTTATTATGTTGTTGTTGTTGTTTTTATCATAGCCAGAGAAACTGACTAGAACAGATGAATGAACAGAACACTAGCTTCTACCAAACTCAAAGGTGAAACTGTCATTAGATAGCCTTGGTCCACATAGCTGAGATGCCCCCTGTTGTGGTAACCTACTCACGTGATGTTTCCACCAGTGTACTTGACAAACATCTTGATTCGTGGTTTTCTTTTGTTATGGAACTATAATGATGAACCTGTTATCATATCAGAAAACAGTGTTTGGACTGACCTGAATTTGTGTTCCCAGTCCGTGGTCGCTCGTATTTGGTTCCAGAATGAACTCTTGTTCTTTTGAGTTGAGAACTGTAGTTTTGAGTTCACGGATCCCGCAGTTGAGAATAATGGTTCTCTTGTGTTCGGTCCCTTCATATTGTGGGCTATCCACCCACCATTGCCACAGTGACTGCACAGTGACCCTTATCTTTCCACATGACCATCACACTTCTCTATCCATTCCAGACCCCAGGCAACTTGGCCCTGTCAATATCTTGAGAGAGAAGCTTTCAGATATCTGGCTCCTTAGCACTTGCACATTACTAGGGAGTCATCCCGCAGAGGTCACACTATTCGTGTCTTTCTGTTCGTGCTGTTTTTCTATTTTGGATTGCTTTGGGTCTGTTTCTGTCCACTGAAATCCTCCTTATTCTCCAAGGCAATTTGCAATAGAAATCCATCACATAAGTATAGAATTATTTTCAACTGAAGGAAACTAAGAATCAACAGGCACAGGAAGAATTTTCTGTCTTTTTCTTATCTGCCTAAAAAGTGTAGCATAAATTCCCCTTCTTTGGGCTGGAGATGTAATCGGTAGAGCAGTTGTCAAGCATGCTTGAAACTCTGGGTTCAGACTCTATGGTTCAGTCTTCGATGCATAAGCCAGGGTAGTAACACAGGCCTGTACTCAGAGCACTGGGGAACGCAAGAGGACCAAGAGCTCAAAGTCATCCTCAGCCCACACGTAGTGATTTTGAGACCATTGTAGGTTACAGGGGACCCTATCGAAACAAACTTCTGGCTAGTAGGACAGCCAGCAGCAGTATGTCCGCTTGGCAGACTTTTTTTTTTTTATTTTTATTGAGCACATTTCATACAGCATTTCTTAATCAAATTTAGACTCATTCCCCTATCCATGCCCACCCCTCATCCCTCCCCCATCAGAGCTCATGGATTCTGTCATACACAAGTTCTATCTTGCATCTTTTTCTCAGTCTTTTATAACCTTTTCAGTGCACAGGTTTACAGTTTCAGTCAGTTCTTTGAATAGGTTTTTCTCTCTCTTTTTTTGTTCCCATTATATTATTCCACAATATGCATATATTCACTCCACACATAAATCAAAGTTACAAAATCTGAAAATAAACTATAGGTTAATTCTAAAGCATATTTAGATATTCACATTTTAACAGTAAAGTTGCATGCAGGAAAAAAGAAGTATAACTTTACATTATTTTTTTCTAGAATATGAATATTAGTATTCCCATATGATAGAACACACCATAGGATTACATAAGGATAAATTATGAATGGTTGTAGCATGTACTGATAAAAAGAGAAAATATTTTACAAAATATTTTTAACTGTTAAATATAATCCTTCTTTTTTTAAACCAAAAGATCTCATATTTTCCCCAAGGAAGTGCTTGGAGGTTCCTCCTTGGCAAGCCCAAACAACCATCAATCCTGCCCCTGTGCTCCACACTGGGGTCCCTCCCAGCTATGGTCACAAATGAGGTCCAGCAAGCATGTGTCCTGTCTTGATCTTCCTGCACTGGCCTCCATGATGTAGCCTGGGTAGTCAAACAACGGCTGTCTACACTCTGAAGAGGCTGAAATCCTAGTACCCACTCAGTCCACACGCTGGACATCTCAGTATTCCCCATCTGGCGTAGAAGGTTTGAAGGACTCTCAAGTTTATATCTGAAGTACAATTTCTCAGACCTTATTGATTATTTATTTCTGGTTATACTTTCCTTTTAGATGCTTAAGGCCACACAGTCAGCCCAGATTAACCAAGGTTTCTGTTTTCTCAAGGTCAGCTGAGGATCTGGTCCTCAAGGGTCACTCGGGGGTTTTTTGGTTGGGGGAGCCCCTGGCTCCTTTTGGTTTTTCAACCACCAGTTCCATCCACTCGAGGACACAGTTAGGTCTTGCTAGACCAGGCTTCTCTCTTTGAAGCATGAGCAGACTTTCCTCTTTATAGGGTGGACACTGGCTGGAGTCCCATCAGTGGATCTCCAAGACCTCCCAGCACAGGGAAGACTGGTTGGCAGACTTTTTTAAAGAGGGAAAGCTACAGGGTGTAGGCAATAGTGCATAGGAGGAAGTAGACAATATGGTGTGTGTGATGGTTAATCCTGGGTGTCAACTTGACTGGACTAAGGAACAAATAAGAGAAAAAGGGTCTTCTGATTGGACCACCTCAACCCGGATGGCCCACCCCAAATGTGGGCGTTACCTTCTGCCGGCAGGCAGTATTTAAGGCCACGGCAGTGGGAGCTGGTCCCTTTTCCTCCTGCAGCTTGCCTCTCTCATCTGGTGAGTTTGTCTTGCTGCTGTGATCAACCTTTCGGATCCCAGCGTGTACTGAGACTGGCAGATCGCCTGGAATCCATTCGGGCCTTCAGCACTAGACTGGGACTACTGAGACATCCAGCCTTGCGGACTGAGCAGTTCCCTGCATTCCCGGCCTCTCCAGTTCAGCGCTACTGTTGAGCTCCATCACGTGAGCAAATCAATAAATTGTATATAGTTATATATTCATCCTGTTGCTTCTGTTTCTTTAGAGAACCCTGACTAATACAGTGTGCAATAGGGCCTGGGCCCTCTAGCGAAACGGGCAATAGGGTGTAGGTGCTTTGTGGTCAGTATCAGGACAAACAGCTTGAGAAAACCAGAGTGTTCCTCTCTCCCACAGCAACCAAGCAAGGTTACAGCAACCTTTTCATGGACTGTAGGACAGTGGTCTCGGATGAACACTCTCTGGGTTTCCAGGTCCAAGTTGACTGTGGTCTTAGAGATACCATGATGAGGTTGTGTGTGGGGCAATGGGATTCCTGGTGTCTGCGAGGGTCACCAGCCTCTCCCTGAGCCACAGGCGGGGGGAGGTAGAAGAGAAAGCAGCACAGGTAAACCCATCAGGTCAAGGCCCCCCAGGAGTTGGCCTCGAAGGACCAAAACTCATTTATTTATTTGCAGAAGATTCTGGTTTCTGGCGGGCTTGATGCAAGGATGAGGCAGGGGGCGGGCGGGCGGTGGGGCTTTGCAGGGAAAGTTCACAGTGCAAAAGCCTTGTTTATGCTAGCTGGCAGAGGCTCCAGTTGGCTTCCCCAACCAAGGTGTGCTCTTTAGATAGTGGGTTTAGGAATGTGACACCTTTTGCCCCAAAAGGGGGCTGCAGGGCCTATTGTCCACTGGTGAGCAGGGGCAGGCTTGAATCCCTGGCCTTTTGCAGGTTGTGAGGCAAAAGCCTAGTCCTTTATTGCTTCGGCCTAATGGAATATCTGGTCCCACATCTGTGGAAAAATTTATTTAATGGCCCTCACCATCCATTAGTCTTTCACCCACTGTTGTTTCTCCATTATTTTCCCACAGTTATTGTTCTTTGAAGACTAAATGCTCTATCCTTTATTAAGGTTTATAATCCCTCAAGACCAACTACTTTTTTGAATTTCACATATTTTCTGTGAACATCGTTGTACCTGAGGTTAAGGCTTCCCAGGTTGCTGTAACCTGACTAATGTTTCAATGGATGTATTTGAAAAGTGTCTTGATTTATGATTTCATTTAGTTGTTTCCTATAAAAACTATGAAACCCACAGAAGCATAACCTAAGAGTACTTTGTATTTTTTTAAGCCAAATTTTATTGAAGCTTTGTGCATTTCATACAAAATGAGAGTCCTTTGTATCTTATACCTTTTTAGGCAAAAGTAATATTTTATTTTAAGCTTATTTTATTATTGTTATTTTATGTGTATGCGTGTATTACCAGCATGAATGTAAGCACAGCCACGACGTGCAATGCCCAGGGAGGACAGTAGAGGGCATCAGGTCCCTTGGAATTAGGATGGTGGTTGGCCACCATATGGGTGCTGGGATGGGAACCCAGGTCCTCTGCAAGAGCAGTCAATGCTCTTAACTGAGCCATCTCACCAAGACCCCCAAATAATATTTTCTACCCTACTGGATACTTTTGCTTGCTCCACACCAATGGTGTTCTTCATATAATGTGCCTGCAAGATGCAGAAATTCCATAGATTTCTCTAGGGGCACCATGTATCAGTAGAGAACCCCATAAAAGGAAGTTGAATTAGTGAATGAAAACACACACACACACACACACACACACACACACAAACAAATTTAGATAACTTCCCCCACCAGGTAAAAAAAAAAACAAACTACTGTATGAGAGAAAATATAATTTTTCCTCCACACTCACAACTTCCTACTGGTACAAATTCTAGTAACAAAAGAGAAAAGCAAAAGAAGTCCTTATACATGCAGTGCCTGCCACACAGGAGTAGCCTCAGTCAAGGGTGGCTTCAGGCAGTGGCTTAGAAATCTGGCTTATACAGCACCCTTAATGAAAAAAAAAAGTTTATAGAAAACAGTTTGAGGCTTCTAATGGTGCATTTTTGAGACAGAGTGCCCTGTAGCTCAGGTGCTAGCCTTGAACTCCCTATGTAGCCAAGGATGGCCTTGAATGATCCCCAGCCCACATGGTGGAAGGGAGAGACCCAAGTGCCACCAGTTGTCCTCTGACCTCCATGGTGTGGCATGGCACACCCACACACACTGACAAGATAAATAAACATCACTTTAAATGTAAGAAGGTGGATGCACCATTGTATTGTCAACTCCAACTATTTTTGTTTTTAGCATTGTGTGTGTGTGTTTTTGAGACAGGGTTTCATGTAGCCCAGCTTGGCCTCAAACTCATTATGTAGTTCAATTGGTAGATCATTTGTCTAGCATGCACTGGGTCTTGGGCTCAATTCTCCAGCATCACAACAAAACGAAATCCCAGAATGAACCCTGAACAAACTAATAGAAAGATGGTGTATTAGTCACTTTTCTGTTGCTGTGATAAAACTACCATGATCAAGGGAACTTATAAAAGGAAGAGTTTATTTGAGCTTTTGACAGTTCCAGGGAACTAGATTCCATCATGGCGGGGAGGCATGGTGGCCGGAGCTGGAGCCGAAAGCCGAGATTCACATCTTCAAGTTGGCACAGGTAGCAGAGAGAATGACTGGAGACTGGCAAGGCTTTTTGAACTCTCTAAGCCTGCCCCCAGCGCTGTATTTCCTCCAGCATGGCCACACCTTCTAAGTCCTCCCAAAACAGAGCCACCACCTGGGGACAAAATGTCTGAAAACCGGAAGCCTATGGGGACATTCTCATTCAAACCACCACAGATGGCAAAGCAGGGTGTAGCAGTATACTGGTGTCCCAGTACCTGGGAAGCTAAAGTGAGATCAGGTGAGCCCAGGAGTTGAAGACAGCCTAGACAGCATTAGTAACATCTTATCTTGGAACAATAATCACAGCTGGGCATGGGGGTGCACACCTTTAATCCCAGACTTGGGAGGCAGAGGCAGGTGGATCTCTGTGAGTTCCAGGTCCTATCTCAAAAACAAACAAACAAAAAATAATCAACAAACAGAAAAGGATATGCGGGGCTAGGGATGTAGCCTAGTCAGTTGATAAGGTTTGTCTCACATGCACAAAGCCTTGAGTTCAATCCCCAGCACTGTATAAACAGGGTATGCTGGTATGGGCTTGTAATCTTGGCACTTGAGAGGTGGAGGCAGGAAGATTAGAATTTCAAGGCAAAAAAAAAAAAAAAAAAAAAAAGTTCAACAGTTACTAGAGGTTCTTAGGGGAAAGAAAGGAGGAAATGTTTTCATTGGAAGGACAAAAGTTTCTTTGGGACACTGGTTTTCAGAACAAACAGAAGATAAGAAAGCTTGTGACAATGCTTGCTTACAGTTATGAGTGTTCTTTGTTTTATTCCCAGGTCATAAAGGATGGGGGTAGGGGATTTATGGTCTGATGACTCCCAGTCTCTTTCCTGGTAGCAGATGTTGCTCTAAAGAGAGAATTTATGGAAGCCTTTACCTCTCAGAAGGTTCCACTTTTAGTCAGATAATGGAAACCCTAAGAATTATTCTTTCTATATTAGTTGAATCCTAAATATCTTCATGTTGCAACTATAGAGATAGCTTAGTCAGTAAAAACGTTCGTTGTGCAGGCATGAAGTTTTGAGTTCAATCCTCAGGATCCACATAAACATGTACTCATGTACACACACACACACACACACACACACACACACACACACACAGAGTTCTAAGGAAAAGAATATGGGGTCTGTGGTTGTGGTTCAATGCTCCATAAGTTGTTGGGAATACTTTAGGACTTGGATTTGAAGTTCAAAGATTCTGAGACATTTGACAAACGTAACTGTGACTCATTTATCCAAGTATTTTACTCCTTCCTCATCCTATGATTTGACATCCATGGGATCTCTATGCAAGTCTTCAGCAGTTCATTGTAGTTAAGGCAGTTCAGTTCAGGGGATTATTAGTTCCATATGCTTAATAATTATACACATGTGCGTTCCTGAGATAAGTTTTGCATTCCAAGAATAGATGTAATTGCTTACCTCCCACCAGCCAAAGACTGAGCTCTCACACAGCATACAACTGCACGCAAACAGGACAGGAAGAAGCAGACATCTCGTATAAGGGCCTGCTCACGTCCATGTTCCAGGTTTCTGTGGCACTCACTGAAGATAAATAAATTGTGAAGAATTTCAGAACAGAGACCTTACACCATTAAATCAAACATAGGAGTCCGTCTGGTAGTCTTGGCCACTGACCACACAAGTTGCATGTCCATGTAGCTGACACCTTTGTTTAGAAAAATTATCCCCAATTTCTGCCTGGGAGACTGTGGAGCAGCTATCGCCAGCAGCTTGGCTTCACCTTCTTTGTTGATAGAAAGCCAGTTTTATTTGGGGCTTGTAATGTGTTCAGTTTTTAAAATGCTGTTTCTTTTGCAGTTCGTATTGTCATATGATTAAGTTTTAGTTAATTATATGCACAACTGTAGTGTGGAATTTCTGGGACCGTGGCCACATCCCTCCCTCCAAGCAGCTTAGAATAGATGAGATGTTAGAATGCCAGCCAGAATCCTGCGGGTGGGAGCTGCAGCCTCGAGTGAAGGGAGACAGCATCTGACCCCAGGAAAGCCAGAGTTCCAGGTGGGCTTTTGGCTACTTATCTCTGAAAAGAGTTTACATGGATTTACTTATTTTATTTTATTTTTTTTAATTTTTTTTTTATTATTTATTTTTGTATGTGTATGAATGTACTGTCTGCATGCAGGTCTGTGCACGCGTGTCGTGCAATGCCGCGGAGGTCAGAAGAGGGTCTCGGATTCCCCTGGACTGGAGTTCTCCTGGAATTGGAGTTACAGACGGTTCTTAGCCGCCATGTGGGTGCTGGGGATCGAACCCGGGTCCTCTGCAAGAGCGTCGGTGCTCTTAACCACTAGGCTATCTCTCCAGCCCCTGGTTTTACTTATTTTATGTATGTGTGTGCAAGGGGCACACTTGTGCTGTGGTATGTGAAGGTTAGAGGACAGCTTGTGGGAGTCAGTTCTCTCCCACTATGCTGGTTCAAGGGATCAAACTGAGGTTGTCAGGCTTAGTAGCAAGCACCCTTACCTCTGAGACCTCTCACCACTTCCTTCCTTCCTTCCTTCCTTCCTTCCTTCCTTCCTTCCTTCCTTCCTTCCTTCCTTTCTTCCTTCCTTCCTTCCTTCCTTCTTTTCTTTTTTAAATATTGATTTTTATTTATTTATTATTTATTTGGTGTGTGTGTGTGTGTGTGTGTGTGTGTGTGTGTGTGTGGTCAGAGGACAAGTTTCTGGCGGCTGGCTTTCTCCTCCTTCCATCTTGCTTTTGGGGTGAGGCCTCTTATTTCTGCCAATGTGCTACATATGTGAGCTTCTGGTCAACTCACCTGTCTCTGCTACCATACCTGGATTTTTTATGTGGGATCCAGGGATTGAACTTGTTATTAGGGTTGCATAGCAAATGTTTTTACCCACTAAGCCATCTCAGTGAGTTTGAACTTAATATATATTATTTATTCTTTAAAGATGTCATGCATGTTGGGCCGGCTGCGGCCCTGCACAGCCGCCATACAGCCCACTGCCCTGTGCTGCCCATGGCCGATGTGGAGGACCGTGAGGAGTCCTGTCCCCTGTCCTCGCACTCCAGGGGTGCAGGCTCCAAGTCCAGTGGCCACAAGATGTTCTCACTCAAGAAGTGGAACGCAGTGGCCATGTGGAGCTGAGACGTGGAGTGCGCTATCTGTCCAGTCCAGGCAGTGGTGGTCTGGGAGAATGGAATCACACTTTCCACAACTGCTTCATGTCCCTGTGGGTAAAACAGAACAACCACTGCCCTCTCTCCCAGCAGGATTGGGTGGTCCAGAGAATGGGCAAATAAGAAGTTGGTAGGCTGCTTTCCCGGTGCGCTGGTGTGCAGTCCTGGTCAATCTTGCTTTACCAGAGAAAGGCTCCGGCATGCCAGGGAGTCTCCATTCTTCAGATGAAAGCCACGAGTCTGCAGTCTTTTGGGACTCATCCAAGGCTTGGTTTGGCTTTCTGTCAACTAATTCTCAGAAATTCTCTATAATTAAGAAGATAATTTATTAAAGACAGTCTTTCCTACCTCTGGTGTGTGCTGTCCACACTGCTCAGAAGAGAGAACTCCAGCAAATTGTCCTTTATCTATAATTGTACATGGAGAGCAGAGAGCAGTTACCTTTGCCATTCATAGAAGAACATTTGCATGTCTATGCTTAATTGATTTTTTTAATGTGTATGAATGTACTGTCTGCATGTAGGTCTGTGCACCCGGGTCGTGCAATGCTGAGGAGGTCAGAAGAGGGCGTCAGATTCCCCTGGGACTGGAGTCAAAGACAGTTCTCAGCTGCCATGTGGGTGCTGGGGATCAAACCTGGGTCCTCTGGAAGAGCAGTTGGTGCTCTTAACCACTAGGCCATCTCTCCAGCCCGCTTAATTGATTTTTTTTTTTTTTAAAAAGAGAATGTTGCCATAACAAAATGCCATTAAAATCCCAGCTCTTAGCCTCAGTTCCTGAAATCTCTCATTAGGAGACGAAGCAACCCATGACATCTTCATCTGCTATAAATGAGAATTTCAGTGAACAGGGTAAATAACATGTACTTCTCAACCATGTGGGGCTCTGATTGTCTCTGAACCTCATCTCCATCTTTGACTCATCAAGAAAACCTAGATCTGCACTTACTGTTGAATCATTGAATTGTAAAGAGATATTCTTATTCCTGGTAAGCTTATGTTGTGTATATTAGACAAAATACCAATGGGGAAATGTTTGCTACACAGCATTTTAATAAGTGAATTATTCTGCTTACTTTATCATTTTATGTATACCCTTAAATTTAATAAACTAATTTTTCAAGTAAAAAAGATTTCATGTGTGTATATAATGTATTTTGGTCATAGTCACTCTAATTGGCCGATCTTATTCCCTACTCCTGCCTCTGGAAAGCTTCTTGTTCCCAAGTCCCCTTCCTACTTTCATGACCCCTCTTCTAGGGTCCCACCGAGTATGATCAAGGATGAGTATGGGGTTATATGGTAGAGTATAGCCAACTTACCAGGAACTTCACCACTGAAGAAAAATGACTTCCTGCCCACCCAGCAGCTACTAACTCAGGTAGCGATGGGGTCTCATGAGCCCCTCCCCCATACAGACTGGAATATTGACAGGCTTAGATTTGTGTACGTCTTGTTCAGGTAACCACAGATGCTGTGAATTAATGGGTGCAATAACTATGTCCTGTCCTGCAGTCTACTTTCCACAGCCCTCCTCCCCACCTTTTCTGCGGTCTCTTCAATTAAGCATAGACATGCAAATGTTCTTCCTCTACAACATGTAGATGTTCTCTGCATTGTAGAGGAGTGTGATATAGATGTCCCATTGAAAACTGAGCACTGACAACATGTTATGAGTCTGCATTTGCCAGTGCCCACTGCATCAAGAAGGTTCTCTGACCAAGTGTCTTAGCTTTCTATTGGTGGGGAAAAACACTGACCAAAAGTAACTTGGAGAGGAAAGGGTTTATTTCAACTTACAACTCCCAGGTCACAAACCAACACTGACGGGAAGTCAGGGCAGGGTCTCAAGGCAGAGACCATGGAAGAACACTGCTTACTGCCTCCCTTCTCCTGGCTTGCTAGGCCATTTTATTACACAGCCCAGCCCCAGCTGCCCAGGAATGGCATCGAACACAGTGGGCTGTTCACGTAAGTGAACAGGCAGTCTAGTCTAATGGAGAAAATTCCTCAGTTGAGGTTCCTTCTTCCCAGGTGACTGTAGTTTGTGTCAAACTGACAAAACCAATCAGCCCACCAATCTGGAGAGAAACACTAATCTATGGGTATAAGTATATTTAGAAGGCAGTTTGAAAATATGTCCGTTTAGCCAACAATAGTAGATTCCAACCCTCTGCCCCAGGCCTATGACATCCCCAGCCAATGGCTTTTGACCAGGTTTATACTACCAGACATGAACTCTCTCCTCTGGGGAAAACTTCAAATCCTTTTAGATAGTGGTTGGATTCTCCCATAATAATTATACCATTATTGTGCCAGAGGGCACATCTTACCTCAAAGGACAACACTGTAGCATGCAAGGTCCACCATTGATGATTTCTGCATAGCACCTCCCAGCACTGTGAAAGCTATTGGGCAAGAAGGAAGCTTGCAGCTCAGTTCCAGCTTGATTTCTCTATGTCCCAAAATCAAAGCGTGTGGTCTCTTCAGCTATAGAGTCTTAGCACCTAGTTCTTATGGGCAACCAAGCACAATGACAATAGCCTGTATTGTTTTGGAGGCCTCCGGGACCTCATCAACCAACAACACATAGTGAGTTTTCATTTACTAACCTATGACTTCTGGAAATTACATTGTCCATCTATGTGTGGTGCCACCATTCGAACTCCTTTTTAAAATTTTGGTTTTTAATTAGTTTATTTAATTAGCTTACGAAGCGGCTTCCATATGGACTTTTCATGCTTCCTCAGCTCTGGCTGTCCCTCACTCTGCCCCCCATCTCCTACCCACGTAAATATTTCCACTCCAAGTATCCCCAGCCTCTCCAAGTCACATGTGTTCTACTCTCTCCTGAACCCTTTAAGACCACTTCCTGTGCCCCCTCCTTTCATGGACCTCTTTCAGCTTCCTGACCTCAACAGACACTCCAAATGAGATACAAATCTAAAAATTTGAAGCTGATATCTGTATATGTGAGAGAACACACAGAGTTTGTTAGTATATTATCTTCTTTAGTATATTTTCAAGTTGAATCTACTTTCCTGCAAATTTCATTTTTCTTTACAGTAAAATTCTATTGTGTAGAGGTACCACATTTTCATTATCCATTTTTCAGTTCGTGGACATCTAGGCTGGTTTCCTAGCTATTGTGTATACAGTAGCAACGAACATGGAGGAGCAAAAATCTCTGTAGCAGGATATAGCCCTTTGGCTGTGTGACCAAGAGTACACAGCTACACAGGAGCTGTCCCAGTTTATACCAGTTTATCCTCTCACCAACAGAAAGTATCAGCTCTCCTTTTTCCACATCTTGGCTAGCATTTGTTATCATTTATATTGTTGATGATAGCCATTCATACTATGGAGAAATGGAATCTCAAAGTAGTTTCAATTACATTTCCTAGATGGCTAATTCTGTTGAGCACTATTAAAAAATGTTTGTCAGGCATTTGCATTTCTTCCTTTGATAACTCTCTGTTCAGTTCCATGACCCATTTTTGTTGGTGTTTTATTTCTTGAGTTCTTTGTACATTCTAGGTACTCATCCTCTGTTGGATGAATAGCTGGCAGGGATTTCTCTCCCATTCTGTAGGTTACCTCGTCACTCAACTGACAGCTTCCTTTGCTGTATAGAAACATTTTAATGTCATGAGGGCCCATTTGATTATTGGCCTAATTTCCTGAGCAATCAGGGTCCTAGTCAGAAAGGCCTTATTTATCCCTGTATCGTAAAGCACACTCTTTACATTTTTTTTCTCACAGTTTCAGAGTTTCAGATTTCATATCAAGGTCCTTAATCCATTTGGAGTTGACTTTTATGCATGGTGAGAGAGACGAGGATTTAGTTTCATTCTTCTGGATGTACAAACCACCATTTGTTGAAGAGGCTATCTTTTCTCCAGGGTATTCTTTTGGCATCCTTGTCAAAAAAAATCAGGTAGCTGAAGTTGTATGTACTCATATCTAGGGCCTATTCTATAACATTGATCTATATGTCTGTTATGTACAATACCATATTGTTTGTATTACTATATCTCTGTCATATAACTTGAAATGAGGTGTGATGGTACTTCCTGCAGTATTCTTTTGTCATGATTGCCTTGCTTGTCCAGGGTCTTTTGCGATTCTGTATTAATTTAATTTTTTAAAATTTCTGTGAAGAATGTCACTGGAAGTTTCCTTGGGATTGAAGTCTATTTTGTCAGATATGAGAACAGTCGATACCTGCCTGCGTACTAGGTCCATTTTGTTGGGCCTCCTGAGCCATGGGCCCACAAGTAATCTCTTGAGCCTGCCCTAAAGTTTGATGACTTGTCTATAAGTTTTGAAAGCAAGTCAAATTCCGCATAGGAATGACTCAGCATAGCCCGACCTGAAAAAACGGCTTTGCCTGAGCACACTGAGAAGGCTGGTCATCTAGACGCAGCCCAGACACTCTCCCGGTCACCTAAGACACAGCTAAGAAGCCCGGTTACCTGGACAACGCAGCTGGTTGCTAGGACGCGGCTGCGAAGCCCGGTTATCATTGGCCTAGGATCACTGTCACTTTTACTTCTCCTGCTCCGCTTGCCAAAGAGATAGAAACTGCTAACTGGGTGTAGTCAAAAGAGCTTTGTCTAGACGCACTCCCGGTCTCATGTGGTTTTTGTTCGGGATCGCCGGCACTCACTCCCTCGCTCAGCCCCATCCCAATCAGCGCCGGTCCACACTTCTCTCCCAAGCCCTCTCCACGGAGCATCAGAGGTGGCTGGGGGATTTAGCCCCGGAACATTTGTTTGGAATACATTCTCCATCATTTCATCCTGAGGTAGTGTCTGTCTTTTATGATGAGGTACACGTTTTTTAAGGCAACAAATAGATGGTTACTGATTTTTTAATATATTTCTATTGTTATTAAACTTTTTCTTACATTATACATCATTTCTCAATCCAATTTAGATTCATTTCCCTTTCCATTCCCCCCACCCTGCCCAAGTTCATGCACTCTGCCATACATGTCTTGCATCTTTTTCTGAGAGTTTCCAGTTTTTTTTCAAAGCAGAGGATTATTGTTTTGGGGAGCACTTTACTGTTTCAGTCGGGTTTTCTTTTGTCCCAGATCTTTTGTTGTTGTTCTCTCCAACTTGTATACTGTATGTTATATCCAAATCATATTTCAGGATTCAATTTTTTCCATTTTGATTTTATATTATTCTAAAATATACATACATACCCTCCACTCATATACCAAAATTCCAAAGTATGAAAATAAATGGTAGGTTAATTCTAGAACCTGTTAAGAGATTCACAATATAAGAGCACAGTTGTTTTCGGATCACAAGGAATATAACATTAACATTGCTCAGTTTGCCTTACAACTAGGGATTTGATGCTAGCATCCACAAATGAGGGATACAATTCATCATTTGTTTTTCTGGAACTGTGTTGCTTCACTTAACATAATATCTTCTAGTTCCATCCATTTACCTGCAAATTTCATCATGTTATCTTTCTTTACCACTGCATAGTACTCCATTGTGTAGATGTACCATATTTTGTTATCCAGTCATCTGTTGAGGGGCACTTGGGTTGGTTCCAGCTCTTCACAATTGTTGAAGAGAGCTGGAATAAACATGGATGTGTATGTATCTCTGCGGTAGGATGAGTCTTGTGGGTATATACTCAGGAGTGGTATGACTGGGTCAGGTGGTAAGCTCATTTTGAGTCTTTTAAGGGTTCTCCACACTGCTTTCCATAGTGGTTGTATGAGTTTACATTCCCACCAGCAGTGGATAGGTGTTCCCCTTTCCCCACGAGATGGTTACTGATTTTGATCCAATCTTCTGCTCTGTTGTTTGGTTGGGAAAATGAGAACATTAATATTCAACAGAAAGATGTGAATTGATTCCTGTCATTTTGCTGGTTTATAATGCTTGGTAGTTTCCTCTTATTCCCTTACTTATTATTCTAGCATGGTTTATTCCACCCCATGGCTCATTTCATTCTTCAGGCTGAACGATTTCTTTTTTTTTTTTTTTTTTTTTTTTTTTTTTTCAAGACAGGGTCTCCCTGTAGCCCCAGCTGTCCTGGAACTCACTCTGTAGACCAGGCTGGCCTTGAACTCACAAAGATCTGCCTGCCTCTGCCTCCCAAGTGCTAGGATTAAAGGCGTGCACCACCACGCCCAGCCTAGGATTTCTTTTTTTAATGTTTTTTTTTTTCTTTATTAGGCTGAGAGATCTTATGATTGAAGACTCCTCCTTGGCAAGCCCAAACCACCATCAGTCCTGCCCTTGTGCTCCACACTGGGGTTTTCCCTTCCCATGGTCACCAAATGAGGTCCAGCAAGCACCACATCCTGTCTTGATCTTCCTGTACTGGTCTCCATGATACAGCCTGGGTAGTCCAACAATGGCAGTCTATACTCTGAAGAGGCTGAAACCCCAATAGTATCTCAGTCCACAAGATGGATGTCTCAGCAGTCCCTATCCAGCACTGAATATTTGGAGGATTCTTGGAGAGACATGAGTTTTCAGTCCATATCGGAAGGTTGAAAAGCTGTGTCTCATGTCTTTGAAGGATGGCAAAAGTAGTGGCAGCCTCTGGCTAGCTGCACTTGCCAGTAAGACAGGCAAAACAACTGTGCTCTTTTTTATTTTTTATTTTTTTTTTTACTTTTTGTCTTTTTATTAAGATCTCAAGTTTTATAACTGAAGTACAATTTCTCAGGCCTTACTAATTATTTATTTCTGGTTATATTTTCCTTTTGGATGTTTAAGGCCACACGGTTAGCCCAGATTAACCAAGGTTTTTGTTTTCTCAAGGTCAGTTGAGGATCTGGTCCTCAAGGGTCTCTCAGGTTTTTAGGGAGGGGAGCCCTTGGCTCCTTTTGGCTTTTCATTTACCAGTTCCATCCACTCAAGGACAAAGTCAGGTCTTGCTAGACCAGGCTTCCCTTTTTGAAGCATGAGCATTAGTGGATCTCCAAGACCTCCCTGCACAGGAAGACTGGTGACTCACATTTGCAGGACATTTCAAGAGATGCCCCCATGCATAGTCCCCTGGGACTTAGTTGACCTCTGGGGGCAAGGAACAAAGTTATCCCTGAAGACCCTCAGCCAAATTGGTATGGGCATTAAGTATGGTTGTTAAGCATCCAGAATCCAGAAAGGCTAAGTTGCACCAGCCTGATACCTTTAACTACTGTGTAATATTTAAGAAAAGGCTTGGACAAAAGTTCAAGCAGCCTTGTATAAGAAATACTAAGAAGCACTCCCATAAAACAAATACTGTGGTTAGATATAATGTCATGACACACTAGTTTTGCTCTCATTTTTTAAATTTTTTTTATTAATTTTTATTTATTTCTGTATTTGTGTATGAATGTACTGTCTGCATGCAAGTTTGTGCACCCGTGTCGTGCAATGCCGCGGAGGTCAGAAGAGGGTGTCAGATTCCCCTGGAACTGGAGTTCTCCTGGAATTGGAGTTTCAGACTGTTTTCAGCTGCCATGTGGGTGCTGGGGATCGAACCCGGGTCCTCTGTAAGAGCAGTCTCGGCACTCTTAACTGCTAGGCCATCATCTCCAGCCCCTTTTTTGATCTTATATTACTCTAAAATATACATACATACCTTCCACCCATATGCCAAAAATTCCTAAGTCTGAAAATAAATGGCAGCTTATTTCTAGAACCTGTTCAATCTTTTTATATTTGTTGAGTTTTTTTCTGTGTCCCAGTATGTGGTTGATTTTGGAGAATGTTATAATGGGGTGCTGAGTAGAAAGTGTATTCTGGTATTTGGGTGGAATATTCAGATGTTTGTGAGGTCCATTTGGTGTATTGTATCATTCAGTTCAGATGTCTCTCTGTTTATTCTTTGTCCAATTGACCTGTCCAAAGGGCTCAGTGGAGTATTGAAGTCCCCTACTATGAGCATGCTGGGGTTAATCTGTGCCTTGAGGTCCTGGAGAATTGTCTTTATAAAGTTTGGTGCACCAGAGTTTGGTGTGTATATATTCATGATTGTGAAATCTTCATGGTCAATTGTTCCTTTGATAAAGATGTAATGGCCCTCTTTGTCTCTTCTGATTTCTTTTACTTTGAAGAGTATTTTGTCTGGTATTAAAATAGCAACACCTGCTTTCTTTTTGGTACCATTTTCTTGGAATATTTTTTCCCATCCTTTCACCTTAAGTTGGTGCCTATCCTTGAGATCGAGATGGGTTTCTTTTAGACAGCATATAGATGGTTTTTTTCCTAATCCTTTCTCCCAGTCTAAGTATTTTGATTGGTGAATCCAGTCAATTAATATTTAAGATTATAAATAAAAGATGTGTGTTGCTTCCTGTCACCTTATTATTCATTTGCATTTTTGGTCTAGGTTTCTACTTCTGCAGTTATGTTTTTATTAATTTCTCTTTCTAGGTGCCTGGGGATAGTTGCTCCTCTCTCTGTCCTTTGAATTGCTTCATGTATTCTCTGAAGGGTTGGTTTTCCAGACATGTATTCTATCATCTTGTTTATGTCATGGAAGACTTTCCTCTCTCCTTCAACTACAATTGACATTTTTGCTGGGTATAGTAACCTGGGTTGGCATCTATAGTCCTTTAACATTGGGAATGCTTTGTTCCACATTCTTCTTGCTTTCATAGTTTGCACTGAGAAGTCAGTTGTAATTCTGATAGGTTTCCCCTTGTATGTAACTTATCACTTTTTTCTTGTGGCTTTCAGAATTTTGTCTTTGTTTTGGGCACCTAGCATTTTAACTATGATATGGTGTGGGGAGTTTCTTTTCTTATCTTGTCTGTTGGGAGTTCTATGTGCTTCTTGTATTGGTTTGTCTTTTTTTAGTTTGGGGAAATTTTCATCTATTATTCTGTTGAAGATCTGATCAATACCATTCTCTTGGGATTCTTCTCCTTCCTCTATTCCTATGATGCAGAGGTTTGATGTTTCCACATTTCCTGGTTGTTACACTTTTGTGTATTTTTAAATTTTGGGGGGCTGGAGAGATGGCTCAGCAGTTAAGAGCACCAACTGCTCTTGCAGAGGGCCTGGGTTCAATTCCCAGCACCCGTGTGGTGGCTAAGAACCATCTTTACCTCCAGTTCTAGGAGAATCTGACACCCTCTTCTGACCTCCATGGCATTGCACAACATCGGTGCACCAACGTACATGCACATTCATACACATAAGAAAATAATAAATAAAAAAATAAAATTTTTATAATCTTTACTTGAGCTTTTTAGTTGTTCTCTGTTATCTTCCAGGTCTGATATTCTTTGTTCTGCTTCCTCCACTTTACTTCTGAGGCTTTTTCTGTTCCTTTCCTCTTCTTTGGATGAGTGGTCGATTTCATTTTTCATTTCATCCTGTGATTTCTTTAGTATTTCCACTTCTTTTGGGGGCTTCTCAATCTCTTCCTGTAGCTCCTTGCTTCACTGTTTGGTTTCCTTTTTTATTTGAGCATGGGATCTTTTTTTTTTTTTTTGAGCATGGGATCTTTTCAGTGTTTCTACTTCCTTCTGGAGTTTGTCATTCTCTCCCTCTAGTTCTTTCTCTTTACTTTAATTCTCTCCCTTTACTTCTTTTCAAAGTTTGTCATTCTCTCCCTCCAGGTCCTTCTTGAGTTTTTCATCCTCTCTCCTTCATTCTCTGACTTGTTCTTTATATTCTTTGATTTCTTTGAATATTCCTCCAATTGTTCCTCTAAGATCTGTGTCCTGGGCTACCTCCAGGGAGATCTCACTGAGGAATCTCCCACAGGGTTGGTAGAGCTTGGTGGGGAATTATTCCATGCTTTTCCCATGTTGTTCTTTTGTTGTGTTTTTGGCATGTGGGTTTCTTTCTGTTTGTATTCTAATGTGAATCCCAAATGTTTCTTCACTGTGTTGAAGGCTTGCTTTGCTGCCTCCTTCAGATGCCTTCTTTATTTTTTCCTCCTTGTTTATGGAGTGTTGATTTGTCTAGGTTTCAGGCTTTCAATTTTGGTTATAAATTGGAAGTCTAACTCACCCTTCCCTATCTATTTTGAAGATTCTCCAAAAACCAGGTAGGGAACAACCCAGTTGGTACCCTGCTGAGCACTGTGCTCAATCTGTTTCCTGCCAGCCAGTTTCTTTAGGTTGTTTCTAGGGCTTGGCGATGGTCTTGCCTTGCACCCCAGAATCACTATTGTGGTCCCACTTGGACACTTCCTCAGCAATTCCAGTTGGCCAGGATGGGGGGTGGGGGAGGATATATGCTTCACTTAGCCCTAGCCCCAGTACTCTGTGCTTCAGGTGGTCCTGGGAAATCCCCCATCTAAGCTCTATGCACTCAAGTCTCACAGAAGCAACAGACCCACCTTTTATACCAGCTAGCAGGGTGACTCTGCCCCCACAGCCACACAAGACTGACCCATCCAGCGGGTCAGTCAACGGGGTCCTGGAAGAGAAGGAGTGAGGGGAAGGGGCAAGAGACGCAAGGAATGGAGACAAGACAGGTTCTGATCAAGTCTCGTTTATTGTATAGAACACAAGTAGAATATAAAGGTTAGGGAATGCAGAAGCATTGCTAAAACACAGGGCACCTCAGTGCTTACATATGGAAAGAATGTGCAGATACAGATCTTTACTTAAGGTGAACATTTGCAACATCTCCTGTGAAGTTACACAATGGACTGCAACTCCTCGTGATTATTTCAGGGCTGGGAAGCTGCTAATGAAAAATTACTAGATGGCTAAACATGTCCGAGAGCCCCACACAAGACAATGATTCAATTATCCAACAATCTGGCTGGCTGAAGTACCTGGCCCCTACCCATGCTACAGGTGGTCCTGGAAAATACCCCATCTAAGCTGTGTGCACTACCAGGCTGAAGGATTTCTTCAGGTGCCTTATGTAGAGTTGGCTTAGTGCTCAAAAATCTATATTTACCATGAAAACTTTTTATTTTCCCCTTAATTATGAAAGATAGCTTTTACTGACTACAGTAATTTGGGTTGGTAGTTGTGTCTTTCAAAACTTTAAATAGTTTATTTCAAGCCCCCTGGCTTTTAATGTTTCTTTTGAGAAATCTGCTGTTATGTGGATGGGCTTGCCTTTATACGTGAGTTTTTTTGTTTTATTTTGCAGCTTTCAATATTCTTTCTTCTGCACACTTAGTGTTTCAATTATACCATGACAAGAGGAGGTTCTTTCTGGTCTTGTCTGTGGTGTCCAAAATATCTCCTATATCTGGATTGGCATTTTCACCAACTTTGAGAAACTTCTATGATTCTTTTGAAATTGCTTATGAGATTCTTCTTCTATGCCACTTAGTTCATACATTTGGGCTTTCATGGTGTCTCACAGAGGTGGCTTCCTTAGTGTAGTGGTTGTTATCATGGTCACCACACATCCTCTCTTAGATATCTTAGAATTCCTACTTGTAGCTTTGTGAGCATAAACACACAACTTTCACCTCAAAGAGGATAAGGCTGTTTACTCTGGAGCCAAATATGAGTGATCCTGACCCAGAAACAGATTTAGGACAACTCCAAATTCCATGTTCCAAACTGAAAGAAGTTTCATGAAATAGAACAAAGAAAGTCATGAATCAAGACACTTTAGATACAGCAGAGAAGAGGGTTACAATGAAGTGGTGAAACCTCTGTTATAACTTCAGATGCTATCTGAAGACACTCAGCTTTGGGTCTGATGGAAGCTAGTGGTCTGCTAACACTTCCCAAAGGAAAACTGTTGCTCTATTTGTACATTCCACATGATCTAGCCAATGGTCACAAAACCATTTGATCAGGTACATAGGAGGACACAAAACAGCTATCAAGAATGCTAAAGATCACCAGGCATGGTGGCGCAAGCCTTTAATCCCAGCACTCTGGAGGCAGAGCCAGGTGGATCTCTGTGAGTTCAAGGCCAACCTGGTCTACATAGTAAGTTCCATGACAGCTGAAACTATAGGGAGACCCTGTCTCAAAAAAAAAACAAAACAAAACAAACAAACAAACTAGAAACATTTTAATGTCATGAGGGCCCATTTGATTATTGGCCTAATTTCCTGAGCAATCAGGGTCCTAGTCAGAAAGGCCTTATTTATCCCTGTATCGTAAAGCACACTCTTTACATTTTTTTTCTCACAGTTTCAGAGTTTCAGATTCATAATCAAGGTCCTTAATCCATTGGATTGACTTTTATGCATGGTGAAGAGACGAGGATTTAGTTATCATATCTTCTGGATGTACAAACCACCATTTTGTTGAAGAGGCTATCTTTTCTCCAGGGTATTCTTTTGGCATCCTTGTCAAAAAAAATCAGGTAGCTGAAGTTGTATGTACTCATATCTAGGGCCTATTCTATAACATTGATCTATATGTCTGTTATGTACAATACCATATTGTTTGTATTACTATATCTCTGTCATATAACTTGAAATGAGGTGTGATGGTACTTCCTGCAGTATTCTTTTTGTTCAAGATTGCCTTGCTTGTCCAGGGTCTTTTGCGATTCTGTATTAATTTAATTTTTTAAATTTCTGTGAAGAATGTCACTGGAAGTTTCCTTGGGATTGAAGTCTATTTTGTCAGATATGAGAACAGTCGATACCTGCCTGCGTACTAGGTCCATTTTGTTGGGCCTCCTGAGGCATGGGCCCACAAGTAATCTCTTGAGCCTGCCCTAAAGTTTGATGACTTGTCTATAAGTTTTGAAAGTAAGTCAAATTCCGCATAGGAATGACTCAGCATAGCCCGACCTGAAAAAACGGCTTTGCCTGAGCACACTGAGAAGGCTGGTCACCTAGACGCGGCCCAGACATGCTTCAGGTCACCTAAGATGCGCTAAGAAGCCCTGTTACCTGGAAAGCGCTGGTTGCTAGGACGCGACTGGAAGCCCGGTTATCATTGGCCTAGGATCCCTGTCACTTTCACTTCTCCTGCCCTGCTTGCCAAAGAGATAGAAACCGCTACTGGATGTACATAAAAGAGCTTTGCCTAGACGCACTCCCGGTCTCATGTGGTTTTTGTTCGGGATCGCTGGCACTTACTCCCTCGCTCAGCCCATCCCAATCAGCGCCGGTCCACACTTCTCTCCAAGCCCTCTCCACGGAGCATCAGAGGTGGCTGGGGGATTTAGCCCCGGAACATTTGTTTGGAATACATTCTCCATCATTTCATCCTGAGGTAGTGTCCTTCTTTGTTGATGAGGTACACGGGTTTTAAGGCAACAAATAGATGGTTACTGATTTTTTAATATATTATTCTATGTTATTAAACTTTTCATTACATTATACATCATTTCTCAATCCAATTTAGAATTCATTTCCCTTTCCATTCCCCCCCACCCTGCCCAAGTTCATGCACTCTGCATACATGTCTTGCAATCTTTTTCTGAGAGTTTCCAGTTTTTTTTCAAAGCAGAGGATTATTGTTTTGGGGAGAACTTCACTGTTTCAGTCGGGTTTTCTTTTGTCCCAGATCTTTTGTTTGTTGTTCTTCTCCAATTTGTATACTGTATGTTATATCCAAATCATATTTCAGGATTCAATTTTTTTCATTTTGATTTTATATTATTCTAAAATATACATACATACCCTCCACTCATATACCGAAATTCCAAAGTAGAATAATAAATGGTAGTTAATTCTAGAACCTGTTAAGAGATTCACAATATAAGAGCAAGTTGTTTTTTCGATCACAAGGAATATAACATTAACATTGCTGGTTTGCCTTACAACTAGGGATTTGATGCTAGCATCCACAAATGAGGGATACATTCATCATTTGTTTTTCTGGAACTGTGTTGCTTCACTTAACCGATAATATGTTCTAGTTCCATCCCATTTACCTGCAAATTTCATCATGTTATCTTTCTTTACCAACTGCATAGTATCTCCATTGTGTAGATGTACCATATTTTGTTATCCAGTCATCATCTGTTGGAGGGGCATTGGGTTGGTTCCAGCTCTTCACAATTGTTGAAGAGAGCTGGAATAAACATGGATGTGGTGATCCGTCTGCGGTAGGATGAGTCTTGTGGGTATATACTCAGGAGTGGTATGAACTGGGTCAGGTGGTAAGCTCATTTTGAGTCTTTAAGGGTTTCCACACTGCCTTTCCATAGTGGTTGTATGAGTTTCACATTCCCACTAGCAGTGGGAATAGGTGTTCCCCTTTCCCCACGAGATGGTTACTGATTTTGATCCAATCTTCTGCTCTGTTGTTTGGTTGGGAAAATGAGAACATTAATATTCAACAGAAAGATGTGAATTGATTCCTGTCATTTTGCTGGTTTATAATGCTTGGTAGTTTCCTCTTATTCCCTTACTTATTATTCTAGCATGGTTTATTCCACCCCATGGCTCATTTCATTCTTCAGGCTGAACGATTTCTTTTTTTTTTTTTTTTTTCTTCTTCTTTTTCAAGACAGGGTCTCCCTGTAGCCCCAGCTGTCCTGGAACTCACTCTGTAGACCAGGCTGGCCTTGAACTCACAAAGATCTGCCTGCCTCGCCTCCCAAGTGCTAGGATTAAAGGCGTGCACCACCACGCCCAGCTAGGATTTCTTTTTTTATGTTTTTTTTTTTCTTTATTAGGGCTGAGAGATCTTTATATTGAGACTCCTCCTTGGCAAGCCCAAACCACCATCAAAGTCCTGCCCTTGTGCTCACACTGGGTTTTCCCCTTCCCTGGTCACCAAATGAGGTCCAGCAAGCACCACATCCTGTCTTGATCTTCCTGTAACTGGTCTCCATGATACAGCCTGGGTAGTCCAAAACAGCATCTATGACTCTGAAGAGGCTGAAACCTCCCATAGTACTCAGTCCACAATTATGATTCTCAGCAGTCCCTATCCGCACTGAATTTTGGAGGATTCTTGGAGAGACATGAGTTTTCAGTCCATACGGAAGGTTAAAAGCTGTGTCCATGTCTTTGAAGGATGGCAAAGTAGTGGCAGCCTCTGGTAGCTGCACTTGCCAGTAAGACAGGCAAAACAACTGTGCTCTTTTTTTTATTTTTTTATTTTTTTTTTTAACTTTTTTGTCTTTTAAAGTCTCAGTTTTATAACTGAGTACAATTTCTCAGGCCTTACTAATTATTTATTTCTGGTTATATTTTCCTTTTTGGATGTTTAAGAGCCACAGGTTAGCCCAGAATTAACAAGGTTTTTGTTTTCTCAAGGTCAGTTGAGGATCTGGTCCTCAAGGGTCTTCAGGTTTTTAGGGAGGGGAGCCCTCTGGCTCCTTTTGGCTTTTCATTTACCAGTTCCATCCACTCAAGGACAAAGTCAGGTCTTGCTAGACAGGCTTCCCTTTTTGAAGCATGAGCCATTTAGTGGATCTCCAAGACCTCCCCTGCACAGGAAGACTGGTGACTCACATTTGCAGGACATTTCAAAGAGATGCCCCCATGCTAGTCCCCTGGGACTTAGTTGACCTCTGAGGGGCAAGACAAAGTTATCCCTAAGACCCTAGCCAATTGGTATGGGCATTAAGTATGGTTGTTAAGCATCCCAGAATCCAGAAGCTAAGTTGCACCAGCCTGATACCTTTAACTACTGTGTAATATTTAAGAAAAGGCTTGGACAAAAGTTCAAGCAGCCTTGTATAAGAATACTAAGAAGCACTCCCTAAAACAATACTGTGGTTAGATATAATGTCATGACACACTAGTTTTGCTCTACATTTTTTAAATTTTTTTTATTAATTTTTATTTATTTCTGTATTTGTTATGAATGTACTGTCTGCATGCAAGTTTGTGCACCCGTGTCGTGCAATGCCGCGAGGTCAAGAAGAGGGTGTTCAGATTCCCCTGGAACTGGAGTTCTCCTGGAATTGGAGTTTAGACTGTTTTCAGCTGCCATGTGGGTGCTGGGGATCGAACCCGGGTCCTTCTGTAAGAGCAGTCTCGGCACTCTTAACTGCTAGGCCATCAATCTCCAGCCCCTTTTTTGATCTTATTATTTACTCTAAAATATACATACATACCTTCCACCCATATGCCAAAAATTCCTAAGTCTGAAAATAAATGGCAGCTTATTTCTAGAACCTGTTCAATCTTTTTATATTTGTTTGAGTTTTTTCTGTCCCAGTATGTGGTGATTTGTTGATTTTGGAGAATGTTATAATGGGGTGCTGAGATAGAAAGTGTATTCTGGTATTTGGGTGGAATATTCAGATGTTTGTGAGGTCCATTTGGTGTATTGTATCATTCAGTTTCAAGTCTCTCTGTTTATTTCTTTGTCATTGACCTGTCCAAAGGGCTCAGTGGAGTATTGAAGTCCCCTACTATGAGCATGCTGGGGTTAATCTGTGCCTTGAGGTCCTGGAGAATTGTCTTTATAAAATTTGGTGCACCAGAGTTTGGTGTGTATATATTCATGATTGTGAAATCTTCATGGTCAATTGTTCCTTTGATAAAGATGTAATGGCCCTCTTTGTCTCTTCTGATTTCTTTTACTTTGAAGAGTATTTTGTCTGGTATTAAAATAGCAAACACCTGCTTTCTTTTTGGTACCATTTTCTTGGAATATTTTTTCCCATCCTTTCACCTTAAGTTGGTGCCTATCCTTGAGATCGAGATGGGTTTCTTTTAGACAGCATATAGATGGTTTTTTTTCCTAATCCTTTCTCCCAGTCTAAGTATTTTGATTGGTGAATCCAGTCAATTAATATTTAAGATTATAAATAAAAGATGTGTGTTGCTTCCTGTCACCTTATTATCTCTTGCATTTTTGGTCTAGGTTTCTACTTCTGCAGTTATGTTTTTTATTAATTTCTCTTTCTAGGTGCCTGGGGATAGTTTGCTCCTCTCTTGTCCTTTGAATTGCTTCATGTATTCTCTGAAGGGTTTGGTTTTCCAGACATGTATTCTATCATCTTGTTTATGTCATGGAAGACTTTCCTCTCTCCTTCAACTACAATTGACATTTTTGCTGGGTATAGTAACCTGGGTTGGCATCTATAGTCCTTTAACATTGGGAATGCTTTTGTTCACATTCTTACTTGCTTTCATAGTTTGCACTGAGAAGTCAGTTGTAATTCTGATAGGTTTCCCTTGTATGTAACTTATCACTTTTTTCTTGTGGCTTTCAGATTTTGTCTTTGTTTTGGGCACCTAGCATTTTAACTATGATATGGTGTGGGGAGTTTCTTTTCTTATCTTGTCTGTTGGGAGTTTCTATGTGCTTCTTTGTATGTGGTTTGTCTTTTTTTAGTTTGGGGGAAATTTTTCATCTATTATTCTGGTTTGAAGATCTGATCAATACCATTCTCTTGGGATTCTTCTCCTTCCTCTATTCCTATGATGCAGAGTTTTGATTTTTTCCACATTTTCCTGGTTGTTCACCTTTTGTGTATTTTTAAATTTTGGGGGGCTGGAGAGATGGCTCAGCAGTTAAGAGCACCAACTGCTCTTGCAGAGGGCCTGGGTTCAATTCCCAGCACCCGTGTGGTGGCTAAGAACCATCTTTATCTCTCCAGTTCCAGGGAGAATCCATCTTCTTTTGAGACCTCCATGGCATTGCACAACATCGGTGCACAACCAACGACATGCACATTCATACACATAAGAAAATAATAATAAAAAAATAAAATTTTTATAATCTTTACTTGAGCTTTTTAGTTGTTTCTGTTTATCTTCCAGGTCTGATATTCTTTTTGCTTCCTCACTTTTACTTCTGAGGCTTTTTCTGTTCCTTTCCTCTTCTTTGGATGAGTGGTCGATTTCATTTTTCATTTCATCCTGTGATTTCTTTAGTATTTCCACTTCTTTTGGGGGCTTCTCAATCTCTTCCTGTAGCTCCTTGCTTCACTGTTTGGTTTCCTTTTTATTTGAGCATGGGATCTTTTTTTTTTTTTTTTGAGCATGGGATCTTTTTCAGTGTTTCTACTTCCTTCTGGAGTTTTTTTTTCTTCTTTTTCTCTCTCTCCTTTTCTCCCCTTTAACTGAGTCTTTTCCAATCTTCAAAGTTTTGTCATTCCTCCTCCAGGTCCTTCTTGATTTTTCATCCTCTCTCCTTCATTCTCTGACTTGTTCTTTATACTCTTTGATTTCTTTGAATATCCTCCAATTGTTCCTCTAGAGAGATCTGTGTCCTGGGCTATCCTCCAGGGAGATTCTCACTGAGGAATCTCCCAGGGTTGGTAGAGCTTGGTGGGAATTATTCCATGCTTTTCCCATGTTGTTCTTTTGTTGTGTTTTTGGCATGTGGGTTTCTTTCTGTTTGTATTCTAATGTGAATCCCAAATGTTTCTTCACTGTGTTGAAGGCTGCTTTGCTGCCTCCTTCAGATGCCTTCTTTATTTTTTCCTCCTTGTTTATGGAGTGTTGATTTTTCTAGTTTTCAGGCTTTCAATTTTGGTTATAAATGGAAGTCTAACTCACCCTTCCCTATTATTTTGAAGATTCTCCAAAAACCAGGTAGGAACAACCCAGTTGGTACCTGCTGAGCACTGTGTCATCTGTTCCATGCCAGCCAGTTTCTTAGGTTGTTTCTAGGGCTTGGCGATGGTCTTGCCTTGCACCCCAGAATCAACTATTGTGGTCCCACTTGGACACTTCCTCAGCAATTCCAGTTGGCCAGGATGGGGGGTGGGGGAGGATATATGCTTCACTTAGCCCTAGCCCCAGTACTCTGTGCTTCAGGTGGTCCTGGGAAATCCCCCATCTAAGCTCTATGCACTCAAGTCTCACAGAAGCAACAGACCCACACTTTATACCAGCTTAGCAGGGTGGATCTGCCCCCACAGCCACACAAGACTGACCCATCCAGCGGGTAGTCAACGGGGTCCTGGAGAGAAAGGAGTGAGGGGAAGGGGCAAGAGACGCAAGGAATGGGGACAAGACAGGTTCTGATCAAGTCTCGTTTATTGTATAGAACACAGGTAGAATATAAAGGTTAGGGAATGCAGAAGCATTGCTAAAACACAGGGCACCTCAGTGCTTACATATGGAAAGAATGTGCAGATACAGATCTTTACTTAAGGTGAACATTTGCAACACCCCTGTGAAGTTACACAATGGACTGCAACTCCTCGTGATTATTTCAGGGCTGGGAAGCTGCTAATGAAAAATTATCTAGATGGCTAAACATGTCCGAGAGCCCCACACAAGACAATGATTCAATTACCAACAATCTGGCTGGCTGAAGTACCTGGCCCCTACCCATGCTACAGGTGGTCCTGGAAAATACCCCATCTAAGCTGTGTGCACTACCAGGCTGAAGGATTTCTTCAGGTGCCTTATGTAGAGTTGGCTTAGTGCTCAAAAATCTATATTTACCATGAAAACTTTTTATTTTCCCCTTAATTATGAAAGATAGCTTTTACTGACTACAGTAATTTGGGTTGGTAGTTGTGTTCTTTCAAAACTTTAAAATAGTTTATTTCAAGCCCCTGGCTTTTAATGTTTCTTTTGAGAAATCTGCTGTTATGTGGTGGGCTTGCCTTTAACGTGAGTTTTTTGTTTTTATTTTGCAGCTTTCAATATTCTTTCTTCTTGCACACTTAGTGTTTCAAATTATACCATGACAAGGAGGAGTTCTTTCTGGTCTTGTCTGTGGTGTCCAAAATATCTCCTATATCTGGATTGGCATTTTCACCAACTTTGAGAAACTTCTATGATTCTTTTGAAATTGCTTATGAGATTCTTCTTCTATGCCACTTAGTTCATACATTTGGGCTTTCATGGTGTCTCACAGAGGTGGCTTCCTTAGTGTAGTGGTTGTTATCATGGTCACCACACATCCTCTCTTAGATATCTTAGAATTCCTACTTGTAGCTTTGTGAGCATAAACACACAACTTTCACCTCAAAGAGGATAAGGTGTTTACTCTGGAGCCAAATATGAGTGATCCTGACCCAGAAACAGATTTAGGACAACTCCAAATTCCATGTTCCAAACTGAAAGAAGTTTCATGAAATAGAACAAAGAAAGTCATGAATCAAGACACTTTAGATACAGCAGAGAAGAGGGTTACAATGAAGTGGTGAAACCTCTGTTATAACTTCAGATGCTATCTGAAGACACTCAGCTTTGGGTCTGATGGAAGCTAGTGGTCTGCTAACACTTCCCAAAGGAAAACTGTTGCTCTATTTGTACATTCCACATGATCTAGCCAATGGTCACAAAACCATTTGATCAGGTACATAGGAGGACACAAAACAGCTATCAAGAATGCTAAAGATCACCAGGCATGGTGGCGCACGCCTTTAATCCTAGCACTTGGGAGGCAGAGGCAGGTGGATCTCTGTGAGTTCAAGGCCAGCCTGGTCTATAGAGTGAGCTCCGGGCCAGCTGGGACTAAAGGGAGACCCTGTCTCAANTTAAAAAAAAAAAAAAAAAAAAAAAGAATGCTAAAGATCGCCCAGGATAATTTGGTTCTGGATGTGAAACATTCCAAACTCTTTCAACAATTTCATGAAAGGTGTTCAATTGAAAGGTAGAGTACTTTGATTCACACCTGCTTGTATAACTTTGTTCTTATTGGACAATACCTCTATCCTGTCTTCAAGCTCAAATATCATGTCCTCTTCTTGATCTATTCCATTGGTGAGAATTTCTACAGAGCTTTTTATTTGAGTTACTATGTGTTTCATTTCTTGCATTTCAGATCGGCTTTTCCTCAATATTTCTTCTCTTTACTGAATTCTTTTCATTTTTGCACTTTTTATTTTCTTCTTGATTTTTTAGAAGCTTTTTTTCTTCTTTGATTTCTTTGAGCATTCTTTTGAATTCTGTCTGAAATTTCAGCTCACTCTCAAGGGCTGACGATGTCAGCATAAGCCGGTACATTTAATACAGCCACTGGGACAGAGGTAAATTATGTAAATTGTCCACTCAACCAGTTGAGGATCATAGATGGCTATTTAGTGTTTTTAATACTAGTATGGTTTACACTGATTGTGGTGATTTTAGGCTACTGGTCTAGGGCGGTCTCACTAGGGTGGCATTCATCTAGGTTGGGTTAGCCCATGAAATGATGTCAAGAAGTTATACTATTGCCATATCAAATGAAATCACTGAAGGTACCTCGTGGCCGACTGAGCCTAGTATCCGAAACGAACCAAGTGAAGGTCGAAACTATATAAGGAGGACTCATCCGTAGAGACCATCCAGGAACCAAATCTACGTCCGGTGGCAGGTGATAGTTCACTAAAAACAATAATGTGTCCTCTGCTGCCCAGCATCAGAAAATCCTCCCAGGTGCCTAAGTCGTTTTGCGTGCATCTTCTTCCTACTTCAGAACTATTACCTGAAGCTTTGGGCTTGCTGATAGACTTCAGGCAAATGCAGCATCACTATGAAGAGAGTGGGAGATTACATTGTGGATGTATGATATAAGTAGAGGCGCTAATCTTAGCTCATGTAAAAAGTAAGTAGATGGTCTTCATCACTTCCGACCAAGTCCTATGAGAAGGAAGAAAATGCAGGTAGGGACACAGGTAAGGGTCCTGCCTACATGGCAAGGTCGTTCTGGGCGCTAATGCAGGCTTCGTTTAAGCCATATCTTAAATATACCATCCCTTTGCACTCTAGCGAGGAAGGAAGTGTATTTGGTATGACTCTCAGTGCACAGTTGAGGCGAAGAATCGCAGAAGGGTGCAGAGAGTTAGGCTCATTTGGCCAAGTCTAATGTACCCTCAGCAATGGGGAAATAATGCTCTAGACCTCACATGGGTAAAATCCATTGTGGCTCGAACTTATTCTCCTGATGCCTTCTACCAGTGTTGGCCCTAAAGGTAATGAAGTGGGTATGCAGTCAAAAGCTGAGGACTGAGTGTAACTAGTTAAGGAAATAACCCCAAATTCCCAGGCAGACCACAACCAAACCATCCGGAGCCAGGCCAGTGAGAATCAACAGGCAGTGAATAGAATGAGCCATTAGAGATGGAGGAGGTAGGCCAGACGGTCGAGCAGTATTCGGCCCCGTCCATCAAGGGGATCTTGACCGACTATAAAGCGATAAAGCAAAGCCCGGTGCGCGGCAATACGTGCTTCCATATATCACTGCAGTCTACTTTTTAGTATGGGAGCCCTTCACGTCATTTCGCAAAGTAAGATGGACATCTCTCTGCGAAAATAGGATCAAACGGAAATTGAAAACTCAAGCTCGCGTCCTCTTGGGTTCTCTCAGGCATAGAGTGAAGATGCAATGCCTCTACTATGAGCTGTCAGTAGATAGATGAGGATTACTGAGTAACAACAATAACTCCTGTAGAGTATTCCTTCAATCCACTCGTGACTCTCGAACCAGCTCTGAGAATATTAGCACAAGTAAGATCGGAGATGGTTATCTACAATAATCGCAATACAGAGACTTCGCCAAATTGGGAACCTGTAGGAAATGTCTTACGGTTTGATGAGTCGTTAGTTTCGCTCCAATTATTGACAAGCATTTGTGCTTGCGATGCCCCTCGCCATGAGCGAAGTGCGTTGCCTTCTTGAGTCAGCGATCTCAGCTTGTATATCAGCGGATACGATACCCAACTCCTCACCAGCATGTGCATAGGTCAAGTCAACTGGTACCCAACAACTCGGAGGGCCTGAGGGGTGGCTCTGGTCGAGACGAAGCGCAGAGCTCAGTTGAGCCTCAGCGTCGCCTTGGATCGTGAGGGCGGGTGTGGCCCTTAAGGAGGCTCACCGACCGGCACAGACGAATACTGCGCGTAGACGAAGAGGGCTTGCTGAGGCGCCCGGCTTTTCCGTGTATCCGCAGTGTTATTCTCCCATAGGAAGGGATGTGCTAGAGGCCAGCGGCCTTGTCCTGGTGACGGGTGGGACACCATGAGGTTGGTGCGTTAGCCGCGTGTCAAGCGTCCAGTAGGAACTGTGGTCGAATTGTTCTACAGACGGTAGTAGTTGTGGGAGGGAAGGTGTCCTTGGTAGTGGCATAAGCGAGAGAGAAATCGCTTGAGAACGCAACTAAGATATAACAATCTAGAGAAGAGTATATCAGGCGTGAAAATACCATCAAGGGAAGGATAGGTAATGCAAGTCTGCAGTGGAGAGGTGACAAAAGGATTAGGTACGAGGGGGCTGGGGACGTTGGAAATTAGAACATGACGGCAGACATATTAATACTAAGGAGTATGAAAAGCTTATGTGGGGCTGAGAACAGAGTCTGAGGTGCGATGATCTTGCACAGTAGATGTAATAGAGCACAATAACCTGTCTTATCGACAGTCAGGACTCATAGGGGTTGCGAGTTTCCCAGGGCATCCCCACATTGGGGCTAACACAAGAGCATACTGCACTGTAACTCGCAGATTGGTTAGGGAATATAGTGATGGGAACAAAGCCGAGCACACCAGTCTGTACTCGTGAACCTACTGGCAGGACATTCTTACACGTGCCAACATTACGCTCAAAAATAAATATAAAAAGTGAACATTTGTAACATTATAAGTGACCAGCAAATAGTAAATTGTAGAACTAAACATTTCTTGACTCTTAAATAAAATGACAAGTGAAAATGCTCTATGACCACACCTTAAGAAGGATAAGCAGAGAAGTCACCTGCCTGGAATCCTAGAGGTTAGTGAGTGACTGAGAGCTGCGATTGTGGAACGACTGTAGCATGTGATAGGGTATGTAGACAGCCAAATAGAAGTAGGAGAGTAAAGTGACAAGGGTTCACTGAGAAAAAAGCACTGAGAGAGCGTTCACAAGGGACCAGAGATGTCTAATCTCAGGGCAAGTGTCTATGCAGTGAAAGCAGATACCAACGAGTCTCATCTACCCTCACAGGCACTCCCCCATCCCAAACTAGTGTACAGCGTATCTCTCGAAAGAGAGACCCCCTGAGCGAGCTTCGCCCATCCATGCATGCAGAAAGGAGGTCAGCGTTTGGAAGTCAGTATCACCTTGAAGGCAACGCTTCTAGGAAGTCTCTGTTGTATATGAGCACATTAATTGAGGTTAACTTCCTGTGGAGCCTCAGAGTACATTGTGGAGTAGAAGTAGATCTAGGTTCCTAATTTATACCAGTAGTGTAGGATAGTGTATGTCAGTATGTTGGACCAGCACGCGTCCGATACCCATGTTCAGCAAATTGATAAAGGGTCTTGATACCTGTGGACCTTGAAGCAGGGACTTGTGGGGATTCAATCAGGAAGCTCGCGGAATACTGCTTAGGTTGAGGGATAACTTAGTGCCTAACACTACCAGTAACTCCCTTTGCAGAAAGGACAGTTTTAACGGTCATTGGACATATATTAGAACGCTTGAGGGATGAATTTGCAAAATTGATTATACTCCCATTGCTGATCTCAGAGCACTGAGTCTGAACAGAGAGGAGGTCAGATATTTAGATATGGATGAATAATATATAGGTATGTAAAAAACTCCAAAGAGAGGAGGAGCTGGATATGCCATGTGCTTAAGCCTCAAGGTTTGAGACCGCACCGAAGACGCTCTTTGCCAGGGACCGTCCAGGATCTGCATCCACTCACACCCCATATCAATGCTGCTGGGACAATAGACACTGCAGTCGTTTAGTCTACCAATTCCACATTTCACAGAGTAGCTATTCTCCCTGTTCCAGCGGAGATTTCCGAGGACACCATCTACGTTCTGAGACCTCCGCGGGCATTTGCCGACAACGGCGTGCACAGGACCTGCATTTGCGACAGGGAATACAATTAATCTACTACATATAAATATAATAATATAAAATAACTTAAAATAAATGAGAAAAAAAAGTTTAAAACCAAAAGAGAAGAGACCTCTGCATTGCTGAGTTACTAAACTGAGGCAGGTTGAGCAGAGGGTCATCACGTAGCGGCATTCGTTTGCTTTGCAGAAGAGAGAAAATGGGAGAGTCTCTCCATAGACCTGGCTTGCTGACTATATATAGCATTGAAAAATTCATTAAGACTTGCGGCTGGAGATGACGCATAGGTGTGGGAAGGCTGAGGCAGAGATGCAGCAGAGTGGCCAACAGAACACCCTCCGCCATGTATCGATGGTGATGTTGATGGAGTATGGAATGTGTGCTTGTTTTAATTGCTTGGTTCCCTGCTGTTGGCACTATTTGGAGGCACTACCTGAGGTTGGGAGGCCTCTGGGGGTATGTTATCTTTGGATACTTTTTGTTTCACTGATTCCTGGGCAGCCATTAAGCAAAGAGCTACCTCTCCTCCATAGGCTCCTGCTGCCTCGTGATGCCTTCCCCAAAGCCCATGGGTTCATCAAGCACGAAGCTAGAACCGGGATTCCTCTCTGCAAAGAACACCCTGTCAATCAACAAAATCCTCCCTACGCTTTTGCTCAGGAAAGTAACTCTACTTTTTCAGGCTAACGTCGTGCAGGGGCACTTTAAATGAAAGCCCCTCGCATCAAGGGACGCCTCTTCTTGAGCGCTACCCGCTGTGGAATTTCCCACAATTTTCCCCCGGTGACCTCCACAATTGTCTACTCTCAACTTTCAAGTCTCAAAAGTAAGCCGCCTCACCACTGTTGCTAGAATCTATAACAAGGACAGAGAAAATCAGGGACATATCAGACAGAACAAGAGACCGGGCGATGTGCAGAACGAAGAACAACCAGTAATACCAAATTTGCCATGGTGTTAAAGGCATAAGTACAATGGCACTTCTATCTATATATGTATCTACCTATTCTATCATGTCTTGAGCCTTCTCCTCCCTGGCTCTGCTACCTTTTGCTGAATTCCTTCTCTAATGTTCTGTGTCCCAAGAAAACGAGGTTCCAAACAGAAAACCTAAATCGGTTCAGCTTAATAAATGGTACCTCAGCTTTGTGAGCACTAGGCCACTGCCGCCTAAGGAGGCAGCCTCTTTCCTTCTCTTCTTCCACGAGCTCTCAGTCTCGTACAACAGCTTACCAATCTCCCCTGTGAGCTTTTGACAGTCCTGTCTCCTAATGGTCACTGCTTTCTACTATTGCCAGCCCCTTCTTCTCTATAATCTTTATCACACCATTCTGGTGTGGGATTCCATGTGTTCTCGGGAACTTTGGCTCATACAGAAGCCAAAGCTCATGATTAATGGGAGCAGCACTGATCCTGTTTTCATATCTGCAGCCTGTTGTATTTAAAATTATTATTTTGTCTCAAGAAATATAAAAAGATTGAAATCAAATTTCATGCATTCTATCAACACCACAGCGTAATAAAGCTCACTATCAACAGCAGGATAAGTCCTACAATCTACAAGAACACAATGGAGGACTAAAAACAACATGCTTTCTGATAATGAAGGGTTCAGGGGAAGGAAGAAAAGATTCCTGGAAACTAAAATAATAAAATGTACATACACACACAAAACCTATGGGATACTTTAAAAGCAGTCCAGTCTCCCTGTGGTACCTACCATTTAAAAAAAAAAACAACAACAGAAGAACAACAAATAAAGCAACTCTAATACTGCAGCTAAAAACCACTTGAAAGACAACAAAAAAATGACCCCTAAACAGAACAGACAGAAGAAATAACAAAAATAAGAGCCAGAAATCAATGAAATTAGAAACAAGGAAAACAATAAAAAGAATCATTGCATCCTGAAAGTTGGGTCTTTGAAAGAGTAAACAAGATAGACAGCCTCCAGCCCAGTTAATCAAAGGAAAAGAAAGAGCAACCCAAATCGATAGAATTGGTCTCGACTGATGAAAGGGGAAATAATATCACAACAGACAATAAAAAGAGTCCAGACAATCAAATTGAAGGTGAAATACCTTAAAAACCTATACTCTATTGAAAACCCAAGTGTTTAATTATGGAATGTATGAATATCTGAAATTCTTGGAACCAACAAAGCTTAAACAAAAAAGATATTCAGCTTAAAAAGACCCATAAAAAAAAAAAAAAAAAAAAAAAAAAAAAAAAAAAAAAAAAAAAAATGTAATAAGAAACCTCCCAACTTAAAAAAAAAAAAAAAGGCCCAGGGCCCAGATGAATGTTCACTCCAGTAGAATTTTCTATAAAACATTTTAAGCTGAAGGCGGATTGAGTGGTGGCACACCCTTTAATTCTAGCACTTTTGAGGCCAGAGGCAGGCAGATCTTTGTGACGTCAAGGACAGCCTGGTGGCAATACAGAGTCGATATTATTCCAGACAGCTGGCGGCTTATCAGAGTGAACCCTTAGTCTGAATTTGAGCCAAAAAAAGCCCAATTCTTCAAAATAACGGAGCTTAATCAAATCATTATTAAGTTTTCAGAAGGATAATAAAGCTAACAGAGGGAGCGTTCTCCCTAAAGTAATCGTTGTCTGAAGCATAGGAACAATCACTCTTAATGATATCCTCAAAACCAAGCAGAGATACAACCAAAAAGAAACTATGATAGTAACCCCATCTCACTATATGAACATAGATGCAAAAATTAGCAACAAAATACTTGCAAATTCTAGGCATACAGACCCACATCTCAAGAAGATCATCCATCACAAACAAGTTGGGTTCATACCAGAAAAGGGATGCGGAGGGATGTTCCAATATTATTGTGTAAAGTCAACCAATTCATAATCAAGCAATATAAATGACCTGCTTGAAAGACAAAAACACATGATCATCTCAAATGATTGCAGGAAATGCCTTTGACAAAATCCTACATCCCTTCATGCTTAAAGTTCCATAGAGGGAATTGGATTGGAGGGATTCTCAATGTAATCAAAGCTCTATATTTTATGACAAGGAAAGAGAGCCAACAGCCAACATCATCCTAAGGATAGAGAAAAGACAGAAGCATTCCTCTTAAACGTAGGAGGCGTAACAAGGCTGCCCCCCCCCACTGCCTCTTGCATATTAAGTGCTTTGAGAAACACATTGCTAGTGGCTTAATGATGGCAAGAAAGGGGAGATCCATAAAGTGGATTATACTAAATTGAAAAGAGGAAGTCAAGCTACCCAGTTTTTGAATGAATGATATTGATAGTTTATCTAAGGATGCTAAAAACACCACCAAAAAACTCCTAGAAACAATTGTTGTAAGAGTTTCAGTAGAGCAGTGGCATGATACAAAATAAACCTAGCAGGCTATTTGAGAGTATGGATTTTTTACCTAACGGCGTCTAAGAAAAGTGCCGACTGCTCTTGTAGAGGACCCGGGTCTTTGATCCCCAGCACCCAGCATGGTGGCTGAGATTTACTGGTCTGAAACTCCAATTCCAGGAGAGGACTCCAGTTGGCCAGGGGAATGTTCCAACACCTCTCTTCTGACCTCCTCGGCATGCACGACATATGGTAACACGGCGTTACCACAGACCTGCAATAGACAGTAGACATTCGTAACACCATAGGGAAAAATACGTAAACCTAGGAAATTAACCTAGAAAATCAATGGCCTTTCTTTCACCAACGAACAAGGAACTGAAGAGAAGGAATTACAAGGACTCGTATTCCCAACGTGCACAATTACTCTAAAAACAATATTATTAAATTACCTAGGAACCAAACCTACACCGCAAAGACACCTCAAATGATCTGCTTACAATAAAAACTTTTAAACCGTTCATTCTTGATTTGGAATGAGATAAAGGAAGACATCAGAAGATGGAAGAACCTCCCATTCATGTATTAGGATAGAAAAATTTAAAAAATATAGGGGTAAATTCTAGTATTCTACCATAAATTTAATTTTTTTACAGAATTTCAAACAGATTGTTCAATGTCAATCAGTTACAGAAGCTGTACGCCAAATATTTGAATGTTTCATATCACTATACCCGATTGTTTTTCTTTCAGGCTTTGGGGATAAATAAATTTAGGGGCCTTAACTTTATTATGGGATACAAGGAATTTTATTATGTTAGTGTAAGACCAACGCTGGAACTACGCAATTAGCAGGCCTCTAACGGACGGCGAGAAAAGATAGGCTTCAAAGACGAAACAAGGACTGGGTGGATCTCTTACAATACGCCTTATTCAATCACCCGAATAGTACGCCTATATTCGAGACTAGATAGGTCGTAAGAAAAACTGGAACGTGGTACATGGCACCTTACAAAGATTAATGTAAAGACCTGTGGTAGACTCAACATGGACCAAACCTCACTCCAAGACTCCAAACTTGGAGCCACATACAATTTTGCAGTTCCGACCGTCAGTATGGATGATTGGTTGATAAGACGGATGCCACAATATGGGGAATAAAGAAGATCTCAATGGAGGATAAAAGTGACAGAAAGCAAGATTCTTCCAGCATCGGAGTGGTCAGTTTTGGCATAAAACTGGGAATCGAGGCCGTCATGGATACACAGTGAATTGTGGAGAAGAATAAAATATTTCTACACTTGCCTACCTTTCGGTCCTGGACGCTAAAATATTCTCTACAAAAAAACGTTACTCAAACGGGTGAGGAAGGGAGTGATATCAAATAGAGAATCAGAGCAGTCAAATAGATTGTGAATAAGAACCGAGAAACTCTGAGGCTGAAAAGTGTTGGGTCTAGGCAAACCTTCAAGGACACTAGGCATTATAGAAAGACTTTCAAATTCAGACAGCAGTTGCACAGAAAATAAATGTTGACAATTGATACAAATGGTGACCTCATTAAACTTAAATGCTTCTGTACAGCAACTGCAACAATCAGAGAAGTGAAGAAAAACCCACAGAGTGGGAGGAAACCCACCAGATAAACACCAGTTGACAGCAGCATTACTTTCCAGAAGTATATAGTAAAATGTACTCAAAAAGATAAGGAGAAGAAAATAACATGAATGACCAGCTGCATAATAGAGTGCAATAAAAAGAGACTAGCACAGAGGAACTTCACAAGTGAGGAATTAGAAGATGGCTGAGAAACACCTTAAGTAAGTGTTCAACAATTGCATTAAAGGAAATGCAAATATAAACTACATTAATGTATATGTATTACTCACAAAAAACATGGCAGATCAAGAAACAAATGATACCAATGCTGAGAGGTTGTAGGGGAAAAGGGGAAACACTCTCCACTGTGGTGGAATGTAAACTCGTACAAACCACTATGGAAAGCTGTATGGAGACGAATCCTAAAAGACTCAAAAGGAACTTCCCACCTGACGCCAATCATACCACTCCTGGTATATACCCCCATTAGTACTCATCCTAATCACAGAGATACATGCCGCCATGTTCTATTGCAGCTCCTCAATTGCACGAAAGTGAAGAGCTAGAACCAATCAAGTGCCCCTCAGCCAATGAGGGGATAGAGAAAATATGAGAACATGGTACACAATGAAGTTCTATGCAAGGGTAAAGAAATATAATCTATGGGAATTCTCCGCAGGCAAATGGTATGGACCTAGGAAGAATTATTGTTAGGTGAAGGTTAAGCACATTCCCAGAAAAACAAAATGACGAATGGTATTCCTCAACTGTGGATACTAGCACCAAGTACACAGTTGTAAGGCGAACTGACCAATGTTAATGTTATATTCCTGGGCACTTATTGAAAAGCAACTATACTCTATTAAGTGTGCAGTCTCCTCTTAATCAGGTTCTAGAGAAATGTAACCTTGCACAATTTATTTTTTAGACTTTGGTAGGATAATATCCTAGTATGTATAAGGGTGCGAAAGGCGTATGTATGTACTTACTTAGAGTAATATGGAGTCAAAAGGAAAAATGTGAATCCTTAGGAAAAAAAATAAGATTGAGTTTAGGGATAAACGACACAGTTTTGTGTGCAAGATGGAAGACATATTTTCTAGTATAGGTGAAAAGCACACACACACACACACACATATTTATATAGTATAGTACTAATATATGTTAAGATAGTGATAAGAGATGATAGATATAATATAAGGTTGAAGCAATAATACAAATTTGAGGGAACACAACAACAAAAAGAACTGAGGTGTCAAAAACCAACTGAAACAGTGAAATTCTACCAAAAACAATAAACCTCTGCTTGTTCTAAAACCTTTGGAAAAAAATTTATTTTTGGTCGTGTATTACGAGACCCGAGGGTCTTCCCTTGTCCAGCCCTCATGCTGTTCCCTGGATAACTCATTGGTGTGCTTGTTGTTTAGTACCAGGCTGGCGCGTTGAGATCCTACATTAAGACCTCTGCGCCTTGCCTCGCCTCACGGCAGAGGTGCATTTATGAGATCTTTATAAGAGGCCAGCCGGCGCAACACCGACGCTATTGCCGGGCTGTGTGAAATTTTTCTTTTAAATAGAGTGCCAAGTATTTAAATGTCCAATATAGCCTGTAATGTCATTTGAGGTACGTACGAGAGGAGTTGGCGTTGGGCGTGGGGCATGTAAGGGAACGAGTCATAAATTGGTGACTGAAGAAATGATGTATCCCGAAAGAAGTTTCTATCCAACTTAGGACATTATTGACATATCAAGAGAAATTGTAGTAGATAAAAGTATTATTGGGTGATAGAGAGGAGATGGGCGGTGCAGCAGTTTAATTGTAGTACTGTTGGCTGCTCTACGGCAAGTGTACTCTGTGGTTTTACAACTCACTCACACGTTCCAAATGGGCGAGGCTAAATCAAACACAGATCATGGATGGCATTATCTCCCCAGGGCGCATACTGACACCTCTCTTACAGTTCCTTGGCATTCTGCATTATACTCACGAGGTTGGTGCAGTCCCTTACATATGTGCATAACGGGTATAGAGAACTCATGTACACATAAAATATAAATTTAAATATAAGTTAAATTTATAGAGATTAAAATGAATAATAATAGTGGCATGGTTGTTTGTACTGGTTTAGTTTCATTTGTACAGGCTTTTTTATGCCTAATTCTTATTCTTGGTGGGTGAATGAAGGAACCCCGAGCTGAGGTTTTCCTCTGTTCAGTGCTGGCTTGAAGTGATCCCTGTCCGGTACAGTCTCATCTCTGTCTTGATAATTGAAGTAAATGTATTGTAGAGGGATGACCAGCCCCACTGAATTGGGTTTTAAGAAGCCTAGTGTCTTGAGGCGGCAGTGGAGCCTTGGGCTCTTTTATAATAATATTGCGAGGAGGAAAGATGTGAAGCGAAGCCAGGCAAGGCAGCGTTTGCGGCCCCAGGGTCTTCTTGCTTCAGTCCGGTCTGCCTTCTAGGTTTGTTCTGCTCTTGAGTTTGATCCCAGTACAAAAAAAAAAAAAAAAAAAAAAAGAATGCTAAAGATCGCCCAGGATAATTTGGTTCTGGATGTGAAACATTCCAAACTCTTTCAAAAGTTTCAATTGAAAGGTAGAGTACTTTGATTCACACCTGCTTGTATAACTTTGTTCTTATTGGACAATACCTCTATCCTGTCTTCAAGCTCAAATATCATGTCCTCTTCTTGATCTATTCCATTGGTGAGAATTTCTACAGAGCTTTTTATTTGAGTTACTATGTGTTTCATTTCTTGCATTTCAGATCGGCTTTTCCTCAATATTTCTTTCTCTTTACTGAATTCCATTTTCATATTTTACATTCATTCAGCTCTTGTTTAGAAGCTTGTTTTCTTCTTTGATTTCTTTGAGCATTCTTTTGAATTCTGTCTGAAATTTCAGCTCACTCTCACTGGAGGTCATTACTACAGGATTAGTAATTGTTGGAGGAGTCATGTGGCCTATTTTTTAGTGTTTTATATATTACTATGTTGGGATTTAGGCATCTGGGCTTACTTCATTCATTTTTTTGCTATATTATTTCAATTGAAGTACTTGCAATGTTCAGACTGAAAATTTGGGACTTGAACATGAAAAGGTGGAGGTGTATAGTTCAAAAAATATTTCCTCAGATCTCAGGTGCCTAGTGCTTTTTCTCCTTCTTCCTACTTCAGAACTATTACCTGAAGCTTTGGGCTTGCTGATAGACTTCAGGCAAATGCAGCATCACTATGAAAATGATACAGTAATAATAGATTCAGTAATAATAGATACAGTAATAATAGTAACAACATGTGTATGTTGCATTCTTTATCATTCCTAAGTAATTTACATCCCCAATATTGCAACACAGATGAGAATAGTTATAAAATTTCCAGTAGAAAGAGATGTCAACCAGTTGTCTATCAAGGATTAGAAGCAGGGTCTTTTCCTACAATGAAAGATAAGTTGTCTAGTACTGCCTTCTAGAGTTAAAACTTGAAACTACCACTTCTTATCTACAATGAGAAAATGAAAGTTCTAGGTTTGAGAAGTTTATTGTCCCCTACCCCAACATACTTGTCCTCTCCATTTATACAGGTACAGAATGTTCCCAGGGACTGGGGTGGCTGTTGGAGTATGATAACGTAGGCTACTACCTGGAGTTTGTTCTATTTATTTGTCCTAAGGCAAGTTGTGGGTTTGAACTCAGAATAATGGTGGCTAAAACATGAGAGACCAGGAAGAGGATGACAAAGGGAAATTTCTCCTCTAGCATCCAAAAGCATTCAGGAATAAACTAACAAGGATTAAATAGGAGAGAAGGCATACACATTTATTGACATAGAGGGGAAAATCACAGCATAGTAGAAAATCATAACTAATCCCAAACTAGTCAGTTTGTAGACCCCACATTTATAATAGAACTGAAAACAGGAATGTAGGCAATTTGAGAGAAATAGTAAGTAATTTCTAGGGCAGCTCAATAGGCTTGGACAATGTACAATGGCCTGGGAAGAACAGACAATAATTTGCAAATGATTTTCTGTTGGGCAGAAATAGAGGAATATTATAGATGAAAATTCCTTGCATTGACAGCCTTCCATCTTTATTCTGATACTGAGTTTAGCTAATCAAAGATCTTCATAGAAATCAGAGGTAAATACTTTCTTCCTTGGGGGTCCAGTCTATAACTGACAGGGGGACATCAAGGAAAAACTCTCCTAGACCTGGCTGCTGACTTATTATTACTATTGAAAATCATTAGCTTGGGGCTGGAGAGATGGCCTAGCGGTTAAGAGCGCCGACTGCTCTTACAGAGGACCCGGGTTCGATCCCCAGCACCCACATGGCGGCCGAGAACCGTCTGAGACTCCAATTCCAGGAGAACTCCAGCTCCAGGGGAATCCGAGACCCTCTTCTGACCTCCGCGGCATTGCACGACACGGGTGCACAGACCTGCATGCAGACAGTACATTCATACACATACAGAAATAAATGAAATAAAAAATTAAAAAAAAAAAAGAAAATCATTAGCTTATCAGTGTGTCATACTTTGGGGTAACAGGAAGCTGAGAAAGGAGGGGCATGAATTTGAGGCAAACGTGACGTATACACCAAGCTCAAAGCAAGCTTGGTACCCCATCCCAGTGCTACATAGTGAGAACTTGTTTCAAGTTTAATGGTGACCAGGGTTGGAGATGTAGCACAATGGTAGAGAAGACCTGGCATGGATGAGGCCCTGGAACAGAATTGGATTTCCAGTATTTCAAAAGATATATAGAAGATGATGATAGATAGAAGATAGATAGATAGATAGATAGATAGATACATAGATAGATACATAGATAGATACATAGATGATAGATGATAGACAGATGACAGATAGATGATAGATAGATGACAGGTAGATAGATAGATGATTGATAGATGATAGATGATAGACAGATGACAGATAGATGATAGGTAGATAGATAGATTATAGATAGATAGATGATAGATAGATAGATAGATAAATAGATAGATAGATAGATGAAGTTAGCTAGATGTGCTGTGTCACACCTGCAGTCCTACTATTTGAGATGCTGAGACAGAAGGACTGGGCATTCATGACCAACATGGGCTGCATAATGGGTCTGACACTAAGTGAGACCTTATCTAAACAAAAAAAGCATATGATAATACAAAGCAAAATTAGTATTAAATTTGGTGAAGGATATATACAAAGGACATCATTTGTTATAGGAGCCTACAAAGAGGAGTTTTTGTTAGGAGGTCCAAGGAAGTCTTGATAGATATTAAGTATTTGAAACGTGAGTTCTTTTTTTATTTTTTTAATTTAATTTTTATTTTTCTATGTGTATGAATGTACTGTCTGCTTGTAGGTTTGTGCACCCATGTCGTGCAATGCCATGGAGGTCAGAAGAGGGTCTCAGATTCCCTTGGAACTGGAGTTCTCCTGGAATTGGAGTTACAGATGGTTCTTAGCCACCATGTAGGTGCTGGGGATCGAACCCGGGTCCTCTGCAAGAGCAGTTGGTGCTCTTAACCGCTAGGCTATCTCTCCAGCCCCTGAAACGTGAATTCTTTAGGTAAGCAAGGAAATTCTACACAGAAAATATAGCATGAGCCAAAGGATGGACTTAGAAGAGAGCGTGTAAACATGACATTGAGAAGGGTGACCCATCACTTTCTGGTAGGATTTGAGGCTCATGGGGAGAATTCAAATATGGTACCCTAGGACCAACAAAATGGGTTAGAGTAAGGTTCCCCCAGTGGAAGGATAGAAACAACTCCTGAAAATTGTCCTCTGACCTCCACATACACATTGTAGCATTCACGTGACTACATTCATACCCCCCACAGTTAAATAAAATATTTTTAAATTAAAAATATCTGGTACTAGGGCTGGAGAAATGGCTCAGCAGTAAAGAGCACTGGCTGCTTTTGCAGAGGGCCTGGGTTCAATTCCCAGCACCCACATGGTGGCTAACAACTGTCTGTAATTCCAGTTCTAGGGGACCAACATCCTCTTTTGACTTCTGCAGGCATTGCACGACATGGGTGCACTCACATACATGCAGGCCATATACTCATACACAGAAAATAAAAATAATAAATTAAATTTAAAAATTGAATACTGCAAACCTGTTGATAGCCCAGGGTAGGGAGGTCATAGACTCAAGTTCAACTTTGCTAAATGAACACAATAGACATATTGAATTGTCTTCTAAGTATTTATGCACATAGAGCAGTGATGCTATCAGTTTTGGGCAGAGAAACTTCTAGTTCCTAGTAAATAACCCATTCGCCGTGCTCCTGTATATAACCTTAACTACACTCATTTGTTCAGCAATAAGTAAATAGTTAAAAAATAAAATAGAAAACATGAAATGGAAAAAGTGAGAAAACAGAAAAAGTTCATTGTGAAGTTCTCTTTCTCATGTATGTGATCTGAAATTGCTGATGAAATAAAGTGTAATTAGAAGCAGATCACTGAGGGCTTTGAGTTATGCTGGAAGGATTTTGAATTTATTACTGTAAGCAGCAGCAGACCTCTAGTCATTTAAATAAGGCAAGAGATGATTTTCACAGATAGCTTTTGGGAAAACAAAGGTTCAGTTAGAGATGCCATATATTAAAGGCATAGTGAGCTGTTAGTCCAAAGACTTGACATCACATAGGACTGATGAAGATGTAAGGAACTGACAGGAAACAAAACGTTGCTGATATCAGCTTGTATGCTTAGGTTGCTAGTTGGTTTTCAGTGGGGGAGAAATATAAGATAGATATGAGCTGGTACAGTAGTAAGGATGCATCGTTAACCTGCCAGGGGCCTGAAAGATGGCGTGCAGGTGAGGGAAGAAGGGGCTGCTATAAGTTGAGTGTGCTTGCATGCCCGCTTTCTTTCTTTTTCTTTCTTTCTTTCTTTCTTTCTTTCTTTCTTTCTTTCTTTCTTTCTTTCTTTCTTTCTTTCTTTCTTTCTTTCTTTCTTTCTTCCTTCCTTCCTTCCTTCCTTCCTTCCTTCCTTNTCTTTCTTTCTTTCTTTCTTTCTTTCTTTCTTTCTTTCTTTCTTTCTTCCTTCCTTCCTTCCTTCCTTCCTTCCTTCCTTCCTTCCTTCCTTTCTCTTTTTCTTCAGTCTTTTTTGAGGTAGAGTTGCCCTGTAGCCCCAGCTGGCTTGGAACTCTCTATATAGACCAGACCAGGCTGGGCCTTGAACTCACAGAGATCTGCTTGCCTCTGGGATTAAAGGTGTTTGCCACCACACCCAGCATTACACGTTTCTTATCCTAGCACTAGAAAGTCTAAGGCAGAAGGGTAGAAGTTCGAAGTCAGCTTGGCCATTTACCAAGATCCTGGAGGAAGGGAGAGAGAGAGAGAGAGAGAGAGAGAGAGAGAGAGAGAGAGAGAGAGAGAGAGATTGACTAGTATAAAATCTACTTACACAATACTGTGTGACTTTTCTTAGAGAGACATGAAGAAACTTCTGTTTACTCCATGTAGGGCACAGATGAAAGGCTGAAGGAGTCATTCCGCTCAGGTTGAGCTCAGTGAAGCAGGGCGTTTATTGGGGTTACTTCAAGGAATATGGCTAAGGAGCTACTAACAGTAACTCAAGCAACTGAAAGACAGATGCGCATGGACTAGTCCACCCCAGCCTGGGCGACAATGCCTCGAGTTGACTGCATGATTTGCAGGAAGCTTCACAGGTCAGAGAATGCCGCCCCTCCAGCAATTATTACTACTTACCTGATCTTGGAGAGGGGCCTATGAACCTTGTTAGTTTCATTTGCTTCCTAAGTCAGACTGCCACGAGCCATGGTTTTTTGTGTTGTTTGTGTGTGTGTGTGTGTGTGTGTGTGTGTGTGTGTGTGTGTGTATGTGTGTATGAATGTACTGTCTGCATGTAGGTTTGTGCACCCGTGTCATGCAATGCCGCGGAGGTCAGAAGAGGGTGTCGGATTCACCTGGAACTGGAGTTAAAGACGGTTCTCAGGCGCCATGTGGGTGCTAGGGATCAAACCCGGGTCCTCTGCAAGAGCAGTGGGCACTCTTAACTGCTAGGCCATCTCTCCAGCCCCAAGCCATGTAAGTTTAACAGGGTGACAGAGCCTTCCTAGGCCCTTAGTGGACTCAACTTTGGGAGCTAGGATTGTCACAGTCACCACCACCACCAGAAGCCAGTAACTTCCAAGTCCTTTGTCTCACGCCCAAGAAGAATAAGGAAACCTAGACAAGGAATAACAGAAAAGTGAGAAAACTCCATGTTGTAAAAAGGTGGGGATGAGGGGCTGGAGAGATGGCCTAGCGGTTAAGAGCACCGACCGCTCTTACAGAGGACCTGGGTTCGATCCCCAGCACCCACATGGCGGCCGAGAGCCGTCTGAAACTCCAATTCCAGGAGAACTCCAGTTCCAGGGGAATCTGAGACCCTCTTCTGAGCTCTGCGGCATTGCACAACAGGGGTGCACACACCTGCATGCAGACAGTACATTGATACACATACTGAAATAAATAAAATAAAATAAAAAAAGGTGGGGATGAGGGGCTCCAAGAGAGGACTGCCACCGTGCCGCCCCCCAGGGGACTGCCACCGTGCCGCCCCCCAGGGGACTGCCACCGTGCCAGCCCCCAGGGGACTGCCACCGCGCTGCCCCCAGGGGACTGCCACCGTGCCGGCCCTCCAGGGGACTGCCACCGTGCTGCCCTCCAGGGGACTGCCACCGTGCTGCCCTCCAGGGGACTGCCCTCCAGGGGACTGCCACCGCGCTGCCCCCAGGGGACTGCCACCGCGCTGCCCTCCAGGGGACTGCCACCGCACTGCCCCCAGGGGACTGCCACCGCGCTGCCCTCAGGAGACTGCCACCGTGCTGCCCTCAGGGGACTGCCACCATGCTGCCCTCCAGGGGACTTCCACCGTGCTGCCCCCCAGGGGACTGCCACCGTGCTGCCCCCCAGGGGACTTCCACCGTGCTGCCCCCCAGGGGACTGCCACCGTGCTGCCCCCCCAGGAGACTGCCACCGTGCTACCCCCAGGGGACTGCCACCGTGCTGCCCCCAGGGGACTCTTGCTCTTCTGGATCTTATGGTGGGAACTGGATGGAGAATGAGGCTTGGCCATTTTCACATGCATCCCAGGCTAATTCACTAAGGAGTCCACATGCTCTATGCATGTTTTCTTGGCCCTTGAGAGTGAACCTGTCCATTTAGGGGAGGAATTACATATGCCACGAGACTAGTGCTGTGTGACTGCTCCTGATCCACCATGCGGCCAGCCCTTACTCCCCAATGGGACTCCATACAAGACTCCTTCCTCCATCCAGGAGGGCATCTTTTAATTTAATTTTCGAACAGCCCTCTAATGAAAGAAGTACCACAGACCATTCATCAACTATCTGCTGCAATCTCTTCCATGGGCAGCACCTTCAGTTAGCCTAAGGACCTCCTCCTTTGCCCCATCTCTTAAAGGTTCCACCTCCCAAACTGGCCATTGAAAACTAAGCTACCATTATACAGACTCTTGGGGAGTTAAACGATGTCCATCCCAGAGCAATGACTTTTCAGATAATAATGAACAATGCACCAATATGGAAGCCACGATATTATATTGCCTAATGATGTCATAATATGGCTCCGGCATGCTGGGATTAAAGGCATGTGCCAACATATGGCACAATACTAGGTTGTATTTTTTTAAAGAGGAAATTCAACAGGACTACAGGTTTCTAGTACCGATATATTTTTCACCGATCAAATATTTAATTAATCATAATACCTGGTATTAGGTAGAAAAGAATTCTTAATATGTAAGCCTTGTCATAGCCTCTTTTTCTGGAAGAATAAACAAGGTGACCCAATCTGCAGTAACATACAAAAATTCCTTATAGAACGATGCAATGTGGGGCTGGAGAGATGGCCTAGCGGTTAAGAGTGCTGACCGCTCTTACAGAGGACCCGGGTTCGATCCCTAGCACCCACATGGCGGCCGAGAACCATCTGAAACTCTAATTCCAGGAAAACTCCAGTTCCAGGGGAATCCAACACCCTCTTCTGACCTCTGCGGCATTGCACGACATGGGTGCACAGACTTGCATGCAGACAGTACATTGATACACATACAGAAATAAATAAATGCCAGGCGTGGTGGTGCATGCCTTTGGTCCTAGCACTTGGGAGGCAGAGGCACGTGGATCTCTGTGAGTTCAAGGCCAGCCTGGTCTACAGAGTGAGTTCCAGGACAGCCGGAGTTACAGGGAGACCCTGTCTCAAAAAGACCAAAAAATAAATAAATAAATAAATAAATAAATAAATAAATAAATAAATAAATAAAATAAAAAAGAATGATGCAATGTGGCAATAAGTTATTTATTATTTAGTAGATTTTTAAAATTAATTTATTTTTTTATCAAATCTAGACCCATATTACCCCCCCATTCCCCCACCCCACCAGAGCTCATGCATTCTGCCATACATGCTTTTCCTCCCATTCTCAGTCTTTCTCAATACTCTCCATGTGGAAGTTGACTGTTTTG
>VZQC01003840.1:99469-179923 GCA_009823505.1 Rhizomys pruinosus
GTTTTCTTTTTTCTTTGTTTTTTGAGTAGTTTATATATTCTGGAAATCAATGCTTTGTCAGATGTATCTGCAGTGAAGGTTTCCTCCCATTCTGTGGGATTTCTCTTCACTTCCTTGATTGTTTCTCTTGATGTACAGAAGCTTTTGAGTTTGATGAGGTCCCATTTGTCAATTGTCGACCTTAATTCTTGTGCAGCTGCTGTCTGATTTAGGAAGTCTTTTCCTACGCCTATATTCATCTGTGTGTGGTGTATATGTGTGTGGTATATATATGTGTACAGATATGTGTGTAGTGTATGTGTATGTGAGACAGGTATATATATGTGTGTGTGGTGCATATATGTACATGTGTGATGTATATTTGTGTGTGGTGTATAATGTATATGTATGTGATGCATTTCTTTTTTTTTTTAATTTTATTTATTTCCATATGTGTATGAATGTATTGTCTGCATGCAAGTCTGTGCACCCGTGACGTGCAATGCCGTGGAGGTCAGAAGAGGGCGTCGGACTCCCCTGGAACTGGAGTTCTCCTGGAATTGGAGTTTCAGACGGCTCTCGGCCGCCATGTGGGTGCTGGGGATCGAACCCGGGTCCTCTGCAAGAGCAGTCGGCACTCTTAACCGCTAGGCCATCGCTCCAGCCCCAATATGTTAAGGTCCAAATGCAGAGAGAGTTTATTTCAAGATGTCTGGTTAAATATCCAGCATGACTCAATTCTCAGAGCCAAACCCTAAACCTTTTCGTCACTATATCCCACCCCATGGGTGTGGCCAGGGAGGTCCCATTGGCTTAGAATGCAACCCATCTCAACTAAGTCTTCCCTCATCTCACCTTTTTAATTTTTAAAAAATTTTTCTGAGAGGCAGGGGAGCCTAACAACACAAAGGAACTGGAATTTTGAATAGCCAGCTGCTCAAACCTGTTTTGAGTGCTAGGCAGTGGAGGGCAGGTCAGACCTGAAACTTTATTTTCACACTAAGGCCAATTAATATCCAAAAAATCCAACCATGAAGTGAACCAATTATTAAGCATAAGCAATGAATATAACATTCATGTAAAACCAATTAGCAAGTATCTATGTCCAAATTTTGAACAACCCAAGGTTCCCATAGTCCAATTGGAGAAGATTGTAGGCACAAGCATGTTGATCAAATAAGAGTCCAGTCTATATTGCTGTAGTCTCATGATTCACCCCAATCTCTCCACAGCCCTTACAAATTCTACCATGCCTCCTCTTCCGCAAGTTGTTCCCTAGGCTTTGGGAAAGGGTCACAAGTGGATGAGAAGCAAAACAGTCTGTTTTCTCTGGAGATGTCATTTTGGACTCTAGTCTGTTCAGGTCGTTTCCCTTCATGGATTGACAGCTTATTCAGGGTACCCTTTTAATCCTACTAACAAAGCACAAGCAATTAGATGTACAGGCATTTAAACAGTACCAATTATTATGGCAAGCTAAGCTGTGAGCATAGACACAGATGTTTGGATGGTATGCTAATCCACAAACTGTGGTTTCTCTATAAAGGGTGACAAGTTCTTACTGTGGCTTATATCATCTCCTAACCACTAGAGGACATAAGCTTGTGGCATCAGCTGTGAATTATTCCTCCAAGGAGAAAGCTAATCGCCAATTAGATTTGGGATATATATAGACACATTGATGCCACTGTTGCACAGTATCTCCAGGCAGTTGAGGTATAGCTGATACTGACAGAAGAGTCTTGCTTGACTCAAGGAGACCAATATTTTGCTTTATTGCTTTAGTGGCCTTTGGTAATGCTCTCTGGCATTTCAGAGGCCAACAGTACATTAGCAAGTGATGTCTCAAAACATATTTCCATGCTTACACCAGGTCTTCAACAACAGGAACTTACCACCTTTCTCCTTGAAGATATCCCACTTATAGGCAAAAGGCCTTAATCATTTTGGGGGGCACTTAAATCCCCTAGCCAACATCTCCTAGGCATAATAATTCATTGCTGATATCAGAGCTCTCCTGTATTAATATATTTTGCTTAATTACACAGCTTATAAAGACTTTACTATTACATTTGGCTCTAAATAGAGAATTATCCTTTCACAGTTCCCATGTCTATCAGTCAAGTAAAGAAGGTAGTTATACCTGTTTTATAAGAAATTACCACTATAGGGGCTGGAGAGATAGCCTAATGGTTATGAGTGCCAACTGCTCTTGCAGAGGACCCGGGTTTGATCCCCAGCACCCACATGGTGGATGAAAACCACCTTTTACTCCAGTTCCAGGTGAATCCGACACCCTCTTCTGACCTCTGTGACATTGCACGACACGAGTACACCAACCTACATGCAGACAAGACATTCATACACATATGAAAATAAATACAAAATTTTTAAAAATTAAAAAAATTACCATTATAACAGTTGGCTCTAATTTACAGTTAGGGAATGACTTCATTACCATCATGTTTTTCTTTTTCCTATAAAAGGGAGAGGTAGGAAGGTTTCTCAGCATCTGGAAGTGTCCTAGTAACACATAAAACAGCTGATATCCATATGCCATCTCTTAGGCCCATTCCCAACCATTTGCCTTCAATGAACTATCCCTAAAGTCTACTCCTATTCTTTCCCTATCCTGTCCCTTCTGGTTAATTACCCCTAAGCTGTCCCTCTGCTAAGCCTAACTGTCCCTATGCTATTTACAAATCTAAAGATTGAGGAGGGTGCCAAAGTAGACAGGCCAAAGTTGTTTGTAGTCTTGGACCAAACCATCTTGTCTTATTATTAAGGACTTTGGAAGAATAATAATTATCTATAATCACAACAATAATCACAACAATTATAAACATTATTTATTATTATTAATTATCAATAATTATTATTAACCATTAGTCACAACAATCATTAGTAATTATTATGAATAATAATTGTCAATAATAATAGTCAACAACAATGAAAAATTTATTATTAGAATGAATTTTATCAATTATTATTAATAATAATATTCAATAACAATAATTATAACTATTAATAAGTTACAATAATCAACAACAATTTACCATTAAACCGAATAATATGCATACTATAAACCCAATTAAAAATTGTTAACACTAAGGGGTATAAAGCAAACATTCTTTATGAGCTGAATTTATCATTGTTTATAATCAGCTCCTAACTAGATTTAAACCTGTATGATTATAATGAATTAAAAGCAGGAACTTGCATTCACTCACACATATACACGGCTTGAAGATGGGCTTAAAGAAACATAAAACATGGGACTGGAGAGATGGCCTAGCGGTTAAGAGTGCCCACTGCTCTTGCAGAGGACCCGAGTTCGATCCCCGGCACCCACATGGTGGCTGAGAACCATCTTTAACTCCAGTTCCAGGGGAATCCAACACCCTCTTCTGCATGATATGGGTGCACAAACATGCATGCAGACAGTACATTTATACACATACAAAATAAATAAAAATATTTAAAAAAGAAACATAAAAGTTTTATTCAAAAAATTCTCATTTAAATTGAACCAAAATATCAATTCATGTTTTTACTAATGGTCCTTAAAAAAAGACAATTTATCAGAGCAAGTTTGTTTTGTTAGAACTCCAGGGCTTGTAAACTCTCCTAGAAATCCATCTATCTTGTTTCCAAAATGCTGAAATCAAAAGAATGTTACCTAAAATCAAAATTTAAAGAGCATGATTTAGATACCACGTGCTCAGTCTGGCAGCTGGTATGCATGCACATCAGGGAGGCTGATGGTGCCAGAGCTCAAACCACATGTGATCAAGAATTCTGTGAGAAGAGATCTTTAAGGTGAAACACATTTTAAAAAGATCAAGATAAAATTAAATCAACCAATTAATTTTAATTGTGTATGTATATTTACTCAAAAGATATCTAGGGTACCTGGGGGATTAAGTAAAAATATTACTTTTTAAATTAAGCATGCTGAAATGGATTTGAATTACTTAAGTGATACAACCTGCTAAATCTCAATTTTGGATCTACAAATAGCTGGCAGGTTTGGTAAGAAGAGTTAGATTTTAGAAATAGTTATGAAAGAAACCCCAAGAAGACAAGAGAGCAATAAAAGGCAAAATTTAAGAAAAAGATATCAAGTAGCCAAGGTTTAAAATTATCTGGAAAAAGGTGCTCTTGGTAGGGTGGTTCCCTTGAAAAGCCTTAATTTGCACCAGAAAGAAGTGGGCTCAGGTCTAGGAGAGCTACCTGGAGAAAATTTGTATAGGAGATGGAGTCTTTCTTTGGGGGGGGGGGATTAAAACCAGAAAGTTTTTCAAACCTGTAGAATTATGAAAAATGGTTTCAAGGCCGAGCATGGTTGCTAAGCCTTAATATTAAACTCAGCCTTAAAGTCACTGGCTTTTATAGCCTGCAGGAGTGACCGTGCCAGGAGACATATGCCTGGAAGGCATTGGGTGCTCCCTCTGAGCCAAATTAGAGCCAGGCTGCCTTCCTGTGTACAAAGCCACATGTTCTCAGATCATTCTCCCATCCACTGAATCCAGCAGGAAAGACAGCTCCGCCACAGTAGATAGGTATCAGGAGAGAGAGGAGAAAGAGAAGAAAAGGGCAAGATTTAGGGGTATGCATACCTAAGTTAAAGTTTACTCCTGCCCCACGTACGGGCACCATTTGTGGGGAGCCCACCAAGGTTTGTGGTGGGGCCCATTTAATCCCAGGACGATCCATGTGGGAAACATGCCCAGGATAGCACACCACGTGGACACATGTTAAGGTCCAAATGCAGAGAGAGTTTATTTCAAGATGTCTGGTTAAATATCCAGCATGACTCAATTCTCAGAGCCAAACCCTAAACATTTTCATCACTATATCCCACCCGATGGGTGTGGCCGGGGAGGTCCCATTGTCTTAGAATGCAACCCATCTTAACTAAGTTTTCCCACAGATATGTGTGTAGTGTATGTGTATGTGAGACGGGTGTATATATATGTGTGTGGCGTATATATGCATATGTGTGATGTATATGTGTATGTGGTGTATATATGGGTACATAATGTATATGTATGTGATGTATATGTGTGTGGTGTATAATGTATATGTATGTGGTGTATATGTGTGTGTGGTGCATAACGTATATCTATGTGGTGTATCTCTATATTCATCTGTGTGTGGTGTATATGTGTGTGATATATATGTATGTGTATAGCTATGTGTGTAGTGTATGTGTATGTGAGACAGGCATATATATTTGTGTGTGGTATATATGTGTGTGGTGTATATATGCATATGTGTGATGTATATGTGTGTGTGGTGTATATATGGGTGCATAATGTATATGTATATGATGTATATGTATGTGTGGTGTATAATGTATATGTATGTGGTGTATATATGTGTATGGTGTATATGTGTGTGATATATATATGTATGTGTATAGCTATGTGTGTAGTGTATGTGTATGTGAGACAGGCATATATATTTGTGTGTGATGTATATGTGTGTGGTTTATATATGGGTGCATAATGTATATGTATGTAATGAATATGTGTATGTGGTGTATAATGTATATGTATGTGGTGTATTTCTATGTTCATCTGTTTGTGCTGCATGCACACGTGTGCAAACGTGTGTGCCTGTGTATACATGCAGAGGCCGGAGCAGGACACTCTGTCTTATTCTCTTGAGACAGGGTCTCTCACTGAACTGGATGTGCCTGTGTATACATGCAGAGGCCGGAGCAGGACACTCTGTCTTATTCTCTTGAAACAGGGTCTCTCACTGAACTGGAACCTCTCTTTTCAGCTATGCTGGCTGGCCAGTGAGCTCTGGGGACATGCCTCTCTTCACTCCCACGCTGTGGTTAACCATGTTTCACTTTTCTGCCTATGTGGGTGCTGGGGCTTAAACTCAGTCCTCATCTTGCAAAGCAAGTGCTTTTATTCACTAAACCATCCTCCCAGCGCCTAACTTTCATATTTTATATAAAATAATCAATGTATGGTAAACATTTGAGTCATTATTTCCAAGTGCACAAGCATACATCAGATGAAAATGATACATTTTAATCAAATCATGCTCAATTTCTTTAATATATATTTTATTCACTTCTCCCACTAATATTTATTGATGTTTTTAAAAACAGACTCTCCCTGTAGCCCCAGATGTCCTGGAACTTACTATATAGAACAGGCTGGCCTTGAACTCCCAGAGATCCACCTGCCTCTGCCTCCGCCTCACGAGTGCTAGGACTAAAGGTGTGTGCCACCACACCTCGTGGGATATTTATTGATTTTTTTAAAATTTTTTAAATTTATTTTTATGTGTATGAATGTACTTTCTGCATGTAGGTTTGTGCACCCATGTAGTGCAATGCTGCGGAGGTCAGAAGAGGGTGTAGGATTCCCCTGGAACTGGAGTTAAAGACGGTTCTCAGCCACCATGTGGGTGTTGAGGATTGAATCCTAGTCCTCTGCAAAAGCAGTCGGTGCTCTTAACCGCTAGGCCATCTCTCCAGCCCCGGGATATTTATTGATTTTTACAAAAGCATATCAGAGGCTATGTAAGGGCTGCGAATGCATAGGTATAATGCAAATCTGTGGACTCCCACTTTCATGACACATCTTGAAATTGGTAACTTCTTTCTTTTCAAATATCACCTTAGCCCAAACATAACCCTGACTCAGATTTCTACCACAACCCCTTCTAATTAGCTTTCTGCTTTCATTTTTGTCCTGTGACTTTGTACAAAGCACCAAGAGCAATTCTTTCAAAACCAAAGTCAGGTCATGGTAGCTCACTGTTCAAAGCTTTCCAGCTGCTGCTCAGTAACTATCTTAGTTTCTTTTCTATTACTGTGATAGAACATCCTCAGGAAAGCAGCTTAGAGGAGAAAGGCTTTATTTGAGCTCGCAATTCCAGGTCACAGCCGGTCATAGCAGGAGACACCCAGCAAGCCAGAGACACCTGGCCGCATTACACAGTCAGAAGAGAGCAATGGATGCACACGTGCTGTGCTTATCTTGCTCCCCCCTTCACATCCAGTTCAGGACTTAGGCCATGACACAAAGCTATCCAAATTCAGGGTGAGTCTTTCCATTTCAGTTAACCCAATTAAGACAATCTCTCATTTCTTTTGTTAGATTTATTCCTAGATATTTTATGGTTTTTGAGCCTATAGTGAATGGAATTGTTTCTCAGATTTCTTTCTCAGTATGTTGGTTGTTGGTGTATAGGAAGGCTACTGATTTGGGACTGTTAATTTTATATCTTGCTACTTTTCTAAAGGTATTTATCATCTCTAGGAATTTTCTGGTGGATTCTTTAGGATCCTTTATGTATAGAATCTTACTGTGTACAAATAAAGATACTTTGATGTCTTCCTTTCCCCTTTATGTCTTTTGTCTTATTGTCCTAGCCTAGACTTCTACGACTATATTGAACAGGAATGGAGAGAGTGGACATCCTTGTCTTATTCCTGAGTTTAAGGGAAATGCTTTGAGTTTTTCTCCATTTAGTATGATTTTGGCTGTGGACTTGTTACATGTTGCCATATGTCCCCTGTATCCTTAGATTTACCATAAATGGATGTTGGACTTTGTCAAAGGTCTTTTCTGTGTCTAATGAGATGATCATGTGGTTTCTGTCCTTGAGTCTGTTTATGTGATGGATTATATTTATTGATTTATGTATGTTGAACCATCTCTGTATTCCTGGTGTATTAGTCACTTTTCTGTTGCTGTGATAAAACACCATGACCAAGGAACTTATAAAAGGAAGAGTTTATTTGAGCTTATGATTGATGGTTCCAGGGAATTAGAGTCCATTGTGGCAGGAGGCATGGCGGCTGGATCTGGAGCCGGAAGCCGAGGGTCACATCTCGCAAAGAACACAGGAAGCAGAGAGAGAGCAACTGTAGACCGAGGCTTGTTAAAACTCACTAAGCCTGCTCCCAGTGACACACTTCCTCCAGCACGGCCACACACCCCAAGACCTCCAAAAACAGCGCCACCAACTGGAGACAAATGTCTGAATACCTAGAGCCTATGGGGGACACTCATTCAAACCACCACAACTGGGATGAAGCCAATTTGATCATGGTGGATAATTTTTGATGTGTTCTTGTATTTGCTTTGTATTTTATTGAGAATTTTTGCATATATCTTTATCAGGGAGATTAGTCTATAATTTTCTTTTTTAATATTTATTACTTTTATTTTATATGTATGACTGTATCGCCTGCATGTGTGTAAGTACATCCATGTCATGCAGTGCCTGTAGAGGTCAGAAGAAGGCATCGGATCCCCTGGAACTGGAGTCACAGACAATGGTTAGCTGCCACGTGGGTGCTGGGAATTGAACTCAGGTCCTCTGCAAGAGCAACTAGTGCTCTTAACCACTCAGCCAAATCTCTGGCCCCTATAAATTTCTTTTTGTTGGGTCTTTGTCTGGTACTGGTATTAGAGTAATGCTGGCTTCATAGAAAGAATTTTGGAGTGTTCCTTTTTTGTCTACAGAATTTGAGGAATGTTGGTATTAGTTCTTTGAAGGTTTGGTAGAACTCTGTGCTGTATCCATCTGGTCCTGGGGTTTTCATAGGTGGAGACTTATAATTACTACATCTATCTCACTCGCTATTATAGGTCTCTCTGGGTTATTTATGTCCTCATTAAATTTTGGTATGCTGCACATATCTAGAAATTTATCAATTTCTTATATTTTTAAAGTACGTCCTCACAGTTTTCTGAATTTTCTCTGGATCTGTTGCAATGGTTCCCTTTTCATTTCTGTGTTTGTTCATTTAGGTCCTCTCTCTCTTCTTTTGGTTAATTTGGCTGAAGATTTGTCAATATTTCAAAAAAACCAACTCTTCCTTTCATTGAATCTTTGTATTGTTTTCTTCATTTCTGGAAATAGAAATTAGAATTAATGAAAAATTAATTTCAGTTTTTTTTAATGTTTTATTAACTTATTTTTACTTTTTGTGTATGAGTGCATTGCCTGCATGTATATGGGTGCACCTGTGTTGTTCAATGCCAGTGGAGGTCAGAAGAAGGAGTTGGATCCCCTGGATTTGGAGCTACCATGCGGGTGCTGGAACTCAAACCCAGGTCCTCTACAAGAACAGCGAGTGCTGTTAACCACTGAGCCATCTCTCCAGCCCCCAGTTTTGATTTTATTTATTTCTTACCAGCTGCTCTTTTTAGCTATTTCTCCTCCTCCTCCTCCTCCTCCTCCTCCTCCTCCTCCTCCTCCTCCTCTTCCTCCTCCTCCTCCTCCTCCTCCTTCTTGGTTTTCCAAGGTTCTTTGGTACATCATTACTGTATATGGGATGTTTTAATTTGTTTAATTTTTTCTTTTTTTTTTTTTTTGGACACAGGGTCTCCCTCTAGCCCCAGCTGGCCTGGAACTCACTCTGTAGACCAGGCTGGCCTTGAACTCACAGAGATCTGCCTGTCTCTGCCTCCTGAGTGCTGGGATTAAAGGCATGCACCACCACGCTGGGCTTAAAGATGGTTCTTAATCACCATGTGGGTGCTGGGAATCGAACCCAGGTCCTATGCAAGAGCACTCAGCACTCTTAACCGCTGAGCCATCTCTCCAGCCCAGAGATGTTTTAATTTTTTGATATAGGTATTTAATGCTCTAAATTTTCATTTTAGGACTGCCTTCACTGTGTCCTAAAGGTATGCTGTGTTTTCATTTTAATTCAATCCTAAGACATTTTAATTTTCCTTCTTGATATCTTCTCTGATCCAGTTTTCATTCAGAGGTGTCCTTTTTAGCTTCTATGAATGTGTACTTTGCCCCCATTTTTGTTGTTGTTGATATCTAGCTTTATTCCTTTGTGATCAGATAGAATAAAAGATGTTATTTCAATTTTTATAAAAATGTGGAGACTTGGTTTGTGTCCTAATGTGTGGTCAGTTTTGGAGAAAGTTCTATGGGCTGCTGAGAAAAAAAGTGTATTCTTTGGTGCTTGGGTGGAATTTTCTGTACATGTTTACACAGTTCATTTGGCCTATGATGTCATTTAAACTCCATGGTTTCTAGTTTTGGTCAGCTTGACCTGCCTATTAGTGACAGTGGGGTACTGAAGTCACCCACTGTCACTGTGTTGAAATAAATGTGAGATTTTAGGGATAATGTTTTTTTTTTTTTATAAAATTGGGTGCCCCTGTGTGTGGTGCACATATGTTTAGGATTGTAGTATCTTCTTGGTGGATTTTTTTTTCCTTTAATGAGTATGAAGTGGCCTGCCCTGTCTCTTCTGACTAGTTTTAGTTTTAACTTTATTTGTAGGATATTAAAATAGCATACCTGTTTGTTTCTTGGTTCTATTTGCTTGGAATAGTTTTTTCCATCTCTTTACCCCAAGATGGTATCACTCATTGTTGGTGAGGTACATTACTTGGAAGCAACAAATTGATAGATCCTGATTTCTAGTCCAATCAGTTAGTCTGTGTCTTTTTAGTGAGTAGTTGAAACCATTGATATTGAGGGTTATTACTAACCAATATTTATTTCTTTATTTTTATTTTTTTGGTCTTTTCGAGACAGGGTCTGCCTGTAGCCCCATCTGGCCTGGAACTCACTCTGTAGACCAGACTGGCCTTGAACTCACAAAGATCTGCCTGCCTCTACCTCCCAAGTGCTAGGATTAAAGGCATGCACTGCCATGCCTGGCTACTGACCAATATTTATTAATTCTTGTTATGTTAGCATTGTACTACTGTTTTCTGGTTGTCTCTTCAGGGATGATTTATTTATTCCCCTCGTGGGAGTATTTAATCTCTTCTGATTAAAGTATTACATTGAGTATTCTCTGTAGAGCTGGGTTTGTGGACATTAAATCTGTTTTTAGCAGGTAAACTTTTTCTTTCTCTTTCAATTACAACTGATATTTTTGCTGGGTATAGTAGTCTGAGCTGGACTCTGTGTTCTTTCATGACTTTATGACATTAATCCATGTGCTTCTGGCTCTTGTAGTCTCTACTGAAAAGTCAACTGTTATTCTAATGGGTCTGCCTTTATATGTGACTTAATCTTTCTCTCTTGCAGCTTTTAATATATGTTTTGTTCTGTACATTTACTGTTTGACTACTGTATGATGTGTGTTCTATATGCCTCTTGTACCTTGATGGGTATCTTTTTCCTTAAATTTTCTTCTATGATTTTATTAAAAATATTTGCATCTTTGACCTGTATGGCTTCTCCTTTTTCTATGCTTCTGATTTTTAGGTTTTGCCTTTTGTGCTAGATAGCTTTAGTGTCAACTTGACACACCTGGGTTGAGAGAGCCTCAACTGGGGAGTTGGCTCCGTTGGACTGGCCTGTGGCCACATCTGTGGAATATTGCCTTAATTGTTGAGTGATGTGGGAGGGCCCAGCCTATTGTGAGTGGGCAGGTTGTTGTGTGTTATATCAGATGGTAGGTTGAGTATGGGCTGGGGGAGCAAGCCAGTAAGCAGCATTCCTCCATGGCCTATGCTTCAGCTCCTGCTTCCAGGTTCCTGCCCTGAGTTCCTACCTTGGGCTCTCTCAGTGATGAACTGTGACCCAGAAGATGTGAGCTGAATAAACCCTTTCCTCCCCAAGTTGATAGTGGTCAGTGTGTTTTGTCACAGCAATTTAAGACAAACTAGAACACCTTTCTTATTTTTATTTTTCAATTTTATGTGTATGAGTGTATTTCCTGCATGCATGCAAGCGTACTCATGTCCTACAATGCCCGTGAACATCAGAAGAGGGAATCAGATCCTCTGGAACTGGATGTTAGCTGATAATCGAAACCAGGTCCTCTGCAAGAACAGCCAGTGTTCTTAACTTTGTGCCATCCGTCCAGCCCCAGTTTGGTCTTTTTATAGTGTTTGAGAGGTCTTGCATATTCTATTCCTGAGTTATTTTAAATTTGACATTTTCTTTGATTGAGGGATCCATTTCCCCAAGATATCTCTTTAATTCTAATTTCATATTTTGAATTATTTTAGTTATTTCATTTAATTGTGTTTTCATGGTCTTCATTCAGTGTTTAAATTTTTTTCTAGGACGGCTGTATGTGTGGCTGGATGAATCCATTATGGCTGAGTATAAGAGAGTTGGCTTCACAGATGATGACCACTGGTAGCTTATGACTCATACATAATAAGTATATCGGGCATCAGGCATCTGCAGCCTAACCCCCAGGGAAGTGTAGCTTGAAGAGTAGCATTCCCAAGCCTTATCCCTCCTGAGGCATGTCTGCCCCATCCTCTGGAGGCAAACAGCACAAGCCATAAGCTTATCTTGGGGGGCTACAATTTTCCTGTCATAAAATTTAGCTGTTGTGGATCGCACAACAGCTTCTCCTCTGTCCCACCCAACAAAAGTATGTAAGTGCTCAAACCCCTGCAATAAGTGAGTTTTGTTCACGGACACAATGCCCAGATCTTTCTTCGGATTTGTTCGGGTTTATCACCATCTCAGGGACCACTCTGCTCCCTCATGGCTAGGCAGACTGCCATACCTAAGGCCAAGAGGCTGGTGACCTGGGAGGTGGGTACCTCACAATGCAACGCAGGGGAAGCCAACAGCTGTGAATGGGGAACCTCATCCACTGCCACTAGAACTGCAAACTGATGCAATCACTGTGGAAATCAGTACGGAGAACCCTTAAAAAACTAAAAGCAGGGGCTGGAGAGATGGCCTTAGCAGTTAAGAGTGCAGACTGCTCTTGCAGAGGACCCGGGTTCAATCCCCAGCACTCACAAGGCAGCTGAGAATCATCTTTAACTTCAGTTCCAGGGGAATCCTACACCCTCTTCTGACCTCCGTGGCATTGCGCAACACGGGTGCACAAACATACATGCAGATAGTACATTCAATCACATATAAAATAAATTTTAAAAAATAAAAAAAAAACTAAAAGCAAATCTACCATATAATATGGTCATACCATTCCTTGGCATATACCCAGCTGACTCATCCCACTACAGAGATACTTGCCCAGCCATGTTTGTGGCTGCTCTTTCCACAAAAGCTAAGAACTGGAAAGAACAGGCCAGATGTGGTAGCACATGCCTTTAATCCCAGAACTCGAGAGCCAGAGGCAGACAGATGCTTGGTCTACATAGAGAGTTTCCAGGCCAGCTGGAGCTACAGGGAGACTCTCAAAAAGACCAAAAATGAAATGGAAAGAAACTAAGTGTCCCTCAACTGACAAATGGACAATGAAATGCAGTACATTTACACAATGGAGTTCAACTTAGCAGTAAAGAAAAATGAATCATGAAATTTGCAGGTAAATTGACAGAACTAGAAACTGTTATCCTGTAAGTATAGTAACACAGACTCAGAAAAACAGTGATATATATTTTCTCTCATTTGTGGATCAGATTCTTACATGTATATATCCTGATATAACCACAGGAGCCAGGACAATGGAAAGGAACCATGGGAATAAAGAGAAGAAGGGGCTGGAATAAGGGAAATAGTAGGAGACAAAGGATATCAAGAGGGAAAGGGGGCTTAAAAGGGGGCACCTTAACTAGGGAGGGAGGAGGGAAGGCTGGGGGTGGTGGTGAGAAGAGAGATAAATAATGCCTAGATGGCAAGAAAAACCAGAGGAAAATGTTCAAACTCACAATGAAAAAATACACTTACAATAAATATATGACTACATGTGTACAGCTGAAGGCTATATAACAAAAACACAGTACCAGACAGGAGAACTCTCCCTTGGAGAGTTCTGTTGGTCAGGGTAGTCCAAGAGACTCCCAAAATAACACAGGCTATTGCCACAGCCCTTGATTGCCTCCTAGAATTTGAAGAAAAGACCCTATTGCTGGACAAGCTGCACTTCGGATACAGGACTTGGACAATTAACCAGGAAGTCTCCTCCGTGAAGACTAGTTCTCAGTATCAGAGGATAATATGCAAGCTGCCAAGCAGGCAAACCAATCAATGGTCCAACCAGCTGTAAAACCCAGCAGCAACAATGACAGGCACTGGGAACTATTGCTATTGCTGCAGTTACTTAATATGTGGGTGCTGGGCACCGAACCCAGGTCCTCTGGAAGAGCAGCCAGCACCCTTATCTGCTGAGCCATCTCTCCAGCCCCTTCGTTCAGCTTTTTATTCATATACTTGTTGACTTCCTTGGACACATTTATAATTGTTATTTTGAAGTCATTCTCTTATGCATCCACCAGGTTGCCATTCTCAGGAAACCTTAAAATGGGGTTGCAAATTTCTGTAGTAGCCATGTTATCTTAGTCATGTTGTTTGCGGGTTTTTTTTTTTTTTTTAATATTTTTTGAGACAAGATCTCCCTGCAGTCCCGGCTGGCCTGGAACTCACTATGTAGACCAGGCTGGCCTTGAACTCACAGAGATCCATCTGCTTCTGCCTGCTAAAGGTGTGAACCACCCCACCCAGCTGTTTGTGGGTTTTTTGATGAGACCTGGACATCTGGACTTGTCTGGCGGTGTTTCTTGGTATGGGTAAATGATCTAATCTTTGTTAAATGTATCTTTATTTGCTCTTTTCTAACTTGTCCATTCATGGCCCAGCTGAGTAATACTTGGTGTTCAGTTTAGGGGCCATTTTATGTTAACGTGCAAATGGGGTGAAATAAGTGGTCTCAGTTCTGCTAGAGAGAGGTACAACTTCTGAGTTGAGATTCCAGGGTTCTGGATCAGCAGGGTGGGATGGGGGCTGCTGGCTGAAGAGGTTGACTTATAGGTTAGGCTGGGGCACACAGAGCTGAGAAGCAGGGTGCAGGGGAGCTTCAGGATCTGGAGCTCAGCACTGTCAGGTCTGGGGCTGGAAGGATCCCAGACACCCGACTGGCCTGACAGCTGACATGGCAGCGGGGACTCACCTTGCCAGATCTCTGAGATACTCCCATTTTATAAGCAGCTTTTGATTTCATTTTGAGGACAGAGATGGCAGTGCACCTGGGTGGACATGTGAGTGGCATGCACAGTGCCACTCCGGGGTCCAGCACCACCCATGCTACACAGACTGATAAATGACTCACTCCTGGGAGTGGAAACAGTGCCGCCTTAGAAACTTATCAGGGTAAACTGATACTGTAGAGCACAAATGTATATGAAAATCATATCAGGGAAACCAGGCCCCAGAACTTCTCAGACACACTAGACCAAGAAAAGGGTGAAAATTTCTCACCTGGACCCCAGAAAGAGGTAGGGCGATGGCCCCACCAGCCTGCGGAGTGACAGGCAGAGTACTACTCACTATCCCGGGGGCTTAGTCCCAGATGTGGATGTGGCCTCCTCTGCTGCATTTGCCCATCTAGACCTGCTGCCTATCTTGACCTTTCACCTCTGCAGCAGGACTCAGCCTGAACATTTGCTCTCAAACCTGTGGGTCATGGGCAATTGCCTGGCAGCAACAGGTTCTTCCTGACACCCTGTCAGTTCTTCCAGCTTTGGCCTTCAGGCCCCCTTTGAAACTTACAGTCTTTTTTTTTTTAATTTTTAATTTATTATTTATTTATTTTTGTGTATGAATGTACTGTCTGCATGTAGGTCTGTGCACCCGTGTCGTCCAACGCCGCGGAGGTCAAAAGAGGGTGTCGGATTCCCCTGGAACTGGAGCTCTCCTGGAATTGGAGTTACAGATGGTTCTCAGCCGCCATGTGGGTGCTGGGGATCGAACCCAGGTCCTCTGCAAGAGCGGTCGGCGCTCTTAACCGCTAGGCCACCTCTCCAGCCCCGAAACTTACAGTCTTTACCGTTTGTAGTCACTTGGTAACTAACATAGCTACATAATGATTTAGGATGTGATGTTTAATGTGTGATCTGAGAGTAAATATTAGTAATTAAGATTAGAATAAAATGGGTCTGGAGGGATGGCTCAGCGGTTGAGAGCACCAACTACTTTTGCAGAGGACCTGGGTTCGATTCCCAGCATCCACATGGCAGCTGAGAGCCATCTTTAACTCCAGTTCCAGGGAAATGCAACACCCTCTTCTGACCTCCACAGCATTGCATGACACGGGTGCACCGACCTACATGCAGACAGTACAAACATACACATGAAAAATAAATTTAAAAAAAGATTAGAATAAAATAACCTCAGCCAGGGTTAGTTACCAAGGAAAGCAGAAAACCTGGCAATTTGATGCCACTGAAGCTACCATACTTTGTGAACTTATTACTATTCAGTGAACTCTGATATTCTGGAAAGACAAACATGCTGCCTGCTCTCCACGCTGTCCATATTACATAGACCCAGCAATCTGCCCAGAGCAGCAGGATTCACAAGTGGCTCTGTTCCTATGCAAATTCTCTTTTTTCTAATCTTCTCTGCTGTTCCACTTGGAACTCAGGCAAGCCAGGTTGGACCGGCTGGCTGGGGAAACTCTGGTAAAGTTCTTGTTGGCAAGTATGAGGTGCTAGGTCCTGTCCCCAGAATTCAAGAAAAGAAAAAGGCAGAAAATAGCAGAAATAAATTAAAGAAGTCCCTAATGAGGTGACAAAATGGGATGATGTTAAGGGTGCTGGTGAGTTGTCTTGGTGGGCTTTGCTGTTCTGTTATTTTACCACCACCGCCCCGCTGTCTTACTGTGATCTTTCTTGCGTTTTCCCTTTGAGGATGGCTTGTAAGGGGCCTGTGCTTCTGGGAAAAGTGTGAGTTTGAAAGCTGGGGAGTCCCTAATCCCGCACCCCGCTCACTTGCTTTGGGAGCGAGTGCCCCTCCACGCTGACCACCGCCGCGGGTGGCCGGTCCGGACATGTACTTGTGCTGGGGCGAGGGCTCCCGGCAGCAGCGGTGCGGGCCGGCGGGCTCCCAGCTGCTGCAGGCGGCCAGTGGGGAGCGCCACTCGCTGCTCCTGTTCAGCGACCACACGGTGCACTCCTGCGGGGACAACGGCTGCGGTCAGCTGGGCCGGAGGAGAGTGCAGAATGTCCGGCAGCCAGGTGAGCAGCCGGCCCAGGCCGCGCCGGGTGGGAGGCGGGAGGCGGGAGGCGGGTGTTCAGATGGGCGGGCGAGGAAACCCGAGCCGCGCTGGGCGCAGCAGGAGCGCAACGCCGATGGTTTCGTTTCCCAGAGCCTGGAGTTTGTTTCTGTTTCCAATTCATCTTCACTGGGAAACAGTGGGCGGAAACTAACCTGGACCTCGAAACAGTGGTCCTTCCCCTTCACTTTTCCGAGTGCAGGATATTTCTTAGAGTCAGCCTGTTTTCCAAGCGCGGTGGGTTGGACATCTGTTACTCGCTCAGCAATACACTGTCAAATCTCCCTGACAGTCCCCTCCGGAGCTAGAAACTCAGGACTGAAAGGCAGAAGAATACAGTGAGGGAGGGCCTTTCTGCTCTGCCTCCAGGTCCTTTTACTGTGGCTAAGGTTGCAGCCCCATCTCAGAGGACCATTTGGCCAGGCTCACAGTCAGTCCTTAGAAGACCCCTCCGCCCATTGCACAAACGTTTAGCAGCTACCAAAAGATAACCTGGGGACTGGAGATATACTCAGTGGTATAGCCCTTGTCTGGTATGAATGAGGCGTTGGGTTCAATTTCCGATACAGCAAAAACACGAAGAGATTAAAAAGATGATCTGGGCACATTAGTAATCTAAAGAGTATTAAAAACTATTTTATTTATTATTTTTATTTTATGCCTACCACGGTTTTGTAAGCGCACCCGAGTCCCTCAGATCCTGCAGAGGCCAAAAGAAGGCATCATACCCCCTAGAACGGGACTTGTAGACAGTTGTTAGTCAAGAGGGTGCTGGGAATGGAACCCTGGGGTCTTCTGGAAGAAGAGCAAATGTTAACTGCTGAGCCATATTTCCAGCGCCCTAAAGAGTTATTTTAAGCACCAGGCCAGAGGGAGGTGGATTTCTATGAGGTCAGGGGCAGCCTGGTCTACATAGAGAGTTCCAGGCCAGCTGAAGCTACGGGGAGACCCTGTCTCAAAAAGAAAGAAAGAAGAGGGCTGGAGAGATGGCCTAGCGGTTAAGAGCGCCGACCACTCTTACAGAGGACCCGGCTTCGATCCCCAGCACCCACATGGCGGCCAAGAAACTCCAACTCCAGGAGAACTCCAGTTCCAGGGGAATCTGACACCCTCTTCTGACCTCCGCGGCATTGCACGACACGGGTGCACAAACCTGCATGCAGACAGTACATTCAGACACATAAAGAAATAAAAATTTTAAAAATGTTTAAAAAAAAAGAAAGAAGAAAGAGAGAGAAGAAAGAAAGGAAGGAGGAAAGGAGGAAAGGAGAGGAAAGAAAGAAAGGAAAGAAAGGAAAGAAAGGAAGGAAGGAAGGAAGGAAGGAAGGAAGGAAGGAAGGAAGGAAGGAAGGAAGGAAGGAAAGAAAGAAAGAAAGAAAAAAAAACTATTAAGCATCCAGCCTTGGGCTCCACTAAAGAGATATAAGTGGACTCCAGGAAGAAACTTCCATAGATTTTCATAAAGTTTGAGGAAGCAAAACAAAGTGATTTTACTAGTTAGGGTGAAAACTCCCCAGTTGGAGGTTTGTCAGGTGTTTCTACTTGGAGATTACTTGGCTAAGCCTAAGTTTCAGTTTCCTGTGACCCTCATTCTGAACTGTGCGTCAGCTTGCTTATGCAAGAACCCACCAGTAGTTCAATTAGTAACACAGCTGTGTTCCCATACACATACTATATCACACATTGAACTTGTTTTTTCCAATATTTAGCAAAGACTTAAGGCCTTGATTAAGAGACATTGAAGTAGCCAGGACTCTAGGTGATTCTTCTTTTTTTTTTTTTTAAAGACAAGTGCTGTCTTAAACTTGGTAAATTTATAATTTATGAGAGTTTTGGGTTATTTTCATTCCAAAGAACAAATTCAGGCACTGGAAACTCTACGTATCGAACTTGTGAGCTGTGGGAAGGATTACTCTCTGGCTGTCTGCCACAAAGGAAGGGTCTTCGCATGGGGAGCTGGTTCTGAAGGGCAACTTGGGATTGGAGAATTTAAGGAGATAAATTTTACACCTAAGTAAGTATTTCAATTCTCTTTCTTCTAGCCCTAGGTACCAGGTACCACTCAAGAGGCCAGAGGTCAGGGATTACAATGTGCTGGAAGAAGAGGGCAGGAAACACGCAGGGCACCAGTTGGCTAATAAGAGCCCCAGGAAGAAGGGAATGAATGACACGTGATTCTCCCATCTCAATTGTATTTATTGTGATGTATCTGTGGGAACCCACTTGGACTCCTCAAAGTGAATATAAAAATTATTTTAGGCAAAAACAATTGAGATACCGACATTTCAGAAATCTTTTTTTAAAAGGATGAAGTGATTACATTTATTCCCCCCCCACAAGTTTGTCTATGTTTTTATAATGCTTTTATTGATGTTTTGTGTATTTCAGACATCACTTTTCAGTTCAATTTATACATATTCCCTTTTCCCTTTGCCCCACCCCACCCTAGATCATGCATTCTGCCATAACTGTCCTGTATCTTTCAGAAAGAAATATTATATGAATATGTTGTATATGAAAACAGAGTCCCCAAAATACAGTTACCTTCAACCACTCTATTTGTTTCCTGCCTATTCAGCTCCCATGTAGATAGACCACCCATTACCCTATGAGAGGGCCACTGAAGCCCTAAAGTATATAAACCTTTTCTGTGGTAATTACACAGTAGGGTGTTGGGTAGACCAAATGCCTGAGAAAAGAAAAGACTTATTTTGGCTCAGAGTTTCAGAGGTTTGAATTCATGGTCACTCAGTCCCACACACCTGGGCAGAACACTGTGATGGTGAGAGCACATGGTGAAGGAGGTTCTTCACCTCATGACGGATGGGAATCAAAGAGAGACAGAGAGTGACCCAGAACGAGAGCTGCCCAGTCCCAAGGACTTGCTCCCAAAACCTACTTCCTCCAGCCTAAGACCCACCAACTAAAGCTTCCAAACCCTCCCGAAATAGAGCCACCATCCGTGGTCTAAGCTGCGAACATGACTCTTCTGGGAAACATTTCATATCCAAATCCTAATGCTCTGCCGTTGGCCCTTAAGAGGCTGCTGTCCACCTCGCAACACAATGCAAAATGTATTCAGTCTATCTCCATGAGTCTATAGTCTTATCAAGCCTAGGGCTGTTCAAAGGTCTGAGTCCAAAGTTTCTTCTTAGACTCAAGGCTGATGCTGGGCGTGGTGGGGCACGCCTTTAATTCCAGCACTCAGGAGACAGAGACAGGCAGATCTCTGTGAGTTCAAAGCCAGTCTGGTCGGGGCTGGAGAGATGGCCTAGCGGTTAAGAGTGCCGACTGCTCTTCCAGAGGACCCAGGTTCGATCCCTAGCACCCACATGGAGGCTGAGAACCATCTGCAACTCCAGTTCCAGGGGAATCTGACACCCTCTTCTGACCTCCGCAGCATTGCATTGCACAACACAGGCGCACAAACCTACATGCAGACAGTGCATTCATACACATAAAAATATTTTTAAAAATTAAAAAAAACAAACAAAACAAAGCCAGCCTGGTCTACATAGTGAGTTCCAGACTACCTGTCTCAAAAAGACAAAAAAAAAAAATAAGAAGACTCAAGGCTATTTTTTTATCATTGATCCCCTATTTAAAAACAACAGCACCCCCCCCCAAATAAGCACATAGTTCCAAGATAGAATAGTATGGTATAAATATCCTATTATGAAAGACAGGAAAAGGAGATTAGCAAGGCAACATTAGCCCAAAGCAAGTCTGGAACCCAGGAGGGGAAACATTAAATCTTGCAGGTCCATATCTGGTCTCCAGAGCATGCAGTCCTGGTGGAGGTGGCTTGTCCCGGTATCTGTGCTGCTTGTACTGCTTGTAGTGCATCCATATTCTCGCAGGCTGGCCGTGTTCAGTGCCTCTGGCTTTCCTGGCCACGTGTTCCAATTCCTAGTGTCTCCAGCTTGCTAAGGTCTCCACTGCATCCTTGGCTTCATTCATAAAGCTTTGCCTATTGACTGCAAGGAACCTAATTCTGGTGCACTTTGCCTGGCCTCCCAGGCTTTGGAATCTCATTGAAAGCTTCTATTGCCCCATAATTTTTATTTTGCATGCCTACAAAGCCAGCATCACACAGAAGATGCCAGGTCTATGTCCACTCAAGAACTGGCTGGACTCTCTTGGACCCCAGCTGCAGGGCTTCTGGGTACTGGGGTGGCTGAGTATAGTAAACTGGGGAATAAACTTCCCAAGTGGCCCCATAAAAAGAGGGCATGTTTCAGACGCTACTCTCAAGAAAGAGGCTCTTAATGAATTTACTCTTTTGTAACCTTGAGTCTCAGATGAACAAGGCTCAGCCAGTTTCTGAGATGCCTTTAAGTCATGTTTCCTTTTGTCCAGATGCAAAGGACTTGGCTGTGTTTGAACTGCATCAGTCCTTTCAGAATCCATGCCTTCTCTAGCTTCAACTTTCATAGGCTTTTTGACTAAACTGCAAGCCGTTCAGATCTTTGCACTCTGCTCTTTGCTCTTGGTTCTCACTGTAAACCTGACTCACAGCAACCTTGAGTAACCATGATATAGCCTAAACGCTAGTCCTCACTGAAGTCTTCCCTGCCACACTGACAACTGGATTATCCAAATCAACCTCCTACAAAATCTGGGCAAAAGAAACAGAGTCCTAGCCAGAACATAACATGAATAGTGTCTAGTCCAATTTCCCTTTGAGTCTTTGTTTCCATCTGAGACCTCCTGAACACGTCACTGTGGGCTTCACTGCCCACGTTTCTATCAGCATCTGGCCTTCTGAGTGCACTGGACTCACCCGTGCTCTTTACTTACACGTTCTATGGATTCTCTAGTCTGCAGCTCTTATCCTGTTCAAGTTCTTCCCACAAACCAATTCTATCTATCTATCTATCTATCTATCTATCTATCTATCTATCTATCTATCATCTATCTATCTATCTATCTATCATCTATCTATCTATCTATCATCTATCATCTATCTATCTATCTGTTCTTAATCACTGAGCCGTCTCTCCAGCCCCTAGAATGTCTTTGACATCTGTCCGTGAATCAATACCTTTTACTGTTGAGTAGAAGCCCAGTGTGGAAGGACCACTGCTGTTCCTTTACCATCTGAAGGACATTTGGAACAACCAGGGTTTGATGATGATGGATAAGGCTGTTACAAACATTCACGTGTGGTCTGTGTGGGACAGAGCATGGAACCTGGTGCCCAGCAGTGTAAGTGTAAAGGAGACTTCCGGGGACCAGTGAGATGGCTCAGTGGGTAAAGGTGCTTGCCAGCAAGGCTGACAACCTGAGTTAGATCCCCAGGACCCACATCGTGCCTGCACCAATTCGAATCGCCACCAGCAATGCCAGTTCCCCATCTTTGCCAACATATGCTAATGTCAGATTAAAAAATATTGTAGTCATTCTAATATGGATGTTGTGGAATTTCAATGTGGGCTCCCCCTCCCCACTGCATTGTGGGTATTTTGAGAGAGTTCTTTTTTTAANAATGTATTTTAGTTATTATTTCATGCAATGAGTGTATTTCAGTGGTCCGTCATTCAGTGTTTAAATTTTTTTCTAGGACGGATGGTATGTGTGGCTGGATGAATCCATTAGCTGATAAAAAGAGAGGTTTGGCTTCACAGATGATGACCCTGGTAGCTTATGACTCATACAATAATAAGTATATCGGGCATCAGGCATCTGCAGCCCAACCCCAGGGAAGTGTAGCTTGAAGAGTAGCATTCCCAAGCTTATCCCTCCTGAGGCATGTCTGCCCCATCCTCTGGAGGCAAACAGCACAAGCCATAAGCTTATCTTGGGGGGCTACAATTTTCCTGTCATAAAATTTAGCTGTTGTGGATCGCACAACAGCTTCTCCTCTGTCCCACCCAACAAAAGTATGTAAGTGCTTAAACCCTTGCAATAAGTGAGTTTTGTTCACGGACACAATGCCCAGATCTTTCGTCGGATTTGTTCGGGTTTTCACCATCTCAGGAACCACTCTGCTCCCTCATGGCTAGGCAGACGGCCATACCTAAGGCCCAAGAGGCTGGGACCTGGGAGGTGGGTACCTCACAATGCAACGCAGGGGAAGCCAACAGCTGTGAATGGGGAACCTCATCCACTGCCACTAGAACTGCAAACTGATGCAATCACTGTGGAAATCAGTACGGAGAACCCTTAAAAAACTAAAACAGGGGCTGGAGAGATGGCCTTAGCAGTTAAGAGTGCAGACGCTCTTGCAGAGGACCCGGGTTTCAATCCCCAGCACTCAAAGGCAGCTGAGAATCATCTTAACTTCAGTTCCAGGGAATCCTACACCCTCTTCCTGACCTCCGTGGCATTGCGCAACAAAGGGTGCACAAAATACATGCAGATAGTACAATTCATACACATAAAATAAGATTTTAAAAAATAAAAAAAAAACTAAAAGCAAATCTACCATATAATATGGTCATACCATTCCTTGGCATATACCCAGCTGACTCATCCCACTACAGAGATACTTGCCCAGCCATGTTTGTGCGCTGCTCTTTCCACAAAAGCTAGAACTGGAAAGAACAGGCAGATGTGGGTAGCACATGCCTTTAATCCAGAACTCGAGAGCCAGAGGCAGACAGATTTGTTGGGGCTTTGGTCTACATAGAGAGTTTCCAGCCAGCTGGAGCTACAGGGAACTCTCAAAAGACCAAAATGAAATGGAAAGAAACTAAGTGTCCCTAACGACAAATGGACAATGAAATGCAGTACATTTACACAATGGAGTTCACTTAGCAGTAAAGAAAAATGAAATCATGAAATTTTGGCAGGTAAATTGACAGAACTAGAAACTGTTATCCTGTAAGTATAGTAACACAGACTCATAAAAACAGTGATATATTTGCTCTCATTTGTGGATCAGATTCTTACATGTATATATCCTTATATAACCACAGGAGCCAGGACAATGGAAAGGAACCATGGGAATAAAGAGAAGAAGGGGCTGGAATAAGGGAAATAGTAGGAGACAAAGGATATCAAGAGGGAAAGGGGGCTTAAAAGGGGGCACCTTAACTAGGGAGGGAGGAGGGAAGGCTGGGGTGGTGGGAGAAGAGAGATAAATAATGCCTAGATGGCAAGAAAAACCAGAGGAAAATGTTCAAACTCACACAATGAAAAAATACACTTACATAAATATATGACTACATGTGTACAGCTGAAGGCTATATAACAAAAACACAGTACCAGACAGGAGAACTCTCCTTGAGAGTTTCTGTGGGTCAGGGTATCCAAGAGACTCCCAAAATAACACAGGCTATTGCCACAGCCCTTGATTGCCTCCTAGAATTTGAAGGATAAGACCCTATTGCTGGACAAGCTGCACTTCGGATACAGGACTTGGACAATTAACCAGGAAGTCTCCTCCGTGAAGACTAGTTCTCAGTATCAGAGGATAATATGCAAGCTGCAAGCAGGCAAACAATCAATGGTCCAACCAGCTGTAAAACCCAGCAGCAACAATGACAGGCACTGGGAACTATTGCTATTGCTGCAGTTACTTAATATGTGGGTGCTGGGCACCGAACCCAGGTCCTCTGGAAGAGCAGCCAGCACCCTTAATCTGCGAGCCATCTCTCCAACCCTTCTTTCAGCTTTTTATTCATATACGTGTTTGACTTCCTTGGACACATTTATAATTGTTATTTTGGAAGTCATTCTCTTATGCATCCACCAGGTTGCCATTCTCAGGAAACCTTAAAATGGGGTTGCAAATTTCTGTAGTAGCCATGTTATCTTAGTCATGTTGTTTGCGGGTTTTTTTTTTTTTTTTTTTAATATTTTTTGAGACAAGATCTCCCTGCAGTCCCGGCTGGCCTGGAACTCACTATGTAGACCAGGCTGGCCTTGAACTCACAGAGATCCATCTGCTTCTGCCGTGCTAAAGTGTGAACCACCCCACCCAGATGTTTGGTGGGTTTTTTATGAGACCTGGACATCTGGACTTGTCTGGCGGTGTTTCTTGGTATGGGTAAATGATCTAATCTTTGTTAAATGTATCTTTATTTGCTCTTTTCTAACTTGTCCATTCATGGCCCAGCTGAGTAATACTTGGTGTTCAGTTTAGGGGCCATTTTATGTTAACGTGCAAATGGGGTGAAATAAGTGGTCTCAGTTCTGCTAGAGAAGGTACAACTTCTGAGTTGAGATTCCAGGGTTCTGGATCAGCAGGGTGGGATGGGGGCGCTGGCTGAAGAGGTTGACTTATAGGTTAGGCTGGGGCACACAGAGCTGAGAAGCAGGGTGCAGGGGAGCTTCAGGATCTGGAGCTCAGCACTGTCAGGTCTGGGCTGGAAGATCCCAGACACCCGACTGGCCTGACGCTGACATGGCAGCGGGGACTCACCTTGCCAGATCTCTGAGATACTCCCATTTTATAAGCACTTTTTGATTTCATTTTGAGGACAGAGATGGCAGTGCACCTGGGTGGACATGTGGAGTGGCATGCACAGTGCCACTCCGGGGTCCAGCACCACCAATGCACACAGACTGATAAATGACTCACTCCTGGGAGTGGAAACAGTGCCGCCTTAGAAACTTATCAGGGTAAACTGATACTGTAGAGCACAAATGTATATGAAAATCATATCAGGGAAACCAGGCCCCAGAACTTCTCAGACACACTAGACCAAGAAAAGGGTGAAAATTTCTCACCTGGACCCCAGAAAGAGGTAGGGCGATGGCCCCACCAGCCTGCGGAGTGACAGGCAGAGTACTACTCACTATCCCGGGGGCTTAGTCCCAGATGTGGATGTGGCCTCCTCTGCTGCATTTGCCCATCTAGACCTGCTGCCTATCTTGACCTTTCACCTCTGCAGCAGGACTCAGCCTGAACATTTGCTCTCAAACCTGTGGGTCATGGGCAATTGCCTGGCAGCAACAGGTTCTTCCTGACACCCTGTCAGTTCTTCCAGCTTTGGCCTTCAGGCCCCCTTTGAAACTTACAGTCTTTTTTTTTTTATTTTTAATTATTATTTATTTTTTTTGTGTAGGAATTGTACTGTCTCATGTAGGTCTGTGCACCTGTGTCGTCCAACGCCGCGGAGGTCAAAAGAGGGTGTCGGATTCCCCCTGGAACTGGAGCTCTCCTGGAATTGGAGTTACAGATGGTTTCTCAGCCGCCATGTGGGGCTGGGGATCGAACCCAGGTCCTCTGCAAGAGCGGGTCGCTCTCAACAGCTAGGCCACCTCTCCAGCCCCGAACTTACAGTCTTTACCGTTTGTAGTCACTTGGTAACTAACATAGCTACATAATGATTTAGGATGTGATGTTTAATGTGTGATCTGAGAGTAAATATTAGTATTAAGATTAGAATAAAATGGTGTGGAGTATGGCTCAGCGGTGAGAGACAACTACTTGTTTGCAGAGGACCTGGGTTAGATCCCAGCAGTCCACTATGGCAGCTAGATGCCATCTTTAACTCAGTTCCGATGGCCAAAAAGGAAACACCCTCTCTGACCATCCACAGCATTGCATGACACGGTGCACCGACCTACATGCAGACAGTACAAACATACACATGAAAAATAAATTAAAAAAAAATTAGAATAAATAACCTCAGCCAGGGTAGTTACCAGGAAAGCAGAAAACCTGCAATTTGATGCCCTGAAGCTACCATACTTTGTGAACTTATTACTATTCAGTGAACTCTGATATTCTGGAAAGACAAACATGCTGCCTGCTCTCCACGCTGTCCATATTACATAGACCCAGCAATCTGCCCAGAGCAGCAGGATTCACAAGTGGCTCTGTTCCTATGCAAATTCTCTTTTTTCTCAATCTTCCTGCTGTTCCCTTGGAACTCAGGCAAGCCAGGTTGGAGACCGGCTGGCTGGGGAAACTCTGGTAAAGTTCGTGTTGGCAAGTATGAGTGTGCTAGGTCCTGTCCCCAGAATTCAAAAAGAAAAAGGCAGAAGAGAAGAAAGAAGGAAAGAAAGGAAGATAGAAAAGGGGAGGGAGGGGAGGGGAGGGTGGGGGGGAGGGGGGAGGGAGAAAAAAAACAGATGGCGTATGGCGGGCTTGTTTCGGAGGATGCTGTAGGAGGCTGTGCTTCTGGGAAAAGTTGAGTTTGAAAGCTGGGGAGTCCCTAATCCCGCACCCCGCTCACTTGCTTTGGGAGCGAGTGCCCCTCCACGCTGACCACCGCCGCGGGTGGCCGGTCCGGACATGTACTTGTGCTGGGGCGAGGGCTCCCGGCAGCAGCGGTGCGGGCCGGCGGGCTCCCAGCTGCTGCAGGCGGCCAGTGGGGAGCGCCACTCGCTGCTCCTGTTCAGCGACCACACGGTGCACTCCTGCGGGGACAACGGCTGCGGTCAGCTGGGCCGGAGGAGAGTGCAGAATGTCCGGCAGCCAGGTGAGCAGCCGGCCCAGGCCGCGCCGGGTGGGAGGCGGGAGGCGGGAGCGGGGTGTTCAGATGGGCGGGCGAGGAAACCCGAGCCGCGCTGGGCGCAGCAGGAGCGCAACGCCGATGGTTTCGTTTCCCAGAGCCTGGAGTTTGTTTCTGTTTCCAATTCATCTTCACTGGGAAACAGTGGGCGGAAACTAACCTGGACCTCGAAACAGTGGTCCTTCCCCTTCACTTTTCCGAGTGCAGGATATTTCTTAGAGTCAGCCTGTTTTCCAAGCGCGGTGGGTTGGACATCTGTTACTCGCTCAGCAATACACTGTCAAATCTCCCTGACAGTCCCCTCCGGAGCTAGAAACTCAGGACTGAAAGGCAGAAGAATACAGTGAGGGAGGGCCTTTCTGCTCTGCCTCCAGGTCCTTTTACTGTGGCTAAGGTTGCAGCCCCATCTCAGAGGACCATTTGGCCAGGCTCACAGTCAGTCCTTAGAAGACCCCTCCGCCCATTGCACAAACGTTTAGCAGCTACCAAAAGATAACCTGGGGACTGGAGATATACTCAGTGGTATAGCCCTTGTCTGGTATGAATGAGGCGTTGGGTTCAATTTCCGATACAGCAAAAACACGAAGAGATTAAAAAGATGATCTGGGCACATTAGTAATCTAAAGATATTAAAAACTATTTTATTTATATTTTTATTTTATGCCTACCACGGTTTTGTAAGCGCACCCGAGTCCCTCAGATCCTGCAGAGGCCAAAAGAGGGCATCATACCCCCTAGAACGGGACTTGTAGACAGTTGTTAGCCAAGAGGTGCTGGAATGGAACCTGGGGTCTTCTGGAGAAGAAGCAAATGTTAACTGCTGAGCCATATTTCCAGCGCCCTAAAGAGTTATTTTAAGCACCAGGCCAGAGGGAGGTGGATTTCTATGAGGTCAGGGGCAGCCGGGTCTACATAGAGAGTCCAGGCCAGCTGAAGCTACGGGGAGACCCTGTCTCAAAAAGAAAGAAAAGAGGGCTGGAGAATGGCCTAGCGGTTAAAGCGCGACCACTCTTACGAGGACCGGCTTTCGTCCCCAGCACCCACATGCTACCATGAACTCAAACTCCAGGAGAACTCCAGTTCCAGGAATCTGACACCTCTTCTGACCCTCCGCGGCATTGCACGACACGGGTGCACAAACCTGCATGCAGACAGTACATTCAGAACACATAAAGAAATAAAAATTTAAAAATGTTTAAAAAAAAAGAAAGAAGAAAGAGAGAGAAGAAAGAAGGAAGGAGGAAAGGAGGAAAGGAGGAAAGAAAGCAGGAAAGAAAAGGAGATTCGTAAGGTTGGGCAGAGTCGACGACGAAGAAAAAGACTATAGATCGCCTTCTCCTGTCTCTCCCCCAGGAAGAAACTCCATAGATTTTCATAAATTTTGAGGAAGCAAAACAAAGTGATTTTACTAGTTAGGGTGAAAACTCCCCAGTTGGAGGTTTGTCAGGTGTTTCTACTTGGAGATTACTTGGCTAAGCCTAAGTTTCAGTTTCCTGTGACCCTCATTCTGAACTGTGCGTCAGCTTGCTTATGCAAGAACCCACCAGTAGTTCAATTAGTAACACAGCTGTGTTCCCATACACATACTATATCACACATTGAACTTGTTTTTTCAATATTTAGCAAAGACTTAAGGCCTTGATTAAGAGACATTGAAGTAGCCAGGACTCTAGGTGATTCTTCTTTTTTTTTTTTTAAAAGACAAGTGCTGTCTAAACTTGGTAAATTTATAATTTATGAGAGTTTTGGGTTATTTTCATTCCAAAGAACAAATTCAGGCACTGGAAACTCTACGTATCGAACTTGTGAGCTGTGGGAAGGATTACTCTCTGGCTGTCTGCCACAAAGGAAGGGTCTTCGCATGGGGAGCTGGTTCTGAAGGGCAACTTGGGATTGGAGAATTTAAGGAGATAAATTTTACACCTAAGTAAGTATTTCAATTCTCTTTCTTCTAGCCCTAGGTACCGGGACCACTCAAGAGGCCAGAGGTCAGGGATTACAATGTGCTGGAAGAAGAGGCAGGAAACACGCAGGGACACAGTTGGCTAATAAGAGCCCCAGGAAGAAGGGAAGATGAATCACGTGATTCCCCATCTCAATTGTATTTATTGTGATGTATCTGTGGGAACCCACTTGGACCTCAAAGTGAATAAAAAAATTATTTTAGCAAAAACAATTGAGATACCGACATTTCGAGAATCTTTTTTAAAAAGGATGAAGTGATACATTATTCCCCCCCACAAGTTTGTCTATGTTTTTATAATGCTTTATTGATGTTTTGTGTATTCAGACATCACTTTCAGTTCAATTTATACATATTCCTCTTTCCCTTTGCCCCCCCCCCCACCCGACCCTATCATGCATCTGCCATAACTGTCCTGTATCTTTCAGAAAGAATATTATATGAATATGTGTATATGAAAACAGAGTCCCCAAAATACAGTTACCTTCAACCACTCTATTTGTTTCCTGCCTATTCAGCTCCCATGTAGATAGACCACCCATTACCCTATGAGAGGGCCACTGAAGCCCTAAAGTATATAAACCTTTTCTGTGGTAATTACACAGTAGGGTGTTGGGTAGACCAAATGCCTGAGAAAAGAAAAGACTTATTTTGGCTAGAGTTTCAGAGGTTTGAATTCATGGTCACTCAGTCCCACACACCTGGGCAGAACACTGTGATGGTGAGAGCACATGGTGAAGGAGGTTCTTCACCTCATGACGGATGGGAATCAAAGAGAGACAGAGAGTGACCCAGAACGAGAGCTGCCCAGTCCCAAGGACTTGCTCCCAAAACCTACTTCCTCCAGCCTAAGACCCACCAACTAAAGCTTCCAAACCCTCCCGAAATAGAGCCACCATCCGTGGTCTAAGCTGCGAACATGACTCTTCTGGGAAACATTTCATATCCAAATCCTAATGCTCTGCCGTTGGCCCTTAAGAGGCTGCTGTCCACCTCGCAACACAATGCAAAATGTATTCAGTCTATCTCCATGAGTCTATAGTCTTATCAAGCCTAGGGCTGTTCAAAGGTCTGAGTCCAAAGTTTCTTCTTAGACTCAAGGCTGATGCTGGGCGTGGTGGGGCACGCCTTTAATTCCAGCACTCAGGAGACAGAGACAGCAGATCTCTGTGAGTTCAAAGCCAGTCTGGTCGGGGCTGGAGAGATGCCTAGCGGTTAAGAGTGCCGACGGCTCTTCCGAGGACCAGGTTCGATCCCTAGCACCCACATGGAGGCTGAGAACAATCTGCAACTCCAGTTCCAGGGGACTGACACTCTTCTTTGACCTCCGCAGCATTGCATGACACGGGCACAACCCTACAGGCAGACAGTGCATTCATACACATAAAAATATTTTAAAATTAAAAAAAACAAACAAAACAAAGCCAGCCTGGTCTACATAGTAGTTCCAGACTACCTGTCTCAAAAAGACAAAAAAAAAAAAATAGAAGACTCAAGGCTATTTTTTTATCATTGATCCCATTAAAAAACAACAGCAGCCCCCCCCCAAATAAGCACATAGTTCCAAGATAGAATAGTATGGTATAAATATCCTATTATGAAAGACAGGAAAAGGAGATTAGCAAGGCAACATTAGCCCAAAGCAAGTCTGGAACCCAGGAGGGGAAACATTAAATCTTGCAGGTCCATATCTGGTCTCCAGAGCATGCAGTCCTGGTGGAGGTGGCTTGTCCCGGTATCTGTGCTGCTTGTACTGCTTGTAGTGCATCCATATTCTCGCAGGCTGGCCGTGTTCAGTGCCTCTGGCTTTCCTGGCCACGTGTTCCAATTCCTAGTGTCTCCAGCTTGCTAAGGTCTCCACTGCATCCTTGGCTTCATTCATAAAGCTTTGCCTATTGACTGCAAGGAACCTAATTCTGGTGCACTTTGCCTGGCCTCCCAGGCTTTGGAATCTCATTGAAAGCTTCTATTGCCCCATAATTTTTATTTTGCATGCCTACAAAGCCAGCATCACACAGAAGATGCCAGGTCTATGTCCACTCAAGAACTGGCTGGACTCTCTTGGACCCCAGCTGCAGGGCTTCTGGGTACTGGGGTGGCTGAGTATAGTAAACTGGGGAATAAACTTCCCAAGTGGCCCCATAAAAAGAGGGCATGTTTCAGACGCACTCTCAAGAAAGAGGCCTTAATGAATTTACTCTTTTGTAACCTTGAGTCTCAGATTGAACAAGGCTCAGCCAGTTTCTGAGATGCCTTTAAGTCATGTTTCCTTTTGTCCAGATGCAAAGGACTTGGCTGTGTTTGAACTGCATCAGTCCTTTCAGAATCCATGCCTTCTCTAGCTTCAACTTTCATAGGCTTTTTGACTAAACTGCAAGCCGTTCAGATCTTTGCACTCTGCTCTTTGCTCTTGGTTCTCACTGTAAACCTGACTCACAGCAACCTTGAGTAACCATGATATAGCCTAAACGCTAGTCCTCACTGAAGTCTTCCCTGCCACACTGACAACTGGATTATCCAAATCAACCTCCTACAAAATCTGGGCAAAAGAAACAGAGTCCTAGCCAGAACATAACATGAATAGTGTCTAGTCCAATTTCCCTTTGAGTCTTTGTTTCCATCTGAGACCTCCTGAACACGTCACTGTGGGCTTCACTGCCCACGTTTCTATCAGCATCTGGCCTTCTGAGTGCACTGGACTCACCCGTGCTCTTTACTTACACGTTCTATGGATTCTCTAGTCTGCAGCTCTTATCCTGTTCAAGTTCTTCCCACAAACCAATTCTATCCTATCTTATCTATCTATCTATCATCTATCTATCTATCTATCTATCATCTATCTATCTATCTATCATCTATCTATCTATCTATCTATCTATCTATCTATCTATCTATCATCTATCTATTGTCTTTTTGAGACAGGGTTTCCCTTTAGTCTTAGCTGGCCTGAGGCTCGCTATGTAGACCAGACTGGCCTTGAACTCACAGAGATCTGCTTGCCTCTGCCTCCCAAGTGCTGGGATTAAAGGCGTGCACACCACACCAGGCCCACGCAAACCAATTTTAAAAGCTTAAAAGCCACGTTGTCAAGTTAATCAAGGCAATGACCCAATTTTAATATCAATTTTCTGTGTTAGTGAAACAAAAAGTTTTATATCCAAACAACTTGTAAGTCAGCACATTGTAAATCACCATTATTTTTCCCTCCAATGTCTAATATTGGTTCATTTGTAAGCCCATAAACACTGGAGCCAAGTTGGAAGAAGAAACATTTTCCTCCCAGCACAACCTTCTGAAATCTCATGTCAGTGGGTCTTAATATTTTATTCAGTAAAATGTGGGAAAATAAAATTCTTTACAGAATCTTCAGACAAGTGACATGACAAATACACTAAATATATCTTCGTGGATGCACAAGGAATTTTCAAGTGCACACATTTTAACTCAAGTTATCTATTACTTCTTGCGATGATTACTATTGATTGGCAATTTGATGGCATCTAAAATCACAATGGAGAGGAACCTCTGGGCATGTCTGAGAGGGAGTTCCTAGATTGGGTTAACTGAGGTAGAAGATCCCCGGTAAGTGTAGATGGCATCATTCCATGGGCTGGGGTCCTGGACTGAATAAATATGAGAAAGCGAGCTGAGCCCCAGCCAGCATTGCTGTCTGTCCACTGACTGTGATGCGTATGCCCAGATCCTGCTGCCTGACTCTCCAGCCATGATGGACTGTACCTGGAACTGTGAGCCAAAATAAACACTTCCTTTCTGAAGGTGCTTTTACCACCACAATGAGAAAATAGGTAATCACCTCTCTGCCCAGGAAATCACAGGAAGGATTTATGCTGACCGTGAGAATGCAACTGATGGGAAAATTATAACAAACCAGGTTTTACAGATTGAAATTGGCCTTTTTATGATTCTAGAATTGGGCAGCAATCTGGACTCAGAATAATTCAGAATGTTATTCTTTACATGAACAAGTTACATTGATAGCCAGGGGAAAAAAAAAGTGAGGCATACTTCCTCTCATTGGTTATACCTGTGTCTGTCTTTAAAAACAGTTGGCAATAATAGCAGGCACAGGGGAAACCAGGCTATTTGTTACATGAATAGGATACAAACTGTTTACACATCAAGTTAAACTGTGGTTAACTCCACCTGTAGAAGTCTCTAACCCAAACATATTTACATACGGAAGGCAGTCAGAGATCAAACTTAACAAAATAAAAAGACTAGATCTGGGGGGCTGGACGGCTCGGCAGTTAAGAACATTTTCAGTTCTTCCAGAGGACCTGGGTTTGATTCCCAGCACCCACATGGCAGCTAAAAACTGTCTATAACTCCAGTTCCAAGGGATCCAACACCGTCTTCTGGCCACTGCAGACTTTGCATGCCATAGGTGCCCTTACATACATGCAGGCAGTACACTTGTACACATAAAATAAAAATAATAAATAAAATTTTAAAAAAGACTAGGTTTGAATCCAGTTCTAGACTGTATCTGCTTGACCTCTGAGTTCCATTGGGTTCAACCATTATTGATCATTATCTGTTTTTGAGTCGATGGTTTCATTATCTCATAGTACTTAAATTGGGAGGTGAAGTTATTGGTGATGTATAAATAGTAAAGCTTATGATCTATGAATAGTAAAGCTTATGCTATATATATAATGAAATTTATTTTTCTTATAGGCTAATAAGTAAATAATATAAATATTAAGTTGTCTATGCCTTAAAATCCAGTAAAATTGCAAAAGCATTCTATATTGTTTTGGAGTCTGTCTTGTACTTCTGTTCATGTTGATGAGGGCTGAAGAGATGGATCAGAGGCTAAGCGTGTACATGGCTCTTGCAGAGGACCCAAGTCAGGTTCCCTGCACCCACGCTGGGTGCCTCCCAGCCACCTGTAACTTCAGCTTGAGATCTTCTGAACATTGAGGGCACTCACTCACATGCACACACCCACACACCCGCACACCCACACACATAATTAAAAATAAAAATAAATGTTTAAAAAACAAAACAAAAAATAACTGATGAAACTGAACCATGTGCCACCTGCTTGTAATCCTAGCTCCTGGAGGTAGAGACAGGAGGATCACAAGTTCAAGGTTATCCTTGGTTACATAGTGAGCAAAGACCAGTCTGAGGTACAAGAGACTGTCTAAAAAAAAAAAGACAAAAACAACCCATGCCATGTGTTTTGGCCCAGTGTGCCAAGGTCAAAGTGAAGAAACGCAGCAAAGGAAGATGGTACTTTAAGGCAGTACGATCCTTGTTATTATTTAGTGATGCGCATGGTTGGATGAGTGAGATTCCCATCATCCTCTGCACTGTCTGGTGAAACCACAGCCAAGGGAGTGGGCTTAGCAGGGTCAGTGGGGAAAGAAGACCCAGTTGAACTTGAACTTAGTCTGGTTTAATGACGAGGTACAAGAGGTTCAGAGTAAACAGCAGGGTGTCAATGCTACCCCAGGTCTACACAGGATCAGAGAAGGTCTGCTGCTCTTGCAGGCTGCTGGTGAGACTCTTTCTCTAAGTAACTGAACACACAAAAAGAGGAAAAGAAAGAAAAAGAAAAGTTACAGAAACAAGAGAGTAAAATTGTTCTCTTAAATCTGATTGATATATTATATCTGGTGTATTTTTAAATGCCTGTAATTTACTTGTCCTAAGTAAGGGCTAACAGAGTTTGCAACATTTTTTATTCCAGGAAAATAAATGCTCTTGCTGGCATAAAAATTATCCAAGTTTCTTGTGGGCATTACCACTCCCTGGCATTATCAGAAGGTAAAGAATACTTTCTTGGGTCTCTGGCTGTCATAAGAAGTAAACGATTGAGGGCTGGAGGGATGGCCTAGCGGTTAAGAGCGCCGACCGCTCTTGCAGAGGACCCAGGGTTCAATCCCCAGCACCCACATGGCGGCTGAGAACTGTCTGTAACTCCAATTCCTGGAGAACTCCAGTTCCAGGGGAATCCGACGCCCTCTTCTGACCTCCGCGGCATTGCACGACATGGGTGCACAGACCTACATACAGACAGTACATTCATACACATAAAAAAATAAATAAATAAAATTTAAGAAATAAATGATTGAATATAAAAGGTAACTGGATTTTTAATCCATTGGGTTTCATGTTAGTGCATTTAGAAGTTTCATCAGATATGGTGTTATTCAATTGTTTTCAACTCTCTTTGTTCTTATTATAGTGACTAAATAGTGACTGGGTCTTGCCATTAAGGAATTTCTCTTCATAGGACTGACTGACTTCCTCAGAATTCACTTGTGGCTTTATTTCTGGTTCTGCCTTTTATACTAAAAACCTTGTCCACATTGGCAAACAAACTTTAGATCAAAGATGTCAAAATCATGACCCCGGAGCTTTAAAAATCTTTCCTATATTTCATCCATCCTCAATCTAGATATCTTAGTGGAATATGCTGAGGAAGAAAAACTTTGCTTTTCTCCTCTGTGTAGTATCTAGGTACCTTCCAATTAAATGAATAGATGGTAGATTAGCTGAGAAAAGGCACTCAGTTATTACTGATATTTATGTGTGTAGGTTTCACAGAAATGAAGTGAAACTAAAAGAAATACTTAGAACTGGGGACTGGAGAGATGGCTCAGTGGTTAAGAGCACTGACTACTCTTGCAGAGGACCCAGGTTCAATTTCCGGCACCCACACAGTGACTAACAATTGTCCTTAACTCTAGTTCCAGAGGAATTTGACACTCTTCTGACCTCCATGGGCATTGCACAACACAAGTGCACTTACATACATGCAGACAATATACTTATACATATAAAAATAATTAAAAAAAATAAAAATATTTTTAAAAAGAATTGGAGGCTTAAATATCACTTAAAGGAAAGGCAGTTTGGGCTTATGTGGACCATAGAGAAATGGTTAAAGATTGTTTTATGAGTATGAGTGTATTGTTCACATGTATGTAAGTGTACCCATGCCATGAAGTGCCTGTAAATGTCAGAAGAGGATGTAGGATCCCCTGAAACTCGAGTTACAAATGGTTGTTAGCCAACATGTGGGTGCTGGGAATTTAACCTGGGTCCTCTGCAAGAGCAGTCAGTGATCCTAACTGATGAACCATCTCTCCAGCCCCTGAAAAAAGTTCTTTAACTGCTGAGTCTCATTTTTTTCATATGTAGGAATATTGATATCTAACTTACAGGATATATAGAAAACTCAGTGAGAGTGTACACAACATAGCCAACAGTGGGTATGATACATAGCAGTCTTCTCTCTCTCTCTCTCTCTCTCTCTCTCTCTCTCTCTCTCTCTCTCTCAGCATACAGAGGTTTCACTATGTCATTTCTCAAACCAAATTTGATTTTGTTGATGCTCCTTCGTGCCTCTTCTCCCCCTACTGCCCACTCCTCCTGCTCTTCCACCACAGATCGCTTCCTTTCCACTTTCATGTCACATGTCATCTATTCTTTTTTTCTTAATTATTGAAACGATGTGAATTATTTGGGGGGGGTATTGGGTTGTCTTTATATTGGTTTGGAGTTTAAAGGCTGTGTAGAATCCAGGCATTCCATATGCTTGCTATGGTGAACTATGCATTTTCATAGACTTTTATATGACTTTCACATTTCACAATTGTGTCCTCAATTTTTTTTCCAGAGGTATAAAAAAACTTTATAAATGTAAATAAAAGTTAGGTATAAATAATGGAAAAATTCTAGAGATATGTTGATTTCTATTTAGGTATATAATTGAGCATTAAAAGAGCTTAATTTTATGTACAGTTTATTCCCAGAGGTCATAATTTTGATGCATATGTGATGATTATATAGGCATTTGTTGGAGCAATACAAAGGGGAGGGAAAAACAACAACATAAAGACTGGGTTAAAGAACTGAATGATACAGTTGAACTCTGCCGAAAACAACAAGCCTCTGCGGGGAAAAACTTTGGAAAGACTGAAGAAAGATGCAAGACATGTATGGCAGAAGGCATGACCAGGCGTGGGGTGGGGGCAGGGAGAGGGGAATGTGTCTAAATTGGACTGAAAGGTAATGAATGAAATACGTACTTCACCAATTAAACTATTAATAAAAAATAAAAATTGCAGTATGAAGCTTAAAAAAAGAGCTTAATTAAAAAAAAAGTTATTATGGGCCGAAGAGAGGGCTCAGAGGTTAGAAGCATTTGCTGCTCTTGTAGAGGACCAGTTATAGTTCCCAGCATTGACACGGAAGTTCACAACCATCCAGTTTCAGGGAATTCCCACTCCTGGCCTCCAAGGGCACCAGGTACACACATGTACACATATATACATGTACACATATATACATGTACATATATATATACGTGCAGAAAAACATTCATGCACTTGAAAGAAAATAAATAAATGTTTTAAAATTTATTATATTTTTATTTATTTTTAGTGTGTGTGTGTGTGTGTGTGTGTGTTCCACAACATGCATGTGGAGAGCAGAAGACGACTTGTGAAAGCTGGTTCTCCTCTTCCAACATGTGTGTCCTGAGGATTGAGCTCAGGCATCAGGCTCTGTGTCAAGGGCCTTTACCAACTGACCCATCTTGCCAGCCCAAAAAAGCTTAATTTTTGACCTCATGTAAATGATCCATCTCTGGCCAAATACAACATAAAATGTTGATATCTCCCCCCTCCTTCTCAGTAATTCCATAATTACTTGAGTTCTGAAAGTTCAAAGCGTAAAGGATAGAGCAATGAATACAATGAAGACTATGTTCATGAGATTTATATTCTGGAAGAAGTAGAGAAAATAAGCCAATAAATATATAGTCATGTACCGCAGTAAAATGACAGGAAGGGGTATGATGAAAAGTGAAATGAAATGGGTTTCAGAAGACAGGGAATAATATTTGAATGGAAGGGGAAAGATCTTTCTATTTTATAAAAGAAGTCCTCAGTACTGGGGCTTGAACCCAGTGCATGTTGGGCAAATGCTCTTCCACTGAGCTGTACTCCAGACCTGAACTCATTTTTATTTTTTATTTTTTTTGGTCTTTTCGAGACAGGGTTTCCCTGTAGCCCCAGCTGTCCTGGAACTCACTCTGTAGACCACACTGGCCTTGAACTCACAAAGATCCGCCTGCCTCTGCCTCCCGAGTGCTAGGATTAAAGGTGTGTGCCACCACGCCCGGCTCTGAACTCATTTTTTAAATTATTTTTTATTTATTTATTTTCTATGTGTGTGAATGTACTGTCTGCATGCAGGTTTGTGCACCCGTGTCGTGCAATGCCGCGGAGGTCAGAAGAGGGTGTCAGATTCCTCTGGAACTGGAGTTCTCCTGGAATTGGAGTCACAGATGGTTCTCAGCCGCCATGTGGGTGCTGGGGATCGAACCCGGGTCCTCTGCAAGAGTGGTCGGTGCTCTTAACTGCTAAGCTCTCTCTCTAGCCCTGAACTCATATTTTTAAAACTCATATTTTAAAAACATCTCTTTGGCTACTCTTGTCAGGGAAGACTGTTGGGGCAAAGGTGAAATCCGGGAGACCAGTCTAAGATGACTGTAATTTCCAGGAGAGAAATCCTCATGACATGGCTAAAGTATTGACAATCAAGAGATGAGAAAGGTCTGATTCTGGAAAGATTTTGGAGGAAAAGGTTAAGGATTTTCTGGATTGGAGCACATAGAAAAGATTAGCTGACGCCAAGGATTTGGTGACAGAAAAGCTATAAGAACACAGTTGCCCTTGGCAAGGGCAATCTAACTGGACATTGTTGAGGGGACTCAACAATGAATATGAACTTGACCATGTCCCTTGCCTTTTGTCAGAAGCCTTTAATTCTGTTTCTTCTTTTATCCTTACTTTTTTTTTTTTTTTGGTCTTTTTGAGACCAGGTCTCCCTTTAGTCCCAGCTGACTTGGAGCTCGCTATGTAGACCAGGCTGGCCTTGAACTCACAGAGACCCGCCTGCCTCTGCCTCCCGAATGCTAATCGTTACTTTTTTAATCCTTACTTTTTAAAAAGGTTTATAGAATTAAGTACCATACAGGGAGTAGGAGAAAATCGTGTCATTTGCAACACCATGGGTGAATTTGAAAGATATTATGCAGGGCTGGAGAGATGGCCTAGCGGTTAAGAGCACCGACTGCTCTTGCAGAGGACCTGGGTTTGATCCCCAGCACCCACATGGTGGCTGAAAACCGTCTTTAACTCCAGTTCCAGGGGAATCCGACACCCTCTTCTGACCTCTGCGGCATTGCACGACACAGGTGCACAGACCTACATGCAGACAGTACATTCATACACATAATAAAATAAATAAATAAATTAAAAAGAAAGATATTATCCTAGACATAAAAAGGAAAATACTATGTGTCTCACATGTAGAACCAAAGAAAACTGCACTCACAGAAGCAGAGTAAAGAGGTGTCAGGTGAGGGAGAAGAGGAAGTGTGTAGGCCAAAGGGTACAAACTCACTTCTAGGATGAATTAATCCTAAAAAGTTGTTAAGCCACAAAGTAAATATAGTTAAAAATAATGATTTATAGCCAGGTGTGGTGGTGCATGCCTTTAATCCCAGCACTCAGGAGGCAGAGGCAGGCGGATCTCTGGGAGTTCAAGGCCAGCCTGGTCTACAGAGTGAGTTCCAGGCCAGCTGTGGCTACAGGGAGACCCTGTCTCGAAAAGACCAAAATAATAATAATAATAATAATAATAATAATAATAATAATAATGGTTTGTATACTCGAATTTGCTAAGAAAGTAGGTGTTTTTCTTTTTGCTTATTTTTTTGGCACTGGCCACTGAACCCAGCACCTCTGCTCAGCACACCGTCACCCTTGCAGCCTTGCAAGAAAAATTAAGTGCTATGCAAAGACTGTAACTGTGTGAGGTAATGGATATTTAATTAGCCAATTCTGGCATTCATTTCACAATGCATATGTATATTAAAATATCACTTCTACACCTCATATATGCATAATTTTAATTGTCAATTATACCTCAATAAACTTGAAAAAAATGTCAAGTTGAGGTAGTAGTTTCTATGGTTTGATAGTCCGGTACATGTACAATTCTGAATTTCTCTTTCTTTTTGTAGATGGCCAAGTGTTTTCATGGGGAAAGAACAGTCAAGGTCAGCTGGGCCTGGGGAAGGAGTTTCCCTCTCAGGCCACCCCACAGAGGGTGAGGTCCCTAGAAGGAATCCCCCTGGCTCAGGTGGCTGCAGGAGGTGCCCACAGCTTTGCCCTGTCTCTCCTGGGGACCTCATTTGGCTGGGGAAGCAATAATGCAGGGCAGCTGGCCCTCACTGGGAATGATATCCCAGGTAAGAGATAGCTTTGTTCTTACAACAAATTATTTCTTTCCAGCTGTAGGAGCAAAGAGCACATCCCAGTGCTTTCCAAACTCTGTGACTTGTTAGCACTACCTGGGAATCTCTATCAGTTGCCTATTGCTTCAGGAACTAAATGTCACAAAACTCAGCGGCTTAAAATAATGCACGCATTATCCTGTCACTCTAGAGATCAGGAGCCTGTTGGTGGGTCTCAGCCAGCAGGGATGCCATCCCTTCCTGAGGCTGTGGCTAAGAATCCATTTCCTTATCTTTTCCAGTGTGGTGTTTCTAAGCCACATTACAGCTAGATCTGAATTTAAAAAACAGCGTGACTCCGGCCAAGAACGGTCTGTAACTCCGATTCCAGGAGAACTCCAGTTCCAGGGGAATCCGACGCCCTCTTCTGACCTCCGCGGCATTGTACGACACGGGTGCACAAACCTACATGCAGACAGTACACTCATACACAATTTTTTAATAAAATTAAAAAAAAAAAAAAACAGTCTGACTCTTAGCATTAGTTTTATGGCCAAGAGTAGATCAGAACTCTGAGAACCACCTGTTCCTTCACACGTCTCACAAAACTGTGCTTTTGAGACCGGCTTCACTCATACTTGTATCTCCAGCATGAATCGGGAACCGGAAGCGAGGATCCACCCTTATCGTTTCTGGGAATCTTGCCCTTTGATCCCGATGCCTAAAAATCACACTCAGAATTACAGACAGACTTCTCAGTTTTTCTCACTGTTTTCAGTGAGAATGCACTCCCACATTCAGTCACTATCTTGTGTGGAGGGCAGAGTAGGGTCCCAAGGAATTAAAGTCATTTGCCTGGATTATAGAGCATATGGCTCAGTGATCTTGTGAACATCGTAAACAGTAATTTTTTGCTTGCAAGTTTAAGTAAAAGTCTTTAGTGCATCCAGCCAGATGTGGTGGCGCAGGATTTTAATCCCAGCACTTGGGAGGCAGAGGCAGACAAAGGCAGATCTCTGTGAGTTTAAGGCCAGCCTGTTCTTCATAGTGAGTTCCAGGCCAGCTGGGGCTACAGGGAGACCCTGTCTCTAAAAGACAAAGAAAAAAAAAACAAACAAACAGATCTTTAGTCCAGATTATGTCCACATTGTAGAAGTTAAAGTTATTCCAACTTTTAGAGGGCCCAGTGTTATAGGCCCAACCTTCTTTCTTCAAAGCTTGAGGTGACTGGTTAAGTCTTTCTTATATCATGTTATTCTGACACTGACTCTCTTGTCTCCATCTTTAGCTAAAGGAATAATATTGGGCCACTGGATAATCCAACCTAGTAAACCAATCTCACTGTTTTAAGAAAAACCAGATAATGAACAGTTTTAATTCTTCTTTTTTTTTTTTTTTGAACAGTTTTAATTCTTTAGGCTTCCTTATCTTCCTTTGCCAAGGAACCTATCAGATTTACAAGACCTGGCACTGGGAAGTAGGAGATCATTTTGTCTACCACAGGATCCCTTTTAAAAACTCTTGATGTTCAGGTTGACCTCCATACCCATTAAATCATAAAGTCTGTTAGCAGAAGCCAGGCTTCTGTCAAAAGCCCAGTTGCTGTAGATCTTTGTGTAGTTCTAATGAGAAAGCTCTGGGGACTGCTGATTTGAAGACCACTCCTGAGAGAGGAAATGACAGCTCATGTATTAAGTAAAAAAGGAAAAGAAAGCTGGCTTGGTGGCACATGCCTTTAATCTCAGCACTAGGGAGGGAGAGATCTGCCTGATCTCTATGAGATCCAGGCCAGCTTGATCTATATAGCGAGTTCCAGGTCAGCTATGGCTACAGGGAGACCCTGTCTCAAAAAAGACCAATAATAATAACGATGGTAATAATAATAATAATAATAATAATAATAATTCCACTAACCAATTATTCCTCTAAAAATAAAATCAACAAGAATTCAGTTCTTTGCATTTGCTACTATCTTTAGCACCTATGTGTCCCAGATCTTTCATCTCATCTCACCCTCACAACACGAGGTAGGCTGTCTTGTTCTCTGTCATCACTACATATCTTCAGACACCTAGTAAGCACCGGAAAGGAATACCAAATGATGACAATCCTATTGGGAGTTTAGTACTATTGAAGCTTAATTCTTTAGGTCAATAGCTTTAGATACTCAAAAGGTTAAAGATTTCCAGAAATAAGTGCTAGTATGTCTTTTTCTCAAAGTACCTTTTCCTGTTTCATAGTTTTGATTGTTAACTTTTTAAAATTATGTAAATGGATTATAAGACAGAAATGTACAAAGGTATAAAAACAGAAAGCTCTGAGACTCTCTGTCTCTCTCCCTTTTCTTTTCTTGAAAGTCTCACTATATATGCAAGCTGATCCCAAACTCACAATCCTGCCTCTGAGTCTTTTTTCCCTGCAAGTCTGCTTTCTTTCTTTCTTTTTTTGATGCTTATTTTTTTATTATATATATATATATATATATTTATTTATTTTTTTTTTTTTATACAAGAAAGTCTGCTTTCTTTCAACAGTGCAAATCTACAAGCCTCGTTCAATTGGAGCACTGAAAAGTCTTGGAGTGATTTACATTAGCTGTGGCTATGAGCACACTGCGGTGCTTACACAGGTAATTCAAAGGGTGCTGTTATTCTTTAACAAGATGTGCTGATTATTGTTGAAAGCAAGAGATCTTCTGCTGCCCAGGGTGCAGTAACGAAACACCATAGACTGGGCAGCTGATAAACATCAGAAACATTTATGTTTCACCACTCTAGAAGCTGGAGAGTGCGAGGTGAGGGACCAAAAGATTTGCATCTAGTGACGAGTAACTTTCTGCCTCATAAATGACAATGATTTTGCTTTGTCTTCACGTGGTGGAAGGGCATGGAGGGTGTCCCGAGGGTCCTCTTTTATAAGCGTACTAATCCCATTCACAAGGGTTCTACCTTCATGATCAAATCATCTAGCAAAGGCCCCTCCCACCCCTAAATCACTAATGTGAAGGTTAGTATTTTAATATACAATTTTTAAAAGTACACATATGTTCAAATATAACACCAGATCTATATAAGTATTTAAACATACCTATTGAATGTACAAATATCTAAAGTAGAGAAGTGAACTAAATAAGAAATCATGAGCCTTTTCAAGACATTATAATAAAAACTAATTCTTTTGATAATTATTCATTAATGATGTAGTTCTATAGATAAAATTTATAACAGAAGCTACAAAGTAATTTTTAGTTTTCGCTAACCCACTTTAAAGACTAGAACATTCTTTGTTCCATTCCCTTTGCCTGTCCCTGACCATTCACTATACCCCAATGTGAGGGGTTCTTCTCTCTCCCATAAGGAACAGACTTGAAAACTATTTGTATAGTCGAAATGCTTGTTTAAAAACCATGTTTTCCCAGACCATGGAATATGTAGGTCAGTGGTAGAATGCTTGCCTAGGTGCTATTTTTGATTCCCTGTCTCAGGAAAAAAGTATATATACCAAATGATTTTTAAAATTGTGTTATTATTATTATCATTATTAGTATTTGCAGTATAGGGAATCAAACTCAAGACCTTATGAATATCAGACAAGTGCTCTGCCACTGAGCCCCATTCCCAGTTCACTAAATTATTTTTTATTATTTGTTTTTAAATCATGTCTTAAGTTAGGAAATCTGAATTGTTTGAATTATATTAATCTTAGAGATTTGTGTATGTATGCATGAGGACAGCCTTGTGGCCGCTCAGGGACATCCACCTTGTCTTTTGAGACAACATCTCACATTGGCCTGGGGCTTACTGATTCAGCTAGGCCGACAGACTGGGGAATCCCTGGGGACCACCTGGTTCCATCTCCTTGGCACTGGGATCTCAAGTACTCACCACAACATCTGGCTTTTTCATGTGGGTGCAGGGGATCAAACTCAGGCCCTCCGGCTTATATGAGCACCACTTTACCAACTGAGCTATCCCTTGATCCCCTAGAGTTGTTGTTAATTAAAAAAAATCATCTTTTGAAGAGAGAATATATTCAGGAAATTTCTTATAATAGTCACTTTTCTGTTGCTGAGATAGAACCACCACAACCAAGGGAACGTGTAAAAGGAAGAGTTTATGCCAGGTGTGGTGGCGCACGCCTTTAATCCCAGCACTCGGGAGGCAGAGGCAGGCAGATCTCTGTGCATTCAAGGCCAGCCTGGACTACAGAGTGAGTTACAGGCCAGCTGGGGCTACAAGGAGACCCTGTCTCAAAAAGACAAAGAAAGACAAAAAAAAAAAAAAAGAAAGAAAGAAAAGGAAGAGTTTATTTGCTCTTAAGATTGAGGGTTCCAGGGGATTTAGAATCCATCATGGGCGGGAAGCATGGGGCAGGAGGGGCCCGAGCAGGAACAGAAAGCAGAGCGTCACGTCTTCAATCAGACACAGGAAGCAGAGCGAGACTGGAGACTTGCAAGGCTTTTTGAACTCTCTAAACCCACCCCAGTGATGTGCTTTCCCCAGCATAGCCACACCTTCTAAGACCCCCCCAAAACAAGGCCTCGGACTGGGGACAAAATGTCTGAATACTTGGAGCCTATGGGGGACTTTCTAATTCAAACTGCCACTGTGCTCAAATAAAAAAAACAACTGACCATTACACTTAAATTTTAGGGTTAGTCTTCAACCAGTTAATTCACATTGATTTACTCAGTTCATACTGTGTCTAATATTTTTTCCTAGCCTTATTGTAATATAATTCACAAAATTCACAAAATTGTAGATATACTTGTATATGGTATGGCTTATTGACTTACAACTAAGTAATTGGCACTAGCATCCACAGATGAGGGATACTATGCGTGTTTTGTTTCTCTGGACTGTGTTACTACACTCAGGATGATTCTCTCTATCCAAGCCATTTTCCTGCAAACTTTGATGTCGTCTTTCTTTACGCTGCATAGAAATCCATTGTGTAGATGTACCACATTTTCTCTATCCACTCGTCAGTTGAGGGCCATTTAAAGTTGGTTCCAGCTCCTGCTATTGTGAAGAAGCTGAAATAAACACTGGCCGTGCATGTATCTCTGTGGTGGGTGGAATCTTGAGGGTACATGCCCAGGAGTGGTATGGCTGGGTCGGGTGGCAAGTTCATTCCAAGTCTCCAAGGGTTCTCCACACTGCTTTTCCATAGTGGCCTTACGGGTTTACATTCCCACCAGCAGTGGATGAGTGTTCCCCTTTCCCCACAACTCTCCAGCACTTGGTAAATTTGTTTTCTGATTCCTATTTGCCAGTCTTACTGGAGTAAGATGATATCTTAAAGTGGTTTTGATTTGCATTTCCTTAATGATTAGTGATGTTGAACATTCTTGAGGTGTTCTCAGCCATCTCTAATTCCTCACTTGGTGAAGTCTGTTCAACTCTTGCTCCCATCTATTGAGTGGGTCATTTGTGTTTTCTTTTTCTTTGTTTTTTTGAGTAGTTTATATATTCTGGAGATCAGTGCTTTGTCAGATGTATTCTGCAGTGAAGGTTTCTCTCCCACTCGGGATTTCTCTTCACTTCCTTGATTGTTTTTCTTTGATGTACAGAAGTTTTGATTTATGAGGTCCCATTTGTCAATTGTTCGACCTTAATTCTTGCGAAGGCTGCTGTCTGATTTAGGAAGTCTTTTCCTACACCTATGTCTTGTAGTCTGCTGCCAACTTTTTCGTCTATCGCCTTCAGAGTTTGGGGTTTCACATTGAAGGTCTTTGATCCATCTGGAGTTGACTTTTGTACAGGGCAAGAGTAGGGGTTTAATTTCATCTCTACAAGTGGTGATCCATGTTTTGCCAACACCACTGCTGAAGTGCTGTCTTTTCTCCATTGTGTCTTCTTGACCCCCTTGTCAAATATGAGGTGGCTGAAATTGTACGTGCTCAGGTTTGGATCTTCATTTTATTCCATTGGTCAACACGGTCTGTTTTTTGTGCCAGTACCAGGCTGTTTTTATGACTAAGCCATGTAGTATTAGTTTGAAGTTGGTATAGAGATACCCCTGTGGTAGCTCTTTTCACTCAGGGTTGTTTTGGCTATTCAGGGTTTTTGTGTTTCCAAATGAATTAAGCACTTTTTTTTCCAAGCTGTGAAGAAACTGTTGGGGATTTTATTGGCATTGCGTTAAATCTATATAAGAGTTTCGGTAGAATGGACATTTTTTATAAATGTTAATTTTCCCCAATCCATGAGCATGGGAGGTTTTTCCATCTTCTGATGTGTTCTTCAATTTCTTTCTTTAAAGGTTTAAAATTTTTTTGTTGTAGAGATCCTTGGTATACTTTGTTAGGTTTTGTTTCTAGGTATTTTTTGTTTTTGAGGCTATTGTGAGTGGGAAGGTCTCTTTGAAAATTCTTCTCAGTTGCTTGTTGTTGGTGTAAAGAAAGGCCATTGACTATTTTTAGGTTAATTTTGTACCCTGCCAGTTTGCTGAAGCTATTAATCATTTCTAGGAGTTTCTCATGGAGTTTTTAGCATCCCTTAAGTAAAGCATCATCATCAGCAAATACGGATAGCTTGACTTCCTGTTTTCAAATTAGTTCTCCTTTAATTTCCTTTTCTGTCTTAATTGCTGCTAAGCAAGTGTTTAAAGCACTATATTGAAGAGGAGTGGTGACAGGGGGCAGCCTTGTCGAGTTCCTACCTTTAAAGGGAATGTTTCTGTCATTTCCCCATTTAGGATGATATTAGTTGTTGGGTTTCTTGTATATTGCTTGATTCCATGAGGAATGATCCTCCAATCCAATTCCTTCTAGGACTTAAAGCATGAAGGGATGCTGGATTTTGTCAAAGGCTTTTTCAGCATCAATTGAGATGATGGGTGGTTTTTATCTTTATTCATTTATGTGTTTTAATGATGTTTAATTGATTTTCAAATGTATGAACCTCCCTGACATCTCTGGTTGAAATCCAACTTTGGTCATGATGGATGATCTTCTTGATGTGGGTTTCTGTATGCAATTTGCCAGTATCCTATTTAGAATTTTGGCATCTGTGTTCATTAGGGAGATGGGTCTATATATTCTCCTTTTTAGTTGTATCTTTGCCTGGTTTGGTAAAGAGTGATGCTGGTTTCATAGAAGGAATTTGGGAAGAATTCCCTTTGATTGTATCCTTTAAACGAGTTTCAGTAATAATGGTTGCAGGTCTTTGGAAATGTTTTATAGAATTCTGCCATGAAACAATCTGGCCTGGGCTTTTTTTGTTGGGAGGTTTCTTATTTACATCTTCCATTTCTTCATGTGTTATGGGTCGTTTAGCTGTGGCCATCTCTTCTTTATTGAGCTTTGGTGATTCCCAGGATTTCAGATATTCAATCCCATTTCTTCTAGGTTTCAAAATTGTAGAGTATAGTTTTAAGTATTCCGTATGATTTTCTGGATCTTTCCTTCGTCTGTTGTGATATTTCCCTTTTCTCACAGATTGTATTGATTTGGAGTTGTTCTTCTTTCTTTTGGTTAACTGGGCTAGAGGTCTGTCTACCTTGTTTATTTCTTTCAAAGAACCAACTTTTTGATCATTGATTTTTTTTGTATTGTTTTCTTGTTTTTCTATTTCATTGATTTCTGCTCTGATTTTTGTTATTATCTTCCTGTCTGTTGCGTTTAGGGTTCTTCGTTTGTTGCCTCTCAGTGCTTTTAGCTGTAGTGTTAGATCATTCACTTGTGTCTTTTTTGTTTTTTTAATATGGACACCCAGGGCTATAAACTTCCCTCTTAGGACTGCTTTTAAAGGTATCCATAGGTTTTTGTTGTGTTTTTTATCATTGTCATTCGTTCCAAGGAATGCTTTTATTTTCTTTCTTTATCTCTTCCTTGACCCATTCATTATTCAAGAGTGTGTTGTTTAGTCTCCATGTGTTCTTGTAGGCAGTAGGGCTTATCCTGGTGTTGATGTTGAGCTTTACTTGCACTGTGGTCTGATAGAATGCATGAAAATTATTTCAATCTTTTTGTATTTGTGGAGGTTTCCTTCTGTGTCCCAGTATGTGGTCGATTTTGGAGAATGTTCTGTGGGGTGCTGAGTAGAAAGTGTATTTCTGGGTATTAGGGTGGAATATTTGGTAGAGGTCTATGAGGTCCATTTGGTGTATCATATCATTCAGTTCAGATGTCTTTCTGTTTATTTTGTCCTGTTGACTTATCCAAAGGATTCAGTAGGGTATTGAAATCCCCTACTATGAGTGTACTGGGGTTAGTCGTGTGACTTGTGGTCCTGGAGAATTGTCTTTATAGTTTTGGTGCACCAGAGTTTGGGGGCATATAACATTCATAATTGTGAAATCTTCTTGGTGAATTGTTCCTTTGATAAAAAATATAATGGCCTTGGCTTTGTCTTTTCTGATTTCTTTTACTTTAAGTCTATTTTGTCTGATATTAAAATGGCAACACCATGCTATTCTTTTTGGTAAAAACCATTTTGCTTGGATTAATTTTTTCCATCCTTTCAACCTAAGGTGGTGCCCTGTCCTTTAAGGTAAGATGTGTTTTCTTGTAGACAGCAATATCGATGGGATTCTTGTTTCTTTTTTTTTTTTTTTCTTTTCTTTTTTTTTGTTTCTTCTTTTTTTTTTTGGTCTTTTCGGAGACAGGGTCTCCCTGTAAGTCCCAGCGTCCTGGACTCACTCTGTAGCCAGGCTGGCCTTGAACTCCAAAGATCCGCCTGCCTTGGCCGTACCCAAGTGCTAGGATTAAAGGCGTGCGCCACCGATTATCCGGACCCGGATTCCTGTTTCTTAATCCAATCTCCCTGTCTATTTCTTTTGATTGGGAAATTTAAGTCCATTAATTTTAAGGTTATGTACTGATAGTTTGTGTTGCTTCCTTTTGCCTTATTATATCCATTGCCAGGTTTGTGGTTTCTAACTCGCAGTCTATGCCTTTATTGATTTTCTTTCTAGGTGCCTGGGGTTGAATGTTCCTTTCCTTCTGTTTTGAATTGCCCTTCAAAGTATTTCTGAAAGTTGGTTTTTCCAGGAACATGTATTCTTCTAATTGTTTATGTCATTGAAGGTTTTTCCTCTCTCCTTCAAACTATAATTGACCATTTTTTGCTGGGTATTATAGCAATGGGTTGCATCTTTTGTCCTTTACACTGGGAAATGCTTTTGCTCCAGGTTCTTCTTGCTTTCATAGTTTGCATTGAGAAGTCAGTTGTTAATTCTCAATAGGTTTCCCCTTATAGGTCATCTTGTTGTTTTCTCTTGTTTTTGGCTTTAAGGATTTTGTCTTTGTTTGGTTGTCTAGCATTTTAACTATGATGTGGCGATGGAGAATTTCTTTTCTGATCTTGTCTGCTTGGAGTTCTATGTGCTTCTTTTAATTAGTATAGGTTTGCTTTCTTTAATTGGGAATTTCCATCTATATTCTGTTGAAATCTGATCACTACCATTCTCTTGGGATGTCTTCTGCATCGTATTCCTATGATGTGCAGGTTTGATCTTTTCATGTGTCCACAGTTCCTGGTTTGTTCACACTTATGTGTATTTTTTAAATTTTTCATAACTCTTTCCTTGAGGTTTTTAGTTGTTTGTGTTAGGTCTGATATTCTTTGTTCTGCTTCCTGCATTCTGCTTCTGAGGCTTTTTCCACTCCTTTCCTCTATTGGATGAGTGTTTTATTTCCTTTTTCATTTCCTCTTCTGATTTCTTTTACTTCTTTTTGGAGCTTCTCAATCTCTTCTTGTAGCTCTTTGCTTCGCTGGTTGGTTTCCTTATCTTTTTCATCATGCAATCTTTTCAGTGTTTCTACTTCCTTCCGGAGTTTGTCGTTCTCTCTCTCTAGGTCCTTCTTGAGTTCTTCATTCTCTTTTCTTATTCCTTTGATTGGTTCTTTATAATCTTGTAGTTCTTTAAATATGTTCCCAATTGTTTTCCTGATATCTGTCTCCTGGGGCATCCCCAGAGGGATTGCACTGCAGGAGTCTTCCATAGGGTTGGTAGAGCTTGGTGGTGAATTATCCTGCCCCTTTCCCATGTTGTCTCTTCTTCATGTTCCTGGCATAAGGGCTTCTCCTTGCCTGTATTCCAATGTGAGTCCTAAATGCCTCTTTACTGTGTTGAAGGCTTGCTTTGCTTGCCTCCTTCAAATGCCTTTGTAATCCCATTGGAGGGGGGGCTCTCTTCACCCCACCTTTAATACCGGCTGGGAGGATAACTCCGACCCCCAGCCACAAAAGCCAATCGAGCCAAAGACAGCTGAATTAAGGGATCAACAATCAGCCTTGCTGAGGCACCCAGTTCCTACCTGTCTCCTGCTCTTCCTTCTGCTGGCCTCAGGACATCTCAGATCTCAAGAGTCACACAACCCCACCTTTAATACAGGCTGGGAGGATAACTCCGCCCCCACAGCCACAAAAGCCAATCAAGCCAAAGACAGCACCTTTAATCCCAGCTGGGAGGATAACTCGGCCCCACAGCCACAAAAGCCAATCAAGCCAAAGACAGCTGGATTAAGGGATCAACAATCAGCCTTGCTGAGGCACCCAGTTCCTACCTGTCTCCTGCTCCTCCTTCTGCTGGCCTCAGGAGATCTCAGATATAATTTATCTTTTTAAAAATATTTTTTAACATTTTTTTCTTTTCTTTATTTTTATTTCATGTGTATGAGTGTTATGTCTGCATATGTTTAAGTGCACCCATGTTGTGCAATGCCCGAGGAGGACAGAAGAGGGTGTTAGATCCCCTGGAAATGGAGTTACAGACAGTTGTTAGCTGTCATGTGGGTGCTAAGATTTGAATCCGGGTCTTCTATAAGAGCAACCAGTGCTCTTAACCACTGAGCCATCTCTTCAGCCCTGAATAATACATCTTAACTATTGTCACCATTGCTGTATAATACATCTCCAAAGTGCCTAGTTTTTAAAGAAATTTCAGTGATTTTTCATGTTTAACATGGTAACTCTACAATCAATATCAGAAGTAAAGCAGCCCATCAACTTATATAATATGCTGACAATTTTCACGTGTTGCTTTTATATGAACATCTTATGATATTTAATCTACAACCCCTGATTACTTGTTTAACATGAAATTAAACCAATTCCTCATTTTAAACAGGATGGACAACTGTTCACATTTGGAGACAATAGCTCTGGACAGCTGGGGCACAGCACCAGTAACGAGAGAAGAGGCCCGCAGCGTGTGGAAAGAATTGATGGCTTCATTTCCCAGATAGACTGTGGAAGGTAACAGGTCTTTTGTAAAAAGCTTGAATAGAAAATATGTTTTATTATTTAGAAACTCCAAAATAAGTGGCTGTTCTTTTAATGAATCATATTTTCCTGAAAGTTTGCTTCTTTTAAAATATTTTAATTTTGCCCAGCCTGGTGGCACATGCCTTTAATCCTAGCACTTGGGAGGCAGAGGCTGGCAGATCTTTGTGAGTTCAAGGCCAGCCTGGTCTATAGAGCGAGTTCCAGGTCAGCTGGGGCTACAGGGAGACCCTGTCTTGAAAAGACCAAAAAAATTTTTTTTTAATTTTAATTTTCATCTATATTAATAATTTGAAATTGTAGATAGACCATTATATTATGACTAGAAGGTGGGAGAGGGTTAAATAACAAAAATACCTGCTTCGTTTGGTAAGACAAGTTAATCTAACACATGGAGAACATGACATAGATTTGCAGTTGTGCTCAAGGTTTTGTATAACCTAACTCTAAGGGTATCATGAGTGTTTGTGTTTCTTACCCAATGCATTAAAAAAACAGCATAAATAAAGTACTTGGTTTAGAATACGTGGAACAGAATACAGGATGCAGAAAAACTCACACCGACATGGCCACCTAATACTTGCCTATTAAGAAATGTTGCTGGTGAAACTGGACATCACCTATGTAAGACTGAAGTTAGACTGTATCTCTCACAAAATCACCCTGGACAAAAATGAATTCAAAGTTGGTCTGGAGAGATTGTTCAGTGGTTAAAGTGCTTGCTATCCACACTTGAAGACCCAAGTCAGATCCCCAGAACCTGTCTAAATGGGCATGGCAGCCTGCCTAGAATTCCAGCCTTGGACCCTGGAGGCAAACCATTCTCAGAGCAAACTGACAAGCCATGTCAGTGAGCTCTGGGCTCATTGTCAGCCCCTGCCTCAATGAATACTCTTGGAAGAGTGAGGGAGGAAGCACCTGCGCATACATACATTTGCTCAGCCACATGAGAGTTCACACCTACATGCATATAAACACCGTACACAAACACAGGAAAAAAAGAGAAAAAAAAACCCCAAAGTGGATTAAAGACCCTAAATTTAATCCTGTAATCTTGTAACCTGCATTGCAGACTTTGTGATGAAGCAGCTGGAATCATAAGGAAAGAAAATCTGTCATTTTGTCTTTCTTAAACCCATGATTGCCTGGGTTCTCGTTACATTGTGTTCTCATTGTATTGCATTGGATTGTGTGTTGTAGCTATCACACCATGGCGTATGTCTGCACCACTGGTCAGGTGCTGTCATTTGGTTGTGGACCAAGTCACATAAAAAACCTGACCCCTCAGGAGGCCAGTACAGAGAAGCCTGACATTACCTGCCTGCTGCCTACCGATGGTATGAATGTCCCCACCAGCTCATGTTGCTGCCACTGAAGGAGGCTGTTATGCAGCTTCCTTTCAAAGGAGCCTTCAAACTAGAGTTGATACTTTTGTTTTAAATTTGTGCAATTTTTTCCTCTGCAATGATTCCTGAAGTAACTAGTAAACTTTTCTAAAGATTAAAGTTACACAAACGATCTCAAATTGGTTACTTGATTATCATGACAATATAGTTTTTTAAAATATTTATTTATTTATTTATTTATTTATTTATTTATTTATTATGCATATGAGTGTACTGTCTGCATGTAGGTTTGTGCACCCGTGTCATACAATGCCGCGGAGGTCAGAAGAGGATGTCGGATTCCCCTGGAACTGGAGTTAAAGATGGTTCTCAGCCACCATGTGGGTGCTGGGGATTGAACCTGGGTCCTCTGCAAGAGCAGTTGGCACTCTTTAACCACTAGGCCATCTCTCCAGCCCCCGACAATATAGTTTTATATAGTCAAAGTTTCAAACATGTCAGTCCAGATTCATTTTGCAAGTGCCTGGACATCTAAAATTTTAATTGAGCAAATAAATGACATTTGATCTGGTCAAAATTAATCTGTGATATTTATAGTTATGACTTAGTTATATGTCAAACTGACTTTTGCTGATAAAAATTCTAGACATGGATTTCTGTCTTTTTTTAGATCTTATGGATATTCAAGTCAAATACATTTTTGCTGGAACATTTGCCAACTTTGTGACGACTTGCGAGGTATCTTGTATATATTGTTTGCTTGAAAAATTATTTTTCACTCTACATTTCGGGAATTGTTTATTTTTCTGGTGCTAGAAATCAAACTCAGAACCAGGCAAACTGATTCAACCACTGAGCTACATCCTCTTCTTCCCTTAAATTTCAAAGAAGTATTTGAGACATTGTTTCATTCCTGTATATTAAGATTTCTTACTAAAATAATATGATCTTCTGTGACAGTGCTTTTTAAAAAATATACTTGGGCTGGAGAGATGGCCTAATGGTTAAGTGCGCCGACTGCTCTTGCAGAGGACCTGGGTTCGATCCCCAGCACACACATGGCGGCTGAGAACCATCTGTAACTCCAGTTCCAGGAGAACTCCAGTTCCAGGGGAATCCGAGACCCTCTTCTGACCTCCGCGGCATTGCACGACACAGGTGCACAAACCTACATGCAGACAGTACATTCATACACATAAAAAAATAAATTTAAAAAAATTTTAAAAATTATACATCTCACTTCCTTATTTGTCAAACCTCCTAACAGGTATGACTTCTAAACTCAAATTTATTGCCTTCATATTCATAAATTATTAGTAGTAATAGTGTTAGAACTGATAACAGTAGTGACTAATATTAACTACTGTTATTGTGAATCAAGCACCAAAGACTTTTTAAATGGATCAACTTGTTTAATTCTCCTATCAGCTTCATTTTCCCCATTTCACAGATGAAGAAAATGAGTCAAAGAGAGAAATGTATGATAAAAGGACTGAAGTACTTTGTCATAGAAAGGCCCAGGGGCATCAACCACTATGTTGCATGTGCCAGAAAGAAGGGCCAGTAAGGCAGAACAGAGCAAGAAAGGATGAACAGTTCTTGGAGATGGAGTGGTTTGAAATATCCTTGGGCACTTACTTAAATATCCAGCTCTTGAGCTCAGGTAGAATGTCAGCAGTAGAGGATATACTCAGAAGTTATCAGGTCATAGATGGTATTTAAAGCCAAGAGTCTGGCTGGAGGACCATGGAAACACTGGCAGCAGCAGCTCCCCTGAACTGTCTCCTGGGGTTCCCTTCATCCTTCTCCAGCAGGGAAGAGGAAATGCAGGAAGAATCACCTGCACAAAGATCTGCTTTCCATCTCACGGATGTCATAGATTTCCAGGGTCAGAGCCACGCAGAGCATAGTCTACTGCCAACCTGCTGGAGAAAAGTGTTCCGGTCCAGGGGTCTTGAGCGGGGTTGCTTTCTCTGCCAATTAAAGAATGAAAAGGCAATTAAGAGCAATGGCTGCTTCAGCATATGACCCAGGTTTGGTTCCTAGAACCCACATGGTGGCTAATAACCATCTGTAACTCCAGTTTCAAGAGATCTAACATCTTCTTCTGGCCTATATAGGCATTACACACATGTGGTGAAGACACTTATACACATAAAAAAAATAAATAAGTAAATAAAAAAATTTTTTAAATAGCTAAGGGGCTGGGGAGATGGCCTAGTGGTTAAGAGTGCCGACTGCTCTTGCAGAGGACCCAGGTTTGATCCCCAGCATCCACATGGCAGCTGAGAGACATCTGTAACTCCAGTTCCAGGGGAATCCGACACCCTCTTCTGACCTCCGAGGCATTGCAGGACACGGGTGCACAAACCTACATGCAGACAGTACATTCATACACATAGGAAAATAAATAATTTTTAAGTTTAAAAAAATAGCTTAAAGTCAGGAAAAATCACAGATATGGCAGAAAACAGGTAATAAAATTTATTAAAAGTAAAGGAGGGGCTGGAGAGATGGCCTAGCGGTTAAGAGCGCCGACCACTGTTACAGAGGACCGGGGTTTGATCCCCAGCACCCACATGGCGACTGAGAACCGTCTGTAACTCCAATTCCAGGAGAACTCCAGTTCCAGGGGAATCCGACACCCTCTTCTGACCTCCACGGCATTGCATGGCATGGGTGCACAAACCTACATGCAGACAGTACATTCATACACATAAAAAAAAAAAAGTAAAGGAACATACACATATACACACTCACATAGAAAGACTCTCCAGGGGAGAGTTGGCTCAGTTGTTAAGAGCATTGGTTGCTCTTGCAGAGGACTTGGGTTTGATTTTCAGCACCCACATGGGGACTAACAACTGCCCATAATTCTGACACCCTCCTCTGCCTCCATGGGCATTGTACCATATAGGTACACTCAAATACACGCAGGCAATACATACATACACACAAACTAAAAAAATAAATAAATAAAATACTTTGAAGAAAACTCTCCGTAAGAGAAAGGGGACTTGGAAATCATAAAATTTGAAGTCCCCCTGTGGACTTTCCTTTAAGTATTTCTGGTACAGAGCAGATCTTCTTCCCCTAATATTGGATTGGTCAATTTAAACAAAGAAGATAGGCCCCAGCTCCAAGTTGAGACATGTCCAGTCCCTGCCCTGCAGCAGGGAAAAAATCCTTCAGGCCTCTCTGTCTCAGATGAGAGCTGCAGGAAGCTTGCCATCTTTGCTACTTGTCAGTGGTCCTGTCTGCTTGTCAGGGATTTTGTCCCTCAGAAGCAAGTCTCACAGGATGCTGCTTCCGGAGCGGGTGGCATGCAGAGCACCCTGAAGCAAGATGAGACCGATGGGGGCATAGCAGAAGTGGGGGGTTAAGAGGGAATGAAGAGGTGGGGGTGAGGAGAATGCGAGGAGGAGACCTAAGGGAAAAGTGAGGGAGGAGGCGCACAGCCAAGCTGTGGGGTCGCCAAAGGTCGAGGGCAGAGGAAGCAAGTAAGACCCAGAAGGATGGCTTCCGAGGTGGAGGCGGAGGAGAGAGGTACATGGTTACATATCTTTTTATCTTTTTTCTTTTTTTTTTTTTTTTCTTTTTGGTCTTTTTGAGACAAAGTCTTCCTGTAGCCTCCCTGGAATTTGCTCTGTAGACCACGCTGGCTTTTGAACTCACAGAGAGCCACCTGCCTCTGCCTTCTGAGTGCTATGATTAAAGGCTTGCACTGCCATGCCCAGCATATGGATATTTTTCAAGAGGACTTTATTCAAGCCTTAAACAAAAATGATATAGACTCATGCCAATCATAACAAGTTCAATAGAGCCGCACGTATACTTTAGAGCAATTCACTGATATTTCCTCCTTCCCTTCCTTCTTTTTGAGAGGCTCTCACTATGTATTCTGGTCTGGCACAGAAACTGAGATTTTAGGCTGGGATTATAGGCATGTACCACCATGCCCAGCCTGTTTTCTTTTTTAGCTGTTTTCAGACCTCATCGATGTTTATATTAGAATATCCCTGTTTTGAGGCTAGAGAGATGGCTCAGCAGTTAAGAGCACTGACTGCTCTTGCAGAGGACCTGAGTTTGGTTCCCAGCATCCACATGATAGCTAACCAGCATCCATAACTCCAGTTCCAGGGACTCCAACGCCCTCTTTTGACATCCATGGGTATTGCATGACACAGGTGCACTTATATACATGCAGGCAATACACTCATACAAATAAAAGAATAATAAAGAAAATAAGTTACAGTATCAATTTTAAGGGTAAATAATATCTCAGTGCATATTTTCTATATTACAAAAATGTATTCATCTGTTGAGAAGCACTTGGGTTATTTCCACCTTGGGGCTATTTCTCGTCAATAATGGTGAGATGAATATTGATTTTCAAATATCTGTTTGAGTCCCTATTTTCAATATTGTTATGTTATCCTGCTTTTAAAAATGTGGGCCCAGCAAAACAGCAGAAAGTTCAGGCCTGCTTGACGCTGGTGGTGCAACCCAGCAACGCCCAGGGGCAGGACCTCTGAGCCAGATGCTCTGTTAACTGTTACTCAGTATGCGTGTGCATTTCGCTCATCACTCTTTATTTTCTTCCCTAAAGCATACTAGTTCTGCAAGCATTTCCAAGAAAATCCTACCAGAAATGAGCCAAATTAACCTGTCCCTGGTAGAAAAATGGATAGCAACGAAAAGAAGCAGTGATGAATACGAAGTGACTACAAGGTGACTCGGTTTGATGAATTATAGCTCCTTTTATATGTTCCTGAAATGCTGCTCTCTCTCTTTTCCTAGCTACAAGACGGAAGGGTTGACGTTGCTGTTAAGGGATTTACTTTACGTTTTGGTCACGATTTTTCGTTCATTCTCCTTGGCTGGATCAGTCATTGATATACTCAATAATTAATGTTTTATTTAATAAAAATAAGAGATACAGCAAGAACGTACATCCCAGGTATGTGTCTAAGTAAGGGAGATTTAGGAAAGAATCCAAGCAGCTAGAAAGCCCTCAGTTCCACTGTTTTCAGATCTTCATAGCTGACTCTCTGGCATTCTAGATTTTTGGCCTTCAGAATTATGGATTTATTCAAATTCAGATGCCTCAACAAACCAACTATAAAGAATTTGGGTGAGATTCAACAATAATGTGTACAAGCACCATGCCATAATTTGGTTATTAATGATTCCAAGACAGCCATTATGTATTCAGACATGAGGTTTGTCCCAACATGAGTGCTAGGACAGAGAGTAATGCCATTTGTAGATGAGTGTCGCCTTGTGGTGTCTGAAGGTTGGACTCCCCTCCCCAGTTGTGACTTAGCTTTGCCCAGTTGTGACTTAGGCTTTCTTATTATTTTTGCAGAAAAATCAGCACGATATTTTCATCCCCTGCTTGTTTGACTGCAAGCTTTTTGAAGAAAAGGTAACCCTTTGATGAAAGTTGCCTTTGTTTGACATACCGGGGAATATTTAAAATGAAATTAGGGAGTTGGTTTATGTATGAATTTTATCTATGCACAAAGTTCAACATAGAGAATTCTCTGGATGGTTGTTAGCCACCACGTGGGTACTGGGATTGAACCCCAGTCCTCTGCAAGAACAGCCAGTGCTCTTAACCACTGAGCCATCTCTCCAACCCCAATTTTTTCTCTTTAATTTTAAATTGGGGAAAATGTTTGGTTTAATAGTGGGTCTGATTCTAATAGTTGACTTATTTATTTATTTATTTTGATTTTTGAAAGAGGACCTCAGATAACCTCGCTAGTCTTAAGCCTGCTACGTAGGCAAAGGTGACCTTGGCTATCGGGCCTCCTGCCTCCCTCCCCAAGTGCTGGGATTACCCAATAGTTTAAACAATTCCTTTAGTGCTTAGCATTTGGATCTTCTCTTCTCTCATTCCTGTGAGTTCTCCAGTGTGACTCCTGAGTGTATAAGGGAAAATTAGCAATGTCAAGGCGTCTAGTCTATCCTCCGTCTCCTCTGGAGACAGGTGCCCTGCCAATCTATCTCTTGCTGGAACTTGCTCAGAAAGTGGTTGGTTACCCCTATAACAGACTTTCTGCTGTTCCAACAAGTGGACTCATCTTGCCCATCTAGTCATATTGTTGCGTGCAAGGTCCACAATTGAGGAAGAAATGGCTGTTCTTCCCAAGCAGCATGCATGGCACCTCCTGACACTATGAGGGTTAGCCAGAGTGAAGAGACCCCAGTTCCATTTTGATTTCTCTATGTCCTGTGAGGAAGGAGTGAGTCCGACTGAGTCTTATTAACCAGCCTCATTTAATGTCAGCTTGGGGGACTAGTCACTGTTGGGACTCAACAGCATTCTCTAGGAACTAGAGAATCTTAGAAAAGCTAAAGACCATGGCTCATGGCTGGCAGCTCCTTAGGTATTATCATTTCCAAGTCTATAAAACATCTGCGTTCATCCATACTTACCCCATCCGAAGGCAGAAGAAAATTCTGGATGTTGCTTTCTTTTCCGTCTGCCATCTCTCTTCCCTTTGCTCCTTCCAGTGTGGAAGGAAGGGACTCTCCTAGACAAGGTGTCCCTTCTCTCCCTCGCTGTGCCCTCGGGCTCATGTGTACTGTGTGTAGGAGTCTTCCACACTAATATCTTAGGAGTTAAGGCTATATCATCTCAAAATATGCCAAATTGTTTCGTTGATTATTTCCTGCTGAAATCACCCAAGGCACTGTAACTGCAGCCATCTGCAGCCATCTGCAGCAAGCTATAAAGATTTTGGGTCTGAGGGAAGGGTGTCACCCCATATCAAGGTGAGAAAATGGTCTAAACCTCTTGGAGGTTTATATCTGGAGTTATGATCAATCATGTGAATAAACTTACTGGAGTGACCCCTGCCTTCTTACAGCTTCCCCACATACACCTTCTGCTGTCAGCCCTAAAAATCACTGCCTTAGTCCACACACCCATTTGCTCTATAATTCCTTCACAAATGTATTATTCTTTGTCTAAAAGATATAAAGCATCATGCTTTGGTCAATTCTTTTGACTACCTATTTCCATTTGCATATCATTTTAATAAAACGTATATGCCTTTCTCTTGTCAATCTTCCTTATAGTAACTCAGTTTCTAGACACAGTCAACACATCCACAGGGGTAGAAGCCAGGCAGAGGAGACCTTTTCCTCTCCTGTAGTCATGTCTCTCTGTAGTGGAAAAATATCCATGATCACTTTCTGGGAGTGATGAACTCCCAGGAAAAGGCTTCAGGGAGAAATGATTTGGAGAGAAATTTGCAATTAGAACTTGCATATTTATGCTAGTCTTAATATTTTTTATTGATCACTTAATGCAGCAAGCATAAAATATTTGTTGATTAACATGGTATCAAAAAAGTTGTTAGGCTTTCTGGATGCTGGCTCCTGAAACACTACCAAACTAACCTGTAACAAGACAGTCAACGGACAGTCAGTGAGGAAGGGGAGGGCTTGATGAACCCTGGGAGAATATGGGTGCAAACAACGAGGCAGAGATTTTGAGGTAAGAGATTCTTAGGGCCCAAACTGTTGTTAGTGTTTTCCATTAATGAGTTAATGGGTCTTTCAAAAAGCTTCTAAAATGAGCCATCAAACCTTTCCCTGGGCAAGGCTCTCCGAGAATATTAAAGCCACCACTGCCAACGTAATGGTGGAACTGCACACCTTAAGTAGAAGTGCTGAATGTGCACACACCTGTCATCCCAGCACTTGAGGCTAAGGCAGGAAGACCCCAAGTTCGAAACCAGACTGAGTATAACAAGACTTTGTCTCAAAAAGTAATAAATAGCCAGGCGTGGTGGCGCACGCCTTTAATCCTAGCACTTGGGAGGCAGAGGCAGGTGGATCTTTGTGAGTTCAAGGCCAGCCTGGTCTACAGAGTGAGTTCCAGAACAGCGGGAGTAACAGGGAGACCCTGTCTCAAAAAGACCCCCCAAAAAGTAATAAATAAACAAATGGAAATGGTACCACATCTGAAGAGAGAGCCTTTCAATCCTCATTGTACAAACTAAGTGTCAGGGTGGAGGGATTCTTCGTATATAAAATCTTGCTAGAGAGGTTGTGGCTCAGTGGTAATTTACTTACCATGCATGAGACCCTAGGTGAGGGGCTCGGAGTTCAGTCCTAGCACAGCAAAATAAAATAAAATGATAAAATAAGGCAAAATAAAAGCTTGGTAATGTTGCAGATATAGCTATTATAGATAATAAATTTTTATTTACTGTCTTTTAACAAGAACATGTCTCTACATCCTTTGTGCCTAGCAGGTATTTTGAAAAGAGACAAGCTTTAAAAGAAGTTTGTGTCACCAGTTGTAGTGGCGCATGCCTTTAATCTCAGCACTTGGGAGGCAGATGCAGGAGAATCTGTATGAGATTGAGGCTAGCTTGATCAAGTTCCAAGCTAAGTGGAGCATGAAGGAGATCCGAGAGAGAGAGAGAGAGAGAGAGAGAGAGAGAGAGAGAGAGAGAGAGAGAGAGAGAGTTAGTTTAAAAATATCCCTTTCCATCTGTTTATATGTTTATCATATATGTTATATTTATAGAGATGCTGATGAAAAGATTCCCATTGATGTGGACTTAAAAATGGCGAGAGATGTCTTCACAAAGTTAACAAAAGTGACATGGATTTCTTCCTTGGTAAGAGCCAATACTTTATTTTCTTTTGTTAATAAAACATTTTATTGCTGTTTTGTGTCTTTCATACATCATTTCTCAGTCCAATTTAGACACGCTCCCTTTCCCTGACCCCACCTCACCACAGTTCATGCATTCCTGCATCTTTCTCTCAGTCTTTTTAAAGTTTTTCTCTGTAGAGTTTTATTGTTTGGGCAGAAGTTAACTGTTTCAGTCAGTTTTTGACCCAGTCCTTTTGTCGCTGTTGTTCCCTCCAATTTATATTGCTCCAAAATATGCCTATATGTACCTCACATATATACCAAAATTATGACTTCTGAAAATAAGCTGTATGTTAATTCCAAAATGTGTTTAGGAGTTCACATTTTTCCCCATAATTTTATATTACTCTAAAATATGAACATGAACCCTCCACCTGTATACCACAGTTACAAAGTCTGAAAATAAGTGGTCAGTTAATTCTAGAGCCCATTGGAGGGATTCACATTATAACAGCACAGTTGTTTTCAGATAAAAAGAAATATAACATTAACATTGCTCAGTTTGCCTTTCAACTAGGCATTTGGTGCTAGCATCCACAAATGAGGGATACCATTCATCCTTTGTTTTTCTAGGATTGTGTTACTTCACTTAGCATAATGGCTTCAAGTTCCATCCATTTACCTGCAAAGTTCATGTTGTCATCTTTCTTTACCGCTGCATAGAATTTCATTGTGTAGATGTACCACATTTTCTCTATCCACTCATCAGTTGAAGCACATTTGGGTTGCTTCCAGCTCTTGGCTATTGTGAAGAGAGCTGCAATAAACATAGATGTGCATGTATCTTTGTGGTAGGATGAGTCTTGTGGGTATATACCCAGGAGTAGTATGACTGGGTCAGGTGGTAGGCTCATTTACAGTTTCTTAAGAATTCTCCACACTGTTTTCCATAGGGGTTGCATGAGTTTGCATTCCCACCAGCAGTGGATGAGTCTTCCCCTTTCCCCACAACCTCTCCAGCATTTGGTATCATTTGTTTTCTGGATCATAGCTAGTCTTACTGGGGTAAAATGAAATCTTAAGGTGGTTTTAATTTGCATTTTCTTAATTATTAGCAATGTTGAAAATTTTTTAAGATGTTTCTCAGCCACCTTTACTTCCTCACTTTTGAAGACTGCTCAGCTCTTTACTCCATCTTTTGAGTAGGTCATTTGTTTTTTGAGTAGTTTATACACTTTGGATGTTAATGCTCTATCAGATGTATCACTGGTAAAGGTTTCCTCCCACTCTCTGGGTTTCTCTACACTTCTTTGATTATTTCTTTCACTGTATAGCTCTTGACTTTAATAAGGTCCCATTTGTCAATTGTTGACCTTGTTCTTTACACAGCTGCTGTCTGATTTAGAAAGTCTTTTCCTACGCCTATGTCTTGTAGGTTACTACCAATGTTGTCTTCTATCATTTTCAGAGTTTTTGGTTCACATTAAGGTCCTTGATCCATTTGGAGTTGATTTTTGTACATTGTGAGAGGTAGGGGTTTAGTTTTATTATTCTTTAAGTGGTGATCCAGTCATGCCAACACCATTTACTGTCTTTCCTCATTGAGTCTTTTTGGCCCCTTTGTTGAATATGAGGTAGCTGAAGTTGGATGTGCGCAGGTTTGGATCCTCAGTTTTGTTCCAGCCAATACCAGGCTGTTTATGACTATAGCCCTGTAGTATAGTTTGAAGTCTGGTGTGGCAATCCCCCCTGTATTGCTCTTTTCGCTCAGGGTTGCTTTGGCTATCCCGGGACTTTTGTTTCTCCATATGAACTTTAGGATTTTTTTTTTCTAGGTCTATGAAGAAGCTCATGGGGATTCTAATTGGGATTGCATTGAATCTGTATATTACTTTGGGCAGGATGGTCATTTTTACTATATTGATTCTTCCAATCCATGAGCATGGAAGGTTCTTCCATTTTCTAGTATCTTCTTCAATCTCCTTCTTGAGGGATTTAAAATTTTCTTTGTAGAGATTTTTAGTCTGTTTGGTCAGGTTTGTTCCTAGATAATTTATTTTTGGAGGCTATTGTGAGTGGGAAAGTCTCCTTGTATTCCTTCTCCAATTGCTTGTAAATGGCATAAAGAAATGCTACTGATTTTTCCAAGTTAATTTTGTATCCTGCCACTTTACTAAACCTGTTGATGGTTTCTAGGAATTTTCTGGTGGAGTTTTGGCATCCCTCAGGTAAACTACCAAGTCGTCTTCAAAATGGGATAGTTTGACTTCCTCTTTTCCAACTAGTACTCCTCTAATTTCCTTTTCTTGGCCTATTGCTCTCAAGAGCATTTCAAGCACTATATAGAAAAGGAATGGGGATAGGGGGCAGCCTTGCTGGGTTCCTGACTTTAAGGGGAACGCTTCTAGTTTGTTTCTGGGTTTTTTTTCCCATTTAGGATAATGCCAGCTGTGGGTTTGTTGTATATGGCTTTAATTGTGTTGAGGAATGTTCCCTCCAGGACTTTAAACATGAAGGCATGTTGAATTTTGTCTGAGGCCTTTTCTGCATGGATTGAGATGACCATGTGGTTTTTGTCTTTCAGTCTGTTTATGTGCTTTATGACGTTTATTGATTTACGTATGTTGAACCATCCCTGCATCTCTGGTATGAATCCAGCTTGGTCATGGTGGATGATCTTTTTGATATGTGCCTGTATGCAGTTTGCAAGTATTTTATTGACAATTTTTGCATCTATGTTCATTAATGAAATGGGTCTATAGTTTTCTTTTATGGTTGTTTCTTTGCCTGGATTTGGAATTAGAGTGAGGTTGGTTTCATAGAAAGAATTTGGGAGATTTCCTTCTGTTTCTATCCTCTTGAATAATTTGAGTAGTAGTGGCTGTATGTCTTCTTTAAATGTCTTATAGAATTCTGCCATGAATCCATCTGGACCTTCAGTTGGGAGGTTTTTTATTACAGTTTCAATTTCCTCCTTTATTATGGGTCTATTTAAGCTGTTGATCTCTTCTAGGTTAAGTCTTGGTGGATTCCATGATGTCAGGTATTCGTCCATTTCTCTTGAGTTTTCAAATTTAGTAGCATATAGGTTTTTGAAGTATTCCCATAAGACTGAATCTTTTCACTATCTGTTGTGATGTTTCCCTTTTCATTTCTAATTTGGTTGATTTGGAGTTGTTCTCTCCTTTTTTTTAGTCAATTGGGCTAGAGGTCTATCTATGTTGTTTATTCTTTCAAAGAACCAGCTCTTGGATTCGTTGATTTTTTTTTTTTGTATTGTTTTCTTTGTTTCTATTTCACTGATTTCTATTCTCACTTGTTATTTCTTCCTATCTGCCACGTTTAGGATTCATTTGTTGCTGCCTCTCAAGTTTTTTTAGCTGAAGCGTTAAGTCATTTATTTGTGCTCTTTCCGTTTTCTTAATGTAAGCACTTAGGACTATGAATTTCCCTCTTAGGACTGCTTTTCAGGTTTTGCTGTGTTGTATCATCCCTTTCATTTAGTGCCAGGAATGCTTTTATTTCTTTCTTTATTTCTCCTTTGACCCATTCATTATTCAATAGTATGTTGTTTAGTCTCCACGTGATCTTGGAGCTAGTAGGGTTCTTTCTGGTGTTAATATTAAGCTTTATTGCACTGTGTTCTGATAAGATGCATGAAATTATTTCAATTTTTTTGTATTTGCTGAGATTTTCTGTGTCCCAGTATTTGGTCAGTTTTGGAGAATGTTCCATGGGGTGCTGAGTAGAAAGTATATTCTTTGGCGTTCGGGTGGAATATTCGGTAGATGTCTGTTAGGTCCATTTGGTATATTGTATTGTTCAGTTAAGATGCCTCTCTGTTTATTCTTTTTCCAGTTGACCTGTCCAATGAGCTCAGTAAGGTGTTGAAGTCTCCCACTATTAGTGTGCTGGGATTGTTCTATGCCTTGAAATCCTTTAGGACTGTGTTTATGAAGTTTGGTGCATATATATTTATAATTGTGAGATCTTCATGATTGATTGGTCCTTTTTTTTTTTTTTGTCTTTTTGAGACAGGGTCTCCCTTTAGTCCCAGCTGGCCTGGAGCTCTGTACACCAGGCTGGCCTTGAACTCACAGAGATCCGCCTGCCTCTGCCTCCTGAGTGCTGGGATTAAAGGCATGTGCCACCTTGCCCGGCTTGATTGGTCCTTTGATAAGGATGTAGTGACCCTCTTCATCTCTTCTGATTAGTTTTACTTTGAAATCTATTTTGTATGATATTAAAATAGCAACTGCTACTTGCTTTTTGTTGAAGGTGAGGTGTGTTTTTTGTAGACAGCAGAAAGATGGATTCAGTTTCTTAATCCATTCTCCCATTCTGTGTCTCTTGATTGGGAAGTTTAGACCATTTATATTTAGGGTTAATATTGAGAGATGTATATTGCTTCCCTTCAGTTTATTTTTACTGTTTGCATTTTTGGTCTATGTTTGTATTCCTGGGATTATACCTTTATTAATTTCTCTCTCTTGCTGCTTGGGGATAGCTGCTCCTTTCCTCTCTGCTTCAAGTATTTTCTGGAGGGTTGGTTTTCTAGACATGTATTCTTTTTTTTTTTTTTTCTTTTTTGGTTTTTTTGAGACAGGGTCTCCCTGTAGCTCTGGCTGTCCTGGAACTCACTCTGTAGACCAGGTTGGCCTTGAACTCACAGAGATCTGGCCGCCTCTGTCTCCCAAGTGCTAGGATTAAAGGTGTGCACCACCACACCCAGGAGACATGTATTCTTTCATCTTACTTATGTCAAGAAACATTTTCCTTTCTCCTTCGATTATAATTGACATTTTTTTCTGGATAGAATAACCTGGGGTCGCATCTGTAGTCATTTATACTGGAAGTACTTTGGTCCAAGCTCTTCTGGCTTTTGCATTGAAAAGTCAGTTGTAATTCTGATGGGTTTACCTTTATATGTAACTTCTTGTTTTTCACTTGTGGCTTTCAGTATTCTGTCTTTGTTTTGAGCATCTAGAGTTTTGATTATGACATGGCATGGGGAGTTTCTTTTCTCGTCTTGTCTATTTGGTGTTCTATGTGTTCTTATATTTGTATGGGTTTGTCTTTTTTTTAAGTTTGGGGAAATTTTCTTCTATAATTTTGTTGAAGATCTGGTCCATACCATTATCCTGGGATTCTTCTCCTTCCTGTATACCTATGATGCAGAGGTTTGATCTCTTTATGGTATCCCACATTTCCTGGTTATTACACTCTTGTGTTTCTTCTTTAATTTTTCATAGTCTTTGCTTGAGCTCTTCAGTTCTTCCACATTATCTTCTATGGTTGATTTCTATTTTCTGCTTTGTCCATTCTGTTACTGAGGCTTTCTCTTACCCTTTCCTGTTGACTGGGTGGGTGTTTGATTTCCTTTTTCATTTCAGCTTGAGATTCCTTTAGTATTCCATTTCCTTCCAGAGTTGGCCATTCTCCCCTTTTACTTTGTCGGTTTCCTTTTTCATTTCAGCCTGAGATTTTTTTTTCAGCATTTCCTTTTCCTTCCAGAGTTGGTCATTCTCTCCCTTTAGGTTCTTGATTTCTTTGAGTATATCTGTGATTGTTCTTTTAAGATCTTCGTCCTGGGTTGCCTCCAGAGAGAGCTCATTGTTGGAGTCCTCTATAAAACTGATAGAGTTTGGTGGGGATTTCTTATTTGTTTTTCCCATGTTGTTGATTTTTCTTTGTTCTTTTGGCATATGGATTTGACTCGTTTTTGTTTGAAATCTGATGTGAAATTCAAGTGTTTCTTCATTTCAATGTAGGCCTGTTCCTCTAGTTTGACTGGGGGAGTGGGGGGCTGATTGGGCCCACACACCAGCAACCTGGCTGCAGCCTCAGTGTCCCTAAATATCCAGGTTCCCAGTGGGGTGGGCGGCGCTAAGATCCAATGCCTATTTTCCTCTCCTGAGATGTAGAACAATAAGAATAATTTCTTTACAGGAAGAAATATAATAGCAGTTTAATGATGTGAGGAGGTGGGCGTCGAGGGTCTGTGAATGGGACTGATCAGGGACCTAGGGTGCATTAGGAAGTTACTGTAGCACAGACACTGTGCTAGGTGGGCAACATTTATTTTCTCATTAAACTATTGTACAATGGATAGGCTATTCATGTTTTCAATATGAGGAAAGTAATTCTGATATGTGAAAGGTTCTCACACAGTGCATGAAAAGTACAGTGGTTTTGGAAGCAGGATAACCTTTGGGTGAGAGATTGAAAAGCTTTTTATCTGTTTTGAGATGAGTCTCGGGTACATTTGAGATGAATCCCTGCTACAGATTCATCCCTTCTCTGGGTCACATTTCCTTTGCCTATAGCTTCAGTTCATCTTTGATATCTAATATTTTGTGATTCTTTGTTATGGAGAAAGGAAAATTTCCACCAGTTTAGGTTAGGGGTGCAGGGAGCTACAAATCAATACAGACACATATCAGGGTGTCTTGGTACCTTGTGACTGTCACAGTACTATAGAATGGGTGCTTATACATGGTAGACATAGATTTTTTTTTATAGTTCCAGAAGCTGGGAAATCTAAGATTGAGGTGCTGGAACAGTTGGCGTCTGATAATGGCAAACCTTCTGACTGATAGATAACTGGATCATCATTGTCCTCATACAGTGACTGTGATTCTATCCTTAGGACCTCATCATTGACCAAAGGCTCCTTTTCTCAATACCACCACTCTGGAGGATTTCAACATGGGAATTTTGGGGAGACACAGACAAACTAAAACACAGGGGAAAGAAAGACATACTGAATTCACTTGAATCAAAAGCTAGGTCTGGGTTTACCTATGAACTTAATAGGGTAAAACAGGGAGGGGAGTTTCCCTGGGCAGAACAAATGCAAATAGACAGAAAATATGTCTATCTATGACGTTCCTTTATACAGTTCCTCATCCGGGCATATGTGGTCTGAGTGCTCAGTTTCTTCCGTGGCAGTGAAGCTACCTATGAGGAGCTTATGACAGCTGTGCTTTATAATATTGCTTTATAATAATACATTACTATTCTTTATCTTCTAATATTATAAAGCATATTTGACCAACTCGTAAGAGAGAGAGAGTGTTCTTCTCAGTGTAATTTCTGAGAAGCTTTTGTGTCATGGAAAGGGTTTCTGAATGAAATCCCTTTGAGGGATTGGAGAGATGGCTCAGTGGTTAAGAGCACCGACTGCTCTTGCGGAGGACCTGGGTTCTATTCCCAGCACCCACATGGCAGCTAAGAACCATCTTTAACTCCAGTTCCAGGAGAATCCGACGCCCTCTTCTGACCTCCGTGGCATTGCACAACATGGGTGCACTAACCTACATGCAGACAGTACACTCATACACATAAAAAATAATAAATAAAAAAATTTTTTAAATCCCTTTGAAAATGCTGCCCATTCTGTTGATTGGGAAGCACATTAGAAATCCAGGATTCTATGATATCATACACTGAAAGAACTCTAACTTCCTTACTTTATTTTCTTGGAGTTAGTGGCTTTGCAGCAAGTTTTCCCATATAATACCTACTAGTATTCCACAGAAACTATGTTCTCTTAGACATAAAAAAACAAAATGTAAGAATGTTAAATGTAATAATGTAACATGGCACATCACATTTTATTACTGTGTAGATCTTCCTAGTTAGCCTATGACATGCACGGGTAGACACCATAGAGGAGCAAGGATGTATTACAGAAGTCAGGCAGCAATGCAGGCTTCTGAATATCAGGAGCCTAACCCAATGAAGATTTCTTTTCTCACCAGAGTCCAGTGAAGGATTGGAATTAGACAGCATGTCTGTTTTTTCTTGACTCAACCTCTTTTCCACATTCTCAAAAATATCAGGCTATGAAGTCTTCTATTGGAACTCCTGGGTTTGGTCAATGAGGAAAGAGCAGGGACGGCCACAGAGGCATACCTGAAAGAGTTCCACAGCGCCTTCACTTTTAGAGGCTAAGACTCAAGTCACAAGGCCTATCCAGCTCCGGGGAAAGGGGTCGTGCCCTATTCTCATGATCCCAGAAAGAAAATGAAACAAGGTAGTAAGGTGAGCATAGGGCAAAAATTTTCTCTCCAAGGCTACATTTTAGATCAGAGAGGTCTAGGTTTGAATTCCTGATCTGCCATTAGCTGAACAACTTCCCTCCTCTCACATCTTTAATTGAGTTACTTTCTTCTCCTCTGTAGAAAAAAAAGTAAAACAACAACAACAAAAAACTACTTTGCATAATTATTAAAATGATTTACATGTGATCACCTGGCACATGATGCATACTCAACGAGTGTTCAGACAAATGTAAAGAATAGCACACAGCCAGGCACAGGGGTTCACACTTGCAACTTTAGCACTTGAGAAGCAGAGGCAGGAAGATCAAGAGTTCAAGAGTTCTAGGCCAGCTTGGGACACATAGCAAGATTCTATTTCAAAACACAAAGCAACAACAGCAAGAAAAACGCTCTAATTATTCCCACCGGGCATGGTGGCACACGTCTTTAATCCCAGCACTCTGGAGGCAGAGGCAGGTGGATCTCTGTGATTTCAAGGCCAGCCTGGTCTACAGAGTGAGTTCCAGGCCAGCGGGGGCTATGGGGAGACCTGGTGTCAAAAAGACCAAAGTACAAAACAAATCAAAACAACCCTCAAATTATTCCTATTTATGTTCTATTATAAAAGCTTATCTCTGGATAAAATAACTAACAATTTAGAACTATTTTGGCTCTGAAAACCAATGAAGGGGAAGCGGATTCTATATGTATGTGTGAGAGAGGGTGGTGGCTTTTCTTTCTCTTTTCTCTTTTACTTTGTCAAGACAAGGTCTCGTGTCCTAGACTCTCCAGCACGACCTTGAACCTCTGCTCCTCCTCCCTCTGTCTCCTGAGTGTTGTCCCACCACACCTGGTCCATGTGGTGCTGGGGGTCCAAGTCAGGGCCTTGTGAGTGCTATGCAAGCACTCTGCCAACTAAGCTACATTCACAGCTTTATTTTCTTTGCTTTCTGAGATGGGGTGGGATTGTCTCCCACAACTGGTTTTGAATTTGTGGGTTCAAGTGATTGTCTTCCCTCAGCCTCTTGAGTAACTGGAGCTACACACATGTGCCCCTGCAACTGGCTTACAAAGTTGTTCTTGGAGAACTTTGCATTAATTTCCAATCCACTATGTACTGAATTCACTATAGTTCCCTTGCATAGCCTAATATAAAGCAGGGCAGATGGCTCTCATGGGTACTACCTCAGGAACAGTGGAATGGAGCTTCTGTTCGCACGCTTGCGTCTCATAGTGCTCTACATTTAATACCACTTGGACCTTGTTCTTCCTCTCGTTTTGACCACAGATAACTACATGTCTTGAGAACCTGCTAAAAGCTCTTCCATGCCGTTCTCCACATCAAGAAGCTTTATCCATTTTCCTTTTGCTCCCAGAATGCCCTGTGATGCGGGACCCTAAGAACAGGAGGACTCTGACAGTTGAATTTGCAAATGCTATTTGTGGAATGAGTAAGCGATCATTAGGTGTTCTGAGTAAGTTTTGTGTCACTTTGTCAATATACTGAGTAGAAAATCATTGTCTGAAGTAGAAGTTGTAGCAAATGGAAGATTTCATAGTATAGATATTTTTGTTTGTTTTTTTGTTTGTTTGTTTTGAGACAGGGTCTCCCTGTAGCACTAGCTGTCCTGGAATTCACTATGTAGACCAGGCTGGCCTTGAACTCACAGAGATCTGCCTGCCTCTGCCTCTCTAGTGCTGGGATTACAGGAGTGAGCCACCACGCCTGGCTAGTATATATCTTTTGAGTACATGTTATATGGATTTTGCAGCTATTAAATAAAAGCTTTTATAACATTAATCTTGTAACAAAGCAAGTGTACTTCCTAGACTTGGATATGACTTTGACACTGGACTTTTTAACCACAGTATCCAGTCAAGATAAGTCATACTTGACAACTTTTGCTTATACTTAAATAACTTTAATCATTTGACCAGAGGTGACGAAAAGCAAGGTTAAACTTTTGACTACTGTTTATTTTGTTCAAAATGATGAGATTTTTTTTCCACAATTTTAAGATAATGTTGAAGATACAAAGCTTAAAAGATACAAAGGAATATGTAAAATGAATGATAAGATATTCCTTTACCCTCTTAGAAGGTGGTTATAGAGACTAGTTTTTTTTTTTTTTTTTAAAGATCAAAACTTCCTTTTGTGAGGCCCGGGGAGATGGCTGAATGGATGAGTGTGCTTGATTAAATCCTCAGCACCTACACAAAAAGCCAGGCATGGCTCGGTGTGTGCCAGGAACCCTAGGGCTGTGGTAGGCAGATAGGAGGGTGATTGAAGCTAGCTTGCTACCAGCCCAGCTCCAGACTCAGTGCAAGATCCTGTGCATGATAAACCAGGACCCCAGCATCCTGCTCAGGACCTTTGAGAAAGTGCACCCTCAAAGGCTGGGCATGGTGGCTCACGCCATTAATCCCAGCACTCAGGAGGCAGAGGTAGGCAGATCTCTGTGATTTCAAGGCCAGCCTGGTCTACACAGCGAGTTCCAATACTACTGGGGCTACAGGGAGATCTTGTCTCAAAAAGACCAAAAAATAAATAAATAAAAATAAAGAAAGAAAGAAAATAAAAAAAAGAAAATGCACCCTCAAAGAAATGTGTGTGTGTGTAACACACACACACACACACACACACACCTTTATAAAGATCCTCTCCCAAGAACTATAAGGTATTGTATTCCTTTGAGAACTGCTGTACTCTATTCTGAGGCTGGTTTTCCCCAATGGCTTCCTGCAAGGTACCACCTATTAAAATGCTTACCACCTTAACATTGCTAACACGTAGGCCAAAGGAGACAAACTCCTCCCAAACCGCTACACTGCATGTACTGTAGATAGCTGTTTCTGCTCTTCTGGTGTCATTATAGTGCTAACATGCATTTGTTGGGCTGTATATAAATTTGCAGATGCAAGAAAAATTCTAGGAAGCACAATTATAAGAGTAAATTACATGTGCATTTTAATAAATGGGTAGTATTTATTTTTAATTGAATTTGTATGTGTGCTTCTGTGAGTTTATGTGTACCATCTGTGTACAGAAGAAGCCCATGGAGACCAGAAGAGGGCACTGGATTCCCAGGAACTGGAGTTCCAGACACTTGTGGACCCTCATCTGGGTGCTGGGAACCAAACCTGAGTCCTCTGCAAAAGCAGCAATTACTCTTACTGAGCCATTTCTTTAGCCCCTGTATGTCCATTTTTATTTCAAGAGATTTTGCTGGGCATAGTGGTAATCCCAGTACTTGAGAAGTAGAGGGAAGAGAGTTCAAGGCCAGCCTTGGCTACATAGTGAGTTCAAAAGTAGCCTGGGCTACATGAGACCCTGTCTTAAAAATAATTGTTTTCTTAACTGTTTCTAGATTTAGGAGTCATATTTCAAAGGACTTACCTCAATCTTAAATTTCGACATATTCCCGTGTTCCTACCATGCTTTTATTGACATTGTGTCTCATGTAGCCAAGCTGGCCTTGAACTGCTAATTCTCCCACCTACCTTCTAAACCCTTGTATTTTAACATTTACTGGGATTATTTTATGAGAATTTTCTTTAAAGATGAAAATCCAAGTTGCAGTCTCAGCAATATTAAAATATTAACTATTGGGCCGGGCATGGTGGCACACGCCTTTAATCCCAGCACTCAGGAGGCAGAGGTAGGCAGATCTCTGGGAGTATAAGGTCAACCTGGTCTACATTATATATATATATATATATATATATATATATATAATTTACACACTATATACAATATGTATACAGCCATATGTGACAGTTGTTTATAAAATCTGAAAAGGGATATTTTAATTTCTAGGATAAAATCAATCGTATTATGCATGTATTCATCTACATAGCTTTTTCAGGTTCTGTAGCTCTCTGACAAAATTGTTAGCTTGAAAATTATGAAGTTACCATAATCTCATAAGCTCAACACTCAGGAAGATGAGGCAGGAGGATTCCTTAAAGTTCAAGCCAGCCTAGGCTATGTATCAAGGCCTAGCCTAGGCTACGTATTAAGGGCCAGGTCAGCTGGAGATGCATAGTCATACCTTGTCTCAAAAAAAAAAATCAAAACAAAACAACAAAAGCAAAGAAAATCATGGTGAATCAGTTAAGTATGATATCTGAGCAGGTTTTTTTCAAATTCTGAATTTAAGGATTTTTTTTCATTTTGATTGAATTTAAATAATTTTAATTTAGTTTAGTTTAATTTGTTTTGCTTGCTTGTTTGTTTGTTTGGTTATTGTTGTTGTTCAAGATAGAGTCATCTGTAGCCCAAGCTGGCCTAGAACTCACTATGTAGACCAGACTGGCTTCTGACTCAGATCTGCATCCCAAGTGCTGGGATTAAATGTTGGTGTTGAGTTTTTAATTTTAATGACACTTTTTTTCCAAGTAAAGCTTTCCCCCCACATTTTGTAACATGTAATCTGAGGTGATATTCTTAGAAGAGATATTTTATGGGTTGTGCCATTAACCCAGTAGACACTGAGGGATTTAAGGGCTGAGAGGAGAAACATTTATCATCCCTGATTTTTACACCCCTCAGAAAAGTGTTGGGCATCTTTGGAAGCATCGTCTCTGAACATACTGGTCGAGATGCTTAAAACAGCCGTCGTCTCTCAAATGTGTGATGAGACTACAGACTTTGAGAGTAATTTAAAAGCTCTTCTAGGAATGATGAAAGAAATACATGAGGTAAGGGTTTTCTTCCTCTAAAGGAATGTGTATGCCAATTCGTTGCATCTTAACTCCTTAGGTCTCTGCCAACTAAACCCTTAAAAAGTCAAACAAGAATCACAAGGAGTCACGTGCTACAGCGCAGCCATCTTTGTTCATGAAAGCACCTCCTCGATACCTCACTTTCTTGTGATGCCCTTCGCAGCTTTCTGGATCGAGGTGATCTCAGAATGACTTAGCAACGCCCCTCTTTTTCTGCCATATGAAACAGATTATATAATATTGGCTCTGTTTCCCTTGGACTAGTAGAATTATAAATCCTTTTGGATTTGGAGGTTTCTTTGCAGGAAGTTTTTTGGATTATAGGCATGCACCGCCATGCCTGGTTTTGCTGGGTCCTGGGATTAAACCTAAGGCTTTGTGCTTACTAGGAAGCATTTTACCAAGTGAACTACATCCCCAGTCCAGTGGGGAGGGTTTTTTTAATGTTTTTAATGTGTATGAGTGTGCGCCTGTTGTATTTTTTGTGCACCACATGTATGCCTGCACACTAAGGAGCTAGAAGAAGGTGCTGGAGCCCCTGGAACTGGCGTTACAGACATCTGTGAGCATTCCCATAGGTGCTGGGAACTAATCCCCCAACAGCTGCAAAAAAACCCAGCAAGCATTAACCACTGAACCATCTCTCCAGCCCCCTGTGGGAAGAGTTGTTTTGTTTTGTTTTGTTGAGACAGGGTCACCCTATAGCCCCAGCTGGCCTGGAACTCACTATGTACATGCAGGCTGGCCTTGAACTCACAGAGATCTTCCTGCCTCTACCTCCAGAGTGCAAGGATTAAAGGTATGCACCACAATGCCCAGTTAGGAAAGGTTTTTTAAATATGGATTTATTTATTGAAAAGCTTTAAGGTTATTGATTTTTGCATGTCTTTGTGAATCAGTTGTATTCCCTTGCTAAGGAGCTCTCTACTTAGCATTTTGAAATGTTTTTTTATCTTTTTAATTTCATCACACTTTGTAGTTAGTTTTGTCTGGCTTGCCAATCTTTTTTTTTTTTTAATGTGTATGAGCTTATTGACAGCATGTGTGTAAATGCACTGTGTTGTGCAATACCAGCAGAGGTCTGAGGGAGGTGTTAGATCCCCTGCAACTGGAGTTACAGATGGCTGTTAGCCACCTCTTGAGTGCTGGGAAGCAAACCCAGATCCTCTGCCAAGAGCAGTCAGTGCTCTTAATCATCAAACCATCTAGAGCCCCTGCTTGCCAATCTGGATACTAGCTATTTGTGCCTTTTGTTTTTCAAAGAGTCTTTTTCAGGAGGTTGGCTGAAAAAAATGTTTTAATTTGTTTGAACTAGGAGTGGTGACATTCATCTGAAATTATAGAACTTAGAAGCCTGGTACAAGAAGATCAAACTTGGGATGTTTAAGAACAGTCAGTATAATAGTGAGACCCTATCTAAAAACCACAGTCTTTTTACTTTTTTTTTTTAAGACAGGGTCTCCCTATAGCCCCAGCTGGCCTGGAACTCACTCTGTAGACCAGGCTGGCCTTGAACTCATAGAGATCCACCTGCCTCTACCTCCTGAGTGCTGGGATTAAAGGCATGCACCACCACACCCGGCCTTTGTACTTTTCAAATCTCTCATATGTGTTTTTGGTTGGTTGGTTTGTGTGTGTGTCATAAGTTTACGTCCTTAGCTTTCTTAGTTCCTGCCTTCTATCATCAGATGAACTTGACATACTGCACACTTACTATAGTCATTGATTTTAGAACATTGTTTCTTCTAGGAAATCCTTAAGTACACACCCAGTCAGAAACTTTCTTAGATGCCAGGCTGCTTTCTGATTTTCCCTTGGGTGGGCAATCCATACCCACAGAGAGCCACTTGTTTTTGTAAATAAACCTTTAACAGAACACATGCATCCTAACTTTGCTTACCTTTGGCTGCTTTGATGCCAAATGGCACTCCAGGTGGCCAGGTGGAGTACCTGTGGCAGACCGTGGACCCAAGCACAAAATATTTACTGTCTGGAATAAAATAGTTTTTGCCGATTACTGTCCTGTGCAGTAAGACATGTGTCGTACAGATTTTCCTTTTTAATTTTTTTTTGGCTAGGCCAGGAATGATTCATTCTCAAGGTGATAGGTGTTGGGACTCAAAGGCAGGCAGGGACTGGGCTTGAGGTGACAGCTGGCATCCTCTGAGGCCACGTCACAGGAGCTCTTGCATCTGTTCTTCAAAGACATAGTCATGAGGGTTCTTCTGTCACTACAGGTATCTCTTGCAGCTCCTGTGTCATCTTCTCTGTGACCTGTCCCTAACCTACCTGAGGAAAGGGCTTCCTCTCCCCAGTGTTTCTGCACTGCCCTGTGACTTCCCCCATTGAATACCTCCACCTCAAGATGATTCTTTTTAATTTATCGAACACATATTTGTAAAATGACTGAGTGCATCACATCTACTGTATTATGGGCTATACACAGTACTTCGTGTGTGTGTGTGTGTGTGTGTGTGTGTGTGCACGCGCACGCAATTGAAAAAGCAAGAAAGACACATGCATCTAAACTGATAATGGAACAAACCAATCAGGATCACTGCAAATGTACCATGTAACTGGCATTAGAGAAGGCACCATGGAGAAGACTGAACCTTCTGGAAAGACTGGGAGGCTCTATGTGGATGGAAAATTCTTGAGTGACAGAATTTGATTTTCCAGTAAAATATCCTAAGAATGAAGGTCATAATCCCATCCAACTCAACGTATCTAAAATATCCTTACTTCATCATTGACAAAACTGTACTCAACATGTACATATAATTCTATGTGTCATAGAAAAGTCATTTATTAATAGGAAATGAAATTCCAGATCATTCTCTTTTTAAGGTAAACAAAGCTAACTGTCAACTACCAGAAAGTACTTTCTACATAAATGAATTTACCTTCCTCTTGAATTGCATCGAAAAGAGGAGAAACCTGATCCTTAGGGAGAACAATCCGGTAAGAGTAACATATCCACTTGTGAAATGTTCATAATTTAAAACGGGGCACATTCGTAGTTATATAGGTGTCCCTTTGATAAGTCAAGATTGGGAAATTTTCCTCAGTATGATGATAAATTGGCCAAATTAGATGATAATTGAAAACATAAACATTTTGCTCACAAAACAAATGAGTTTTCCTATAAATGTACCTCTAGAGGGCTGGGGACATGGCTCAGTTGGCAGAGTATCTGCTTAGCATCCATAAAGCCCTGGATTCTTGATCTCCAGCACCATACAAACCAGATGTATTGGTCTGTAGACAATCCCCCAGGCCTGCTGGGGAATTTCGGGGTCTGACTGAAGGAACCAGGATGAGAGACACAGAGTCAAGACATAGACCCTGGGAGTTGGGTGAACACTGACAGAGGGCGAGCGGTCATGGACTAGACTATTGGGGGCAGGGTTAGGGGTTATGTACTGTTCGCATTCCCGCTCTCTTCTTATCTCCTTGTGATTGGCGCAAGTCTGCAACTCAGCTGCGTGTATGGTCTCTCCTGCCTAGGGCAGGTTAGGTTGATGAGGGACAAGCTCTGTGTATGCGTAATTCTCAGCATGCTGGCTACTACATTGGTCAATGCCTGTAAATGGGAGGCGGAGGCAGGTGAATCAGATTTGCAGTCATCTTCTACTACTTAGTGAGTTTGAGGCCTGCCTGGGATATGTGACACCCTATCTCAAGGGAAAAAAAGAAAAAGGAAAGGAAAAAAGAAAAGAAAAGTAAAAAGAAAAGAAAAGAGAAAAGAAAAGGTTCTCAATAATTAGGGTCTTTTATTTATTTATTTATTTATTTTTTTGTCTTTTTGAGACAGGGTCTCCCTTTAGTCTCAGCTGGCCTGGAGCTCATTATGTAGACCAGGCTGGCCTTGAACTCACAGAGATCCGCCTGCCTCTGCCTCCCCAGTGCTAGGATTAAAGGCGTGCACCACCACACCCGGCCTAAGACAGTTCTTAGCCGCCATGTGGGTGCTGGGAATCAAACCCGGGTCCTGTGCAAGAGCAGTCAATGCTGTTAACCACTGAGCCATCTCTCCAGCCCCAGTAATTAGATTCTTAAAAATTATTCCAAAAAGCCTAGCAGTAAATGAGGTAGTAAAATAAATGAATGAATGTTATTTTTCTTTTCATTCTCAAAACTATTGTCTTTATTTTTTAGATACCTGCAGAATTCAAGTTTGTCATTTTCCGTGATTTTCCATTTATCTTTAGTCCCATGTTTAAACTTTATTTAATGCAATGTGCTTCACATGTGAACGTACAGGTATGTATACTCTATCAGACTGGTTTCTGATGCCGTGACTATATAACAGATTTATTTAATTCACAGTTCTAGAACCGCGATATAGAAATTCTAATAAGGCTGTCCTCACTTCCTTCCCTCCCTAGCCCTCACTTCTAGCATTAAACCCTGGCAGAGAAGCAGAAAAGGAATTCGCCATGTTCTGAAGGGGTCTGTTGTCTAGATGGCTTCGCTGTGTAACAACCTGTTCTCACAAGAAGTAACTTACTTTGTGAGGCTGGTATACATCGCTTGTCAGGGTGACGTGGTGTCCCCATGACCTAATCATCTTCTAAGAGGTCCAATTTCTTAAAAGTTTCAATATTACCACACTGGAGACTAGGTTTCACAGCCATCACCAGGGTGCAGCAGCTATCAGCATTTTGCCACGTTTTCGACCATCACGTTAGTTAGTTTTATAGTTATTACTAGCTTCTTCTGAAGTATTTTGAGGCAAATGTCAGGCAAATTTCTTCTCAACTTTTCCATGGCTTCCAGTTTTCTCACTGTTAGGTGCTGAGACTTGTCATTTGGGTGATTTCCACTGATTCTATTTACTGCTTTCTATTTACGTTCACCCTTTTGCTTCTTTCTTACCATTGTATTATTGCCACCTGGAATTTACATATTTTATTTATTGCCATCAGCCTGAGTTTGGGGCTAGATAGATAAAATGTCTTTGTCCTAGAAGAGCGTATTAAAGATATTCCAAACATTTTTTTATTAACAGTGCTTTTTTCTAGGTCATTTCTCAGAAAGCTTCATATCAATTTATGTATTCACACTTTAAAGATTCTTTATAGTTCAACATCATACATATTACTATTTTTATTAATAATTCAAGCAACATTGCCATCTATATAAAACAGAGAAATCCAGGACACCATGTTCCACAAAAGAAGCTATTTCTGTAATTAGCAGAGTAGCTTATATGATATTTTCTGATGTGCTGTGACATACATTATATGTTTATTTAGAAACAAAGCACATCCTAGTACTAACAGTATTACAGAGATAAGGACTCCTCCTCTGCTGTTAAGAAGAACTTATCCATGTGACATAAGCAATTTTGACCAGGTCATTCCTCTTTTTATTTTCTTACCATCCTGGTAAAGGGAGAAAGTATTTTCTTCTCACCTAACTTCCCCATAAGTTTCCTTAAACAATTCCTCTCTTCTTTATTTTCTTCTACAGCAGTGTCTAACCCATTGTGTTAGAGAGTAGATGAGTGGACTTCAATAGGTTGGACATTATGAAGGGCTAGAAGAAATACCACCTAGTTGTCTCATGGGTGGAGCTGAAGAGCAGACTTCACACTTCTGTTCTTGAGCGATTTCTTTTTTTTTATTATTATTATTGATGCTTTGTGTATTTAATACATCATTTTCAATTCAGTTAAGGCATATATCCCCTTCCCTTCCCTCCACCCCACCCCTTCCCATCCCAGACCATGCATTCTGCCATAACTTTTCTGCATCTTTCTCTGCTTTTTTGTTTTGTTTTGTTTTCATTTTTTTTAACAATAAGTGATAATTTGTGAGTACAAGCATCCTTCATGTAAAACCAATTTGCAAGCAGTTGTGCCCAAACCCACACAGCTCATGGGTCCCACCATCCAGC